>CM021110.1:372259084-372627417 GCA_007115665.2 Sequoiadendron giganteum
GAGGTGGTGGGAGGGACATACTTGAGAGAGAGGGAGAGGGAGAGAGAGAGAGATAGAGGGAGTGAGAGAGGGAGGGAGTGACTGTGAGAGGGAGATGGGTAGGAGGGGGAGACTCAAAAAAGGGAGAGAGGCAGAGGGGGTAGGACGAAGATACTTGAGAGAGATAAAGAGGGAGAGGAGGTGGGAGGGAGAGAACTGAGAGAGAGGGATAGAGACAAAGTGGGAGAGAGATAGAGGGACTGAGAGAGAGGGAGTGGGAGATAGAGAGGGAGAGACATAGAGAGAGAGAGGAGGGGAGGGAGAGGGGGTGGGAGAGAGAAACCTAAGAGAGAGGGAGAGGGAGAGAGGGTGGGAGGGAGACACCTAAGAGAGAAGGAGAGGGAGACAAAGTGGGAGAGGGTGTGGGAAGGATAGACCTAAGAGAGTAGGAGAGAGATGGAGTGGGAGATATAGGGATGGGAGAGATACAAGGAGTAAGAGAGAGACTTAGAGGGGGTGGGAGGGAGAGGGAGGACTTAGGGGAGAGGTAGTACTTAGGATAAAGGGATTGGAGGGAGATGGAGGAAGTGAGAGAGAGATAGAGAGATAAAGGGGTGGGGGGAGATACCTGAGAGAGAGAGGGGGAGAGAGAGAGTTTGGGAGGGGGTGGGCAGGAGATACCTGAGAGAGAGAGGATGTGGGAGAGATAGAGGGAGTGAGTGAGAGAGACAAAGAGAGACCTAATAGAGGGAGAGGGGTAGAAGGGAGAGACTTGAGAGAGAGAGGGAGGGAGGGTGGAAGACACAGAGAGGGAAAGAGAGTGAAGAGATAGAGGTGTGTGAAGGGAGGTAGTGGGAGGAAGAGATGGAGAGGTAGGAGAATTGAGATAGGAGGTAAGAAGAAGATATAAGATTATGAGGGAAGTAGGAGGTAGGAGGAGACTTGACAAGAGAGGAGGAGAGGGAGGTAGGATAGGAATACTTGAGAGAGAGAGGAGAAGGGTGGGAAGAGGAAGACCTAAGAAGAGGAGAGAGGAATAAAAGTGGGGAGAGGAGGCCAGGAGAGAGATATAGGAATGAGGAGAGAGGAGTGTGAGGAGAGGGTAATGTGTGTGAGGAGAGGGAGAGGACTACAAAGAACAGAGAGAGATGAAAAATGGGAGAGATGGGGAGGCTAGGTAGTGAACCTAGAAGAGGAGAGGGAAGTAGGAGAGACTTGAGAAAAGATATATAACACACTAGAGAGGAGATAGATGATAGGACAAAGAAAAGACCAAAGAGAGAGGGAGAGTGAGAAAAGGGGGTTGGAGTGAGATAGATTTATTTAGGTACCTATGTGAGAGAGAAAGAGACCTGAGAGAGGGGATTGGACCGAGAGTATTCTAGGTCGCATGGGAGGGAGTGGGACCTGAGAGAGAGACTTTAGAGGGATAAAGAGTTATCCAATTAGGGTAACGAGTTAGAGAGCGTATGAAAGGTAAAACCTCAACTATCCATCTACGATCATAAACTATGCACTCTAAGCATTATCAAAGTTGTTGAACAAAGAGAGGGGAAATTCAGGTTTTGTGCAAAGCAGGTAATTTGGTGAGCGCCAAATTTGGCGCTCACCAAATGACACATCACATTTGGCGTACGCAAAATTTGGCGCTTGCCAAATGACCTGGTTTGGACGTGTTAATTGACATGATTTGCCAAATTTCCTCATATTTTCATCCGTGCTCCCCATCTCATTTTCCTATCTTTCAATGCAAATAGATTTAAAAAACATGATAGCATTAACCTCTCTTTTAGCTCTCTAAATATATAATTCTCTTTTCATTTTGATTTAGTTAAGGTTTTGATCCATGAATCCTTTTGTAAATGCCTTTGTTTTTGTCAAAAACCAACATGTGCTAGTTTTAGACTAGATTTTTACTCGTTCATCGAAACATGAAAAAATTACATTTTTTGAAACTAGACTCCATTCTACACATGATGAAAAAAATAAAAATCAATTTTTGATTAGTTTTGAAAAAATTCAGGGGGAGCATGCTAAAATTTTAGCTTTTCAAGATGTGTCAACTTTGAAAAATCATAAAATATTATATATTCATTAAAAAAATAATCCGAAAGAACAAGGATAAACTACATGGTGTTAGCTAATTTATCACCATCTGGATTTTTCAAATTCTAAAAAAAAATTAATGAAAAATGGGGGAGCCCTCAAGTGCTATGCTATTTTTTTTTATAAAAACAGGACCTGTTTTGCCCCCCTCCCCTCCCCTTTTGAGACCCTTAATCTTCAATAATTTAAAAAAGAAATAGTAGCTTAGAAACTAGAATCAGAGCACTTCAAATTTTTTTCTTGCTGCATCTTGAAATTTTGAGCGTAACTATCTTCATTTTCTCGTGCAAATCAGATTTTTCTGATTTCGGAAAAAAAGTGGCATCTTAAGAGCCAAAATTGTTTCATAGATTGGTGCACTTACCCAGTGGAATTCTAAATATTGAAGAGTTTATTGATTGGATCAATGATATGGAGTCAAGAAGATGTAGACTCTAAGACAAGGAATGAAGATGATGAAATAATAGACAAAATAATTTCACAAGGTCCTGATTCAGACGTGACATTTTGAAGCAAATAAGGAGAAAGTAGCTCACTATATTAATGGGTTGAAACCTAACATACATGAAGAATTGGCATTGGTGAGAATGATCACCATAGAGGATGTTTATCAATTTTCATTAAAAGTTGAAGAACGACTAAACAACAGTTATGAAGGAAAGCAAAGAGGTGAAGGTCATGGTGGAAGATCTAGTAGACAGTCATATGGAGGCCAAAGTGAGGATCAAAAGAAGGGAAAGGGATCTAGTACCAACCAAAACTAGAAAGGAGAAAACTCATATCACCCTCGTGATCAGAATAATGGAGATCAAAGAGGTAGATGAATATCTAGATGAGGACCAGGGAGAGGAGGCTTTCATGGAACCTATTTTAGATGCAAAGGTGAAGGACATAGAGCCTTTGAGTGCCCTCAACATCAAGGAAGGAAAAATAGAAGACTAGAAGGTAATCCTCGAGTTTCCCATGTCTATGAAGATGCTCAGTTTTCACTTTTTGAAGATGCTGAAAGAGGCGAGTCCCTTGTTATTAGAAGAGCCTTGTTGAGTGAGGAGAAGGATCCATACTAAATAAATAAACTATTTTTCACTCGATGTAAGTGTGAAGGTAAAGTTTTTAATGTTATAATTGATGGAGGTAGTTCAAAAAATCTCATGTCAAAGGAAATGGTCACTAAGTTACAATTGGAAATGTGAAGGCATCCACATCCATATCAAATTGCATGGTTGTAGAAGGACTAAATGGATTTGGTCAATGAGTAATGTTTGATAAAGTTCAAGATTGGTAAATATAAGGATGAGGTTTTGTGTGATATCATACCTATGGATGTTTGTCACATATTGTCAGGTAAAGCATGTCAGTTTGATTAGCGAGCGGTGCATGATGGACATGCTAACACTTATTCATTGACAAAGGATGGTGTTCGAAATAGGTTAAAACCCATGAAGGAGGTAGAAGAAAAGGTATGTAGTAATGTATGAATTTTCTTGGCTGATGGAAGAAATATCTTAGAAGGTATTGTACATGAGCATATGTGTTTCACATTAGTCCCTAGAGCTGAAAAAGAAGACAATAGTGAGGTACATGTAGAGGTTCAAGATTTGTTGAATGAGTTTCAGGGTATTGTTTATAATAATGTACCTGAAGGTTTTCCTCTAGTAAGAAATATAAACCATCAGATGGACCTAATTCCTGGAGCCAATTTTCCAAATAAGACAACTCATTAAATGACTCCAATAGAAAATGAAGAGTTGAACAGACAAATGCAAGAGTTGTTATGAAAAGGATTGTTCAAGGAGAGTTTGAGTCCATGTGCAGTACCTATAATATTAGCACCTAAGAAGGATGTTTAATGGTGGATGTGTATATATTATAGAGCCATAAAAAAAATCACTATCAAGTATAGGTTTCCCTTGCTAAGGATGGATGACATCATGGATAGTTTGAGTGGAGCCGAGTACTTAATGAAGATAGATCTGAAGAGTGGTTACCACCATATCTAAATTAGAGAAGGAGATGAATGGAAGATAGAATTCAAAACTAGATAAGCTTTGTATGAGTGGTTAGTCATGCCTTTTGGGCTAACCAATGCATTGAGAACATTCATGCAGCTCATGAATGAGGTATTGAAATAATTTCTAGGTAAATTTGTTATTGTTTATTTGGATGAAATTTTAATTTTCAGCAAGACCTTGGAGGATCACTTGATGCATATAAGAATTTTTTTTGAGAAGCTAAGAGAGAAAAATTTGTTAATCAATTTGAAGTACATTTTTGTGAAGACAAAACTGGTGTACCAGGGATTTTTTTATCTCAGCAGATGGCCTTAAGATGAATCTAGAGAAGGTGAAATCTATCATTGAATGGCTTACACCAAGGAGTGCTACAGAGGTGATATATTTTAATGGCTTAACAAGTTTTACTATAAAGTTTATCAAAGGATTTAGTAGTACTTATGCACCTCTAACTAAAACAATGAGAGGGGATAGAAAAGAGTTTAAGTGGACTACAAGAGCAACAACGAGTTTTGAGATGTTGAAGAAGAAAGTTACAAAGCAACTTGTTTTGGAACTTCCAGATTTTAACAAGGTATTCCAGGTAGACTGTGATGCCAGTGGTAGCACCATTGGAGATTTTTTGAGTCAAGAAAGTAAACTCGTTGCCTATTTTAATGAAAAATTGAATGATGTAAAGAAGAAATATTTTGTTTATGATCAAGAATTTTATGCTATAGTTTAGGTATGAAGAAATGGAGACACTATTTTTTTACAAAAGAATTTGTTTTATTTATTGATCATCAAGCCTTACAATATTTAAATAGTTAGGGGAAGTTAAATCAAAGGCATTTGAAATGGGTTGAATTTCTACAAATTTATACATTTGTTTTGAAGCATAGGAGTGGAAGATCTAATAGAGTTGAAAATTCCTTAAGTAGGAGGAAAAATTTGGTAACAACAATGCATATTGAATTTGTTTGGTTCAATGAGCTCAAGAGTTTATATCCCGAGGATCATGATTTTGTAGAGGCTTGGAAAGCTTGCATAGAGCCTATCACTCTAGATAGGATGAGATGGTTGGATTTTACAATCCAATATGGTATGTTGTTTTGAGGGAATTGGTTGTGCATTCCAAGGAGTTCCATGAGAGAGAACTTGATCAAGGAGAAACACAGTGGGGGATTAGCTGGACACTTTAGTCGGGATAAGACCATTGCTATTGTTGGTGAACATTACTATTTTTCATAGCTGCAACAAGATGTGAAGAGGTTTGTGCAGGGTTTTAGAGTATGTTAGATGGAAAAAGGAACAAGTAAAAATAATGGATTATATCAACCATTACCTATACCTGAGATGCCATGGGAGGAAATTAGAATGGATTTTGTTCTTGGATTACCAAGGACATAGAGAGGGCATGATTCTATATTTGTGGTGGTGGACAATTTTTTTTAAATGACACTTCATTCCATGGCATAAGACCAGTGATGCTATTCATATTAAAAAAATATTTTTTAAAGAGGTGGTGAGATTACATGGTCTACCCAAGAGAATAGTTTTAGACCGAGATACCAAGTTCATTGGGTATTTATGGAGGACATTTTAGAAGAATATGAAGATTGATTTGAAGCTTAGTTATGCACATCATCCACAAATAGATGGAAAAATGAAGGTTGTGAATAGGAGTTTGGGTAACTTGTTGAGATGCTTAGTAGGGGAAAAACCAAGGGATAGGATTTGATTTTACCACAGGCGGAATTTTCTTACAACAATTCTCTGAATAGGAGCACTGGTAAATCACCATTCTAGATTATGTATGGGAGTAGTCCTAGAACTAATTTTGAATTGAGAAAGATGGATAAGGGAGAGAAGATTAGTGTTGAGGTCAAAGATTTTGCAGAAAACCTAAAAAAATTGCATGAAGAGGTGAAGAAACATATCAATAAGATGAATTCATAGTATAAGGCTAAGGAAGATCAAAAAATAAGGTATAAGGAGTTCCAAGTAGGTGATGGAGTCATGGTTCATTTGTAGAAGGAGAGGTTTCCATTTGGTACATGCAACAAGTTAAATATGAAGAAGTTTGAGCCATACAAGATCCTGAAGAAGAATGATTTAGGAAATGCTTATGAGGTAGATTTTCCAAGTGAGGTTCATGTTTCACCTATGTTTAATATTGCTTATTTGATAGAATATCATGATGGGGATAAGGAGAATGAATTGACAGAGGCATAATGGATCATTCCAACACCTACTACATAAAAGGAAGAGATAGAAGAATTTTTGGATAGTCATGTGGGTAGAAGCACAAAAAATAGAAAATATAGAGAGTACTTGGTGAAATGGAGAGGAAGGCCTGCTGAAGATTCATCATGGTTGTCCGAGTCTAAGGTTAACTGTCTTGGTTTCCCTCTCGCTCCTGAGAAGTGACATGGTAACTTTTCAAATTACCTCGGGTGTCTGGTCTAGGAGCATCCAGGGTGTAAGAGTAATCGTGCATCAACCAAAAAGATCTATGTTGTTTCTTTTCAATAAGGGCTGAATTGGCTTGAGTTTGCTAAGTATGGAGGTTTGCAGGATTTTAGGCTTTAGGACTCAAATTTATCTCTTATCACTTTCCAAAGAGTTTGTCAAGGTTAGGTGTCACCCTTCGGTGTGAAGGCTTGAACCTTCACTTAATTGCTAATAGATGTAAGATGCACAGTGAAACTCCACACTCCAACATTTGAAAGAGAAGAAGTTAGCACAAGAAATATTTTGGGTATTGTGAGTCAGAGATTTGGCTTGCATCTTATCGGCTTGATGGGTATGGAGTAAGGAGTATACGGGAAAATTAAACCCCAATTCCTGAAAAGGTGTTCACGAACTATTAGGAAGGCTTGAAGTCTGGTATGCGGCATGTGTGGTTTCTAAAATCCGATGATCTTGTGTGCTTGTCAGTGTTTGCAAAGTTGGTGTCCTTGTATCAGAGATTCATATCATTATCGGTAAGACAAAAAAGTAAGTCCCTTCAAAATTTCGATAGGACTTCATCAGTGAGACTTCACCATATTGGAAGGAGTGAGTTGGAAGTCCCTCCGATGGAATGATAGGCATATCAAGGTGATAGTGGGAATTCAGAGAGATAATGTTTCAAGTCCCTTTGATGGCAGTTGAAGGAGGTGGACAATGACATGTGCAAAATAGATGGAAAAGGATGATCAAATAAGGTGACGAAATGTGTTCCATTGTGACTCATTGATTTCACATGTTCGTTGTGAATCAACACAAATTTTGGTCAACGATTTTAAAAGAGGATTAAAGGTGATTGGAAACCATAAAGTGGATGGCATCAATCTAATGATGAAGCACATGTTTGAAGGAGGTTTTCATGGCTCAAACACATGGATTTAGGGCACTATGTTCATTGGATGAACATGGAGGTACTAAGACAACAATGGGGGAAAAATTGTTGATAAGGTAAATTGACCAGAAGGAGGAGTACAAGGTGGTGGAATAGGATGTGGAGAGGATTTTGAAGGACTCGGTCTGCATATTTGATCAATGTTTCTGTAATCAGAGCCCATGTTATGATATAATTTTCTTTTCCATTCCAATAATAATAAAATAACTTTGTTCTCTTCCTGCATATTGGTTGTGTTATCTGTGTTGTTGCTGTGAGGTTGAGTAGGTAAGAGGATTACCCTTGATCACATATTAATATATAAGTTTTATCATTATTTAATCATAATAACATATCTCTCTTTCTATATATTGGTGTGTATATGTAAATATATATAATACATATATATATATATATCTATATATATGAATGATCACATACATATCACATACCTACGTATAGGTATACATAAACATTTTTTTTTACACATGTTCATACGTACATATGATCATATGCATGCATGATTACATATATACATACATATTTATTTGATATACGTACCCATATATATTCAATACACAAAATATAAATATCTCGAGCTCATTAAAAGGATTCAAAGACAATAACCCTAACATACCTATCAACCCAATAGGATAACAACATTGTTCAAAAAATATTGACACTAAATCATCAAGGTTACTCTATCGATGTAGTATGCATGTGCATAAACTCATATGATCATGAAAATGGTCTCCATACCAACTTCTTCTCATGGATGATATTCTCCCTCCCCCTCTAGAGGTTTCAAACCCATCCTGCACCCAACTTAGTGCAACACGAAAAAAGTTAATTGATAACATGAATATCATATTCATCATCTATCATTTGCATCATTAAAGCATTAAAAAAAATTCTCATCATAATGCATATTCATGTATTTCATTCATCTATTGAACATATTAAAGCCATAATCTTGCATTTAAAATCACATTTACTCATAAAGGTAGAAGTATTATGGTAACTCAGAAACGGGGTGTAACAATGGTCCTATTCTTTGTCTTTGCTACAATATCTTTTTGTTAAGTATCACTAGTTGTAAAATCTCTATTAATGGTTTCATTTTTGAAAAATAATAGAAATTATTTGGAGGATTACTCGCCTCTTTGTCTTTTCTACAATATATTTTTGTTAAGTTTCAGATTTATATTTCAAGAAGTAGAACCATGTATTTTAGTTATAGTCATCAATGAAGGTCATACAATATTGATTTTTTTTAGGGTGAGAGTTTTATTGGATTGTCGCACAAGTCTAAATGCATCAAATCCAATGCTACTTTTTTTGTTGTTGTAGAATTCCTTCATTGAAAGGGTTATCTATGTTGTTTACCTAAAATACAAACTTTATATTTTCTCTTAGAATCTACTATAGTTAGTACCCCTAACCATATCCTTCTTGGAAAAAATAATAAGCCCAAAATAACTTAAATGTGAATACCATAAATTCCAAATCCTAGAATGCACTTTTTTCCTCCCATTTTTCAAAGATAATGTACTTTTTTTAAAAAAATTTATCAACACTTTCTACCCTTTTCAGACTAGTAGTGCAATAGTTAAGAGATTATGTTTTATGTATAGAGCATAATATTATTGTTCCCTATTTTGATCAGACTAAATAATTTTATAATGAATTCAAATAAGTTTCATTTTCACTCATATTATTGCGACATCCACTATCTAGGTACAAAAATTTATCTTTGTCTACACCTCTTATGTTGGTTTGATCTTTGGGGAAGAAGGGCTAACCCAATTTAGGCATTACTTGTGGGTTTGAAGTGAAACCATCAACTCATCTATTGTCATCTTTATCCTCATGCTCTTTTCTGCCCTCTTCAAGCACAAACTTGAGAATCAATAAAAAATACCTTAGTTTCATATTCCTTGCTGCCCCTCCTCATGCCTCCTTTGTACTATCATATATTTTTTGTATCATAATTTCATGACTAATTTCAGATTTGTGTAAGATATATCTTTATTCTATAGTACTATGGTTGAATTAATATTTATCCCTTTTTTATTCTACACATACAATTATTCATCATACCGAGGAAATGATCAAGGTTTCCTCTAACATAGGACGGGCAAGAATCTAATAATGCAAAGAAAAGAGAAAAATGAGGAAAATTTGTGAAAAGAGGAAATTGAACACGATAGAAGACATGCCAATTGAAGAGGACCATGAACCATCAATGAGAGATATGGTACTGATGGCACAAAGGGAATACATGCAAAATCTTTGTGCAATGAGATATTTGAATCCCATAGTTGGAGAAACATCCTCTACCACAAGTCAAGATGGAGGGACACCATCTACCACATCTCAACTTGAAAGTACATCACTCGCATGTGAAGAAGGAGGTACACCATATTTCCAATCTCAAATTCAAGGTACACCATCTATTCCATATTTTACCAAAGGTATTCCATCTATCCCATCTCATTTAAATATTGATGAAATTCCTAATGTTGAGGAAAATTTACCTTTGAGAACACCTCCTAGAATTTTGTGTAAAAAGCCTAAGTTTTTGATTGATATTGATGAGAATATTTTTCAGTCGATGGATGATAAGAATCCAAAACATACTTGTAGAATATATGCTACTAATATTTGGAGATTGTTCTTTGAAAATTAAATGAAACCACAAGATGTCAAATATTTGTTGAAATGATGAGAAATCTAAAGTAAAGGTCTATTATGAATATTCTTGGGTTGAGAACATCAGAAGCTTCAAGTGAAAAATCTATTGTAAATAATATAATGAGTACATATGAGAGTGTGGGTAGCACCTCACACACCAAAATATTAATGTCACAAAACATGTCATTACATCAAAAATAGTAACTAATCAAATGGAAAAAATATCGTCTCATTAGAAAGGCAAGTGAAGCATTGAGAATAAATATAATTTTTTTATTGAGACCTATTGGAAGGTGCCAAAGAATTGAGGAAATTGATGACAATGAATTATGGGAATTCTCGAGGAGACTACCACAAAAAGATAAACCAATTGTTGAAGCATTGATATTCCTAATTGAATAATTTTGGAAGAATAACATAAGGGTGTCTCTGAATCAAAGAGATGTGGTAAGAAGGAGAATTAGTAGTCAAAACTGTGAGCCACATCCAAAGCAATTTTTGGATATGACTCAAACAAATTTTTTGGTAAATTTCTAGAGATGTATCCTCAATTTAAAATTTGTCAAAGATTTTTTGAAATGCTAAAGCCTTTCTATGTCAAAATAAATCACACACACACTGCTTGTTGTTGTAGAGTATATATTGAGATTTTTGACCATTTTGATGTTTATCAGTGCATATGTTTATATTTTCATACTAATAATGTTTTGCATTACTATGGAATACATGCCCATCTATATCTTCGAGATATTTCATATCAGCTATTTTATGTGTAAGAGAGGAAGGTCAATTGTTCTACAAGAAATTATGCTTGGATGACATATGCTAGTATTATGGTGGTTTGTAACATATGCCAATATGTGAACATATGGAAAGTACACATGCGATTGGAAATGAAATAGTAGAATTAGAAAAGTATAAGACAATTTCCTATAGTACAAAAGATGGTAAAGAAGAAAAAATGTGTGATTTGGTTATTCAAAAGATTCTAGTGTATCAATTTATGCCTATATGTCATGACAATATAGTGTATGTATATGAAAGGAATACCTATAGAGCTCGATGGCTGGACTTGAAATTTAAGTTATGCAAGGAAATTTTTCCACTTGGTAGCATTTTTTTAGTCATCAAATTTATGGAGAACTATAGTCTACAACGACAACATGAGGTGCAGTCACAATATTACAACTCGACATAGGTTGCTATATTTGTGCACATAGAATTTATTCATGCCAGTGATAGTACAAAGGATGAAGATCATAAGGGAGTATCATTTTTATATCAGTGATGATCGTGTAACATGTCCATTGTTATACTCGGTAATTTTTCTAAGTTTTACCCATAAGTGAATAGTTTATGCATCTATCAACAAGAGCACTTAAATTTTATTTTCTTTTCAATAATAAATTCACCATTGAAAAATAACCCTTCTAAAATTTTCTATTACATATACAAAGAATCTTTCCAATAATATAATCATGATTGCACTTTACATAAATATATTCAATATAACATTTCACATTTACAATTTCCATATAGATGGACACATGAATACATACATAGCTTCAACAAGCTTACATGAACAAGAAATACAAATGGTCCAGAATGTCCTCCCAAATCTTGGCCACCAACTGCATGAGGAGAAGCATCACTCAAGCACTTTTTTTCCAACCATGGAATAACTACGGTCCCCCACACATCTATCAAACTTGGTAAGATGTCCCTCCCTTCAACGAAGAGATTGGTTTGGTAACCTCATCCTTCAAATATTTTTAATTGGGCATAGTGATGTGTCCTACATATCTAGAGATTACCATAAATTCAACCTCTATTTCTATGATATTCTCAACCTAGAATTTAGTGGATCATAGTGAATTGATAGTGTCGACAATGGCTACCTACACTACTTTGGCCAAATATTCAACACCCAATACTTCAAGTGAAGGCCATCTATATTCACTACAATTGCTCGATTTGTATTTGACCATTAGTATTCTATTCTATGTTATTTCCTTTCTCATGTATTATCCTAACCCTAGGAATAACCTTACCATTATCTATTCTATCTTAGGTTATTCCCTTTCTCATGGATTATCCTAACCCCAATAATAACCTTCCCATTAAATCATATTAAACTGACATTGCAAAAAAGTATCACAAAGAAACTCTATCTTATGCTATGCACCTAAAGTGTTGTCATACTACATATAGTACTAACAATCTACGTATAGTACGAATAATATTTATATTCATATAAAATACAATCATTGTATACATATATATATGAGTATATATTAAAATTAATGTTTCACAAAACAAGAAATAATCAAGTGATATGCAAGCATATCCAAGCATCACATACAAGTAAAAGACAATATGCTAACATGGTGACACAATAAACAATATTTCCAACATAATAACAAAGAGGTAGATATCAACATGCCTGTTAATAGCTCCAACTGATTGCTTCTCTCTCCTAGATTAATGGCTTTAGCTTGCTTTCAACTTCCTCCAAGAAAGACCTCCAAAATTCTCTTCTAACCTCTCACAAGTTCTCTCCACAAAACTAATGTGAAACAAAAGAATAACTCACAACTCTCTTTGCACAAAAATTGCAGTATAATAACACAAGAAAAATTAGAACAAGTGATGTATTTGATAGAATGAGAACCTTTATTTATACTGATTTGTGAGCAACCAAAGGCTACAAACAAGTAAGTATTTTTGCCACCTTTCATCCTCATGGAATGAATCACCAAGCTAACTCATAGGTTTGCAAAACATCATTGTCCTCACCATTTAAATGGCCGAGTCAATTTGATATAAGGTACAACAAGCTCAAAACAAGTTTCCTTATTCTAATTCCTTTATAAAATTATGCCAAGTTTACACTTGACTGAGTCTAAATGCTATCTATAGACTTATGCATATGTTGAAGACCTCTTAAACATTCCAAACACTTGTTAATATGGCACCACCTTCATATTTTTGGCACCCAAGTTTATAGCATGAGTTTTGATTGATTCTTATGGCTTTTAAAACCATTTTCACTCCCCTTCAAATGCATTCACACCAACGTATAAATCATACGTCATTCATTCGCTATTTTAACTTCCTCTCACATGCTTTATGTGCTGGTTTGAATTCCTTAAAATGCTACACCACATTGAAAACTTATTCACTTTATTCTATCCAACACTTCCCTTTATAATAACGCTATGTTATGTGCTTTAGAGATTAGCACAATAAATTTTATTTCATATATATATTATATATCTATTAATATATATATATATATATATATATATATATATATATATATATATATATATATATATATATATATATATATATATATACACATATATATATATATAATATATATACACATATATATCAATATATATTAATATATATATGAATATATATTAATATATATTCATTTCATAAAGTTTATCAAATACATTTAATTAATAAACAAATATATACAATATAAAAATATAAAGAATAATATTATGTATATATATGCATACACATAATACTATTTCAATATCTTTATAGCAAACACTCATACACATAATTTATCGAGCTATATACATGGAATGCATATATACATACATACATATATATATGTCACCTTAGTCCAATTGGTATTCCCATGCATATGGGTAATCCATCCATAAACATGTGTAGGTACGTCTACCTACATATAATCATGTACGTATTCACTCATATGTATGAGTTTACCATAGACACATACATACATACATACATACATATACACACACATTTTATGCATATAACTAATTGACATAGAAATAAAAACATAAGGAAGGATTTCCACTTATCATCAAGACTCATCACATACCTCATTTTTCATGCCCCAACTTAGACACAACTAAACAATACACAACTACAATTATTTTTTGAACAAATACACATAAACACTAATAATTATCCATTATA
This sequence comes from Sequoiadendron giganteum, assembly GCA_007115665.2. Taxonomy (NCBI): domain Eukaryota; kingdom Viridiplantae; phylum Streptophyta; class Pinopsida; order Cupressales; family Cupressaceae; genus Sequoiadendron; species Sequoiadendron giganteum. The sequence goes on from CM021110.1 coordinate 372,273,203, forward strand.
CGTAAACATGGAACATACAATAAAAAGGATAATATAAAATATCCACAATAAGATTGATTCCAATGACATACATAGTATTATTATGATTATCTTTATTTGTTTACATTTCCTACATTATTAGTATTAACTCTAATATGACTAAAATATTATTATCTTTAATACTCGAATTTAATTTACTACCCTCATTAATGACCCATGCTAATAATTATAACACTAAAAATATTTATACTTAATATTTGAATTACTAAATATAATATTACTAATTTCACACTTAATATTACCGCTAGTTATATCCATGTTTTCTAACATTCTGAATTCTAATTTTACTTCTAGCAAAGTTAACACTATTATTCTTGGAATCACAAGTATATTTACCATCATAGATATCAATCCTACCAATTATAAGCTTTTCATTTACCATTTACTTATTCCACTTATGATATTATTCTAGAACCCAAACCTACTCAACTATTAGATTATTGGACACAACCACTCAGTAATGACATTACTCAAAAAAATAATATCAATACCATTTCCTTGGCCTATATCCTTCACCGACAATGATGTTATTGTGATTGGAAATGATAACAATAATATCATCAGTAGAAAAGGTATTTGACCTAACATGGGGAGATATATGCGATTAAAAATTTTCTTAGAGAAGTGATAATTAAAAATTGTGTCCATAACTCTAGTCGGACCTCAAAGATTATTTTAATCCTAGGGTTAAATTACTTAACAACCATTATTAACTACTGAAGCATTCTCAAATCTTCAACATTTAATTAATACATTGACTTCTCAAGTCAAGAGAGAAACATGACAATCCTCTATCACTAAGTAACGACATTAACCAAGACAATTTAAATGACATTGATTGGAAATACTATAATGATGATATAGGGTAAATATTTAGACAACAACATTTAGTAAGCAAGATTGATAAGGACACTCCCCAAGAAAAGACCATTGGGATGAGTAACCCTCAACAAAATGATGATTATCTTGACCAGACAAAAGATAGAATGAAACTCAAATAGAATGTTATGGCCTCCTAACCTTATTGGTTACATGGATAATTGAACACCTATAAATAGATCAACATAATTAGTTCTATGCAATTAAAAGGATTCAATATGATTTCAATTTTACTTCATAAAATAATCGATACACAATAGGTGGAATTAGTATAATTAAATCTACAAGAAAATTATCTAACTAACTAAACTAATTTCCAAACACTACCAACTTACCACACACAAAAACCAAAACCTTATTTTACTATTCAATTTATACCCAATCTCAAAGAAAAACCAGAGTTTTCTACAAGAATTCATTTTGACATTATGCATCCTAGCAAGAGTTGGTGACAAGGAAATCCCATATGCAATAGGGTTGATTTCCTCAAGAACCTCCAAAGTTCCAACGTAGCACAAAGCTAGTTTGGATGTTTTTACAAACTTGATAGAACTTTTGTGATGTTTAACTCTCAACAAAAATCTATTCCCTACTGAAAAATTCCTAGGTACCCACTTAGAATCAACATAAATTTTATTCCTATCATTAGCTTATGCTAATCTCTGATTAACGATTCCAACTTTTTCCTCCATTTTTCGATAACATTTCTAGCCCAAGGCTTATCCTATCTTGCAACTTATCCCAACTTATAGGAGTTCAAAACTTCCTACCATATAATGCTTCAAATGGAGCCATATTGATTGCAAAATGATATGAAATATTGTATGCAAACTCTACCAAAGGTAGATAATCCTCCCACTTGTATTGGTGATCCATTCAATACATCCTTAGTATGTCTTCTAATACTTGGTTCATCCTTTTAGTTTGTCCATCTGATTTTGGATGATAACCAAAGCTTATATTCAATTTCGTTCCAAGTGCAGAAAATAGGGTTTGCTAAAATATAGATGTCACACAAGCATACCTATATCAGATTATCTTTTCAGGAATCCCATGCAATCTAAATATCTCTTGAATAAACTTTTGTGCTATTACAAGAGCCCCATTAGTCAAATTTCGTAGTATGAAGTGAGCTAATTTTGTCAACTTGTCAACCATTACCAAAATAGCATTGTGCTTGTTCCTTGACATAGGGAGACCTTGCACAAAATCCATACTAATTATTTACCACTTACTCTCAGGAACTTCATGTAGATACAAAAGATATATAAGATGATGATTCTTTGCCTTCACTCTTTGGCATTCTAAGCAACTTGATACAAATATTGCTACGTGATCCTTTCATACCTTTCCATAAATATAATGGCTTCACATCATCCAACATCTTGGTTACACTTGAATGTTTTGAATATGGTGCATTGTGAAATTCTTTTTGTACCAAGTCCCTCAATTCTCCAAAATTTTGTACATAAATTCTCCTCTTAAATCTTAATAATCCATTAGGTTCAAAGTGATATCCTCTGTACCTTTGATCTTGTGGATTGTTTGCAAGTGATTTCTTGACTTGTTCATATAATTTATCACCCTTAGGTTCTCACAACACTTGACCTTTGAAGTCAGTTTGGATTGATATCATTGAGGAGATATGTCTTCTATGACTTAAGGCATCGACAACCCAGTTCTCTTTTCCCTTGATATATCTAATTTTGAAATCATATAGTCAAATGTAAAATCCAACCACCTTCTTTTCCTTGCATTAAGATTAAGTTGGGTAAAAAATACTTGAGACCATGGTGGTCGATCTTGATTTCAAATGGTTTTCCCAATAGATAATGTCTCCACATCTGTAATGCATGAATAACTGTTGCTAGTTCTAAATCATGTGAAGCAAAACTTTATTCATAGGGCTTTAGATTCATAGAATCATACGTTATGACTCACCCATATTGTATTAATAATCCACCTAATACTTCTCATGATACGTTTGTAATAAGCACAAAGTTACCATCTAGATCTAGTACTTTTAGTATTGATGTTATGGTCAACCTTTCCTTGATTTGGTCAAATGTTGCTTGACATTTCTCAGACCACTCAAAATTATTTCCTCTTCTTTGCAATGACATGATCGAAAAATCTATCCTTGAAAGGTTGTCAACAAAATTTTGGTAATACCCAGCCAATCCTAAAAATCTCCTAACTTTTAGTACATTATTAGGCACCAACCATTCTAGTACCGCTTTATCTTCACTTGATCAACCAAAATCCCTTCAACCAAAATTATGTGAGCTAAATATTGTACTTTCTTATGGAAGAAGGCACACTTTGAGATTTTTCCATATAACTTATGCTCTCTCAATCTTTGAAGAATGATATCTAGATGCTTGAGATGTCCTCTTCACTCTTGGAGTAGTATAAGATGTCATCCAATAAGACTTAATACAAATCTATCCAAAAAGTCCTTAAATACATTGTTTATTAGGTTCATGAATGCTGTTGGTGCATTCGTCAACCGAAAAGGTAAGACTATGAACTCGTAATGTCCATATCTATTTCTGAAAGTAGTTTTGAAAATATCTTTGTCCTTGATTCTAAGTTGATGATACCCAAAACGTAGATCAATCTTTGAAAATATTGATGCTTCTCACATCTGATCAAAGAGATCATCAATATGTGGTAATGCATACTTATTCTTTATCATTGCTTTTCTAAGCAACCGATAAACAATACATAAGCGCATTGTACCATCCTTCTTTACAAAGATAACCAACACTCCCCAGGGTGAAACTTTGGGTCTTATCAAGCCTTTAGATAAAAATTCTTCTAGTTGTGCCTTTAACTCCATTAGTTCAGTTGTGGTCATCCTATAAGGTAGTTTTGATATAGGTTTTAAACCTGGTATTATGTCGATGGAGAAATAAAATATCCTCTTAGGGGGTAATTCAGACAATTCTTCTGGAAATACATCCTCAAATTTCCATAAAATAGGATATTTCTCCATATTCATTTTTCCAGATTCAAATACCTAACCTTCTTTGACATCTTGAAAGTCTCAAGGTCCATAATATACTATATCATCTTGAGAAATGAATTCCTTACATTCCTCAAGCTTCTCCATTTTTACTACAAAAATTTGACAACCTTTATTCTTTGCTCCATGCATCTGTTCAATAGATATCTACCATTACTTAATCTCTCTAGGAATTCCTTGCAATGACACCCAGTTACCTAGATTTTCTAAATATTCAATTTTTTTTGTATGAAAATCTACCTTGGCTCTGTGTCTCCATATCAAGTTCATCCCTAAGATGACATCATATGATCCTAAGGGAGCTATGTACATATTTAATTCCATTGAGAAACTTGGAAGTTCAACTCTTGGTTCGAATAAACATTGACTTACCTCAACTCTTGTCTAGTTAGCATATTCTACAACCCAAGACTATTCCATGTAGTAATACTTTCTAGACATTTTAATTGCTATTTTATGAGAAATAAATTTTTTGATGGTACCAATATCTATTAAAATTGAAATGGGAATTCAAGAAAAGTACTAAATACTTCCATCAGAGTAATTTGGTACTCCGCTTGTTGATTATCCACTATAGCATGAACCTTTTGCTAGTATGCAAATTTTTGAGAAGGAAGAGGGTTACCATGTGGTTGTGACCTTGAAGTTTTTCTTGGACAATTACTCACATAATGATCCCCACCACATGTATAACACCCTTTCACTATTCCCCTCATTTTTTCTATTCTTCCTGAGTTACTTTCATTTCCACCAGCATTGTTGTCAAAGTTGTTATTTCCCCTTTGATCTTTCCTTGATTTGTTTTAATTATTTTGAGATTCATTGTGCCCTTGCTTTGGAAAACTTAGCCCTTCACTAGGCTTCCTTGGAGCTTTATTGGTATGTACCCAATCATACTTCTTTTTATTTCTTTCTCCATAGTTTGAGAAAGACTTAAGCTTTGTTGCATAATTTCCTTTTCATACACCAAGTCCACAGTAGCTGGACTATGCACGTCTACCTCACCACCTATTTACACATTTAGACCCATGATAAAATTTATTATACATAATCAATCATCCTTCTAGTGCATAGGTACGCACTTCAAGAGTTGAGTGAACTTCTCCCAATACTCATTCACTAAGGAGTCACCTTGCCTCAAATTTTGGAAGTCTATGAGATTTTGATCATAAAAGAGTTGGGGCAACCATCTCTTCAAAAAAATATCCATCAATTTTCTCTAAGTGAGGCTTAAGGAACTAAGTCCAAGCTCCATTTTCTTACTCATTCACTAGTTGGATGCTTCACCTACAAACTGAAATGCTCCCCAGATGGCTTTAGTGACCTTAGATTAATTTTTGATTTTGAAGTATTTCTCCATTGTTGTAAGCCACGCTTTTGCTGCATCTCTACTAGCACTACCTTCAAATTTTAGTGGTGTGATTTTTCTCATGTTGTAGGATAAATTACTTGCCAAATGCTTCTTTTTGGCTCCCTCAGACTGATATTGAGACTTATCATTTTCTTGATCACTAAATTGAGTGTGATCAAGGGAATTCTCCCCTTCTTCATTGTTGAGAATTTCTTCCTCATTATTTGGAACTTTTTGTTCCACTCTTTCCTTTCCCCTAAATTCTTGTTCACTTGGTTTCCTATTCTTTCTCTAGTCTCATCCATGACACCAAGTATATGGTCCAATTTAGCTTCGAAGTTATCAACACCTTGACCTACTTCTTGACTTCCCCCATAATTAGTTCTTGTCCTAACCATATTTTCCAATAAACAGTTATACCTGAAGGTTTTCATTTTAATTATATCTATAAAGTTTTTCTCAATGTTAACAACATTCAAAATATTTATCATTCACATTAGAAATTCTATTTAAAGAACTCATTCACAATTTTTTCCAAAAGAATAATTTTTATTATAATAAAAAAGGATTTTCAATTTCCTTCAGTTTACATAGAATGACTATTAAGATAGTCTAAGAGAGAATATCCCTCGAATTCTCTTTTTGATGCATAGCTACGTGGGGTATAACCTTCAGATTCTTTCTCATATCTATCATCGAAAGGATAATATCCCTCTGATGTATCATCATACACATATTTTTGAGGTACATAACCCTCAGATTCGCCACTTGTGGCTATTACAATAACTTCCACTAAGAGAAGAACTCGAGGATCCCTAAATATCATGATTGGAATAATACTACATTTCAAGGGAATATCCCTCGAAAGTGATAAATATTCCAATTTTACTAGAGAGACAAAAGGTATGAAGTTGAAGTTGGCAACCTCTTTCATCTTTCTCTTATCTTGGCTAATTTGTGAAAGGGCATGATTGAATGTCTCAGTATCGCTTAGCCAAATGGAATTTTCATAATTAATTCCCTCAATGGTATGAAAAAGGGCTTCTCTTTCCTTCTTGGCCCATGGTAGAATTCATTTCCAATCACTGAATTCCTTGTAGTCATCTTGATACACACCATCTTGACAGAAGAATTTCTAAATATTAGACCATATACTGCTGGATTTGAAACATAGTGAGCACATAGGCTCCATAGTTGAACTTGGCAGCTCTGATACCACGTGTAACATGCACATTGTTCTACTCAGTAATTTTTCTAAGTTTTACCCACAAGTGAATAGTTTATGCATCTATTAACAAGAGCACTAAAATTTTCGTTTCTTTTCAATAATAAATGCACCATTAAAAAATAACTTTTCCAAACTTTTTTATTGCATATACAAAGAATCTTTCCAATAATATAAGCATGATTTCACTTTACATAAATATATTCAAGATAACATTTCACATTTGAAATTTCCATATAGATGGACACATGAATACATACATAGCTTCAACAAGCTTACATGAACATGAAATACAAATGGTCCATAATGTCCTCCCAAATCTTTCCTGCTAATTGCATGAGGAGAAGCATCACTCAAGAGATTTTCTACCAACCATGGACTAACTACAGTCCCCCACACATCTACCAAACTTGGTAAGATGGGCCTCGCTTTGACGAAGATATTGGTTTGGTAACTTCATCCTTCAAATAGCCTTTCTTGATCATAGTGATATGTCCTACATATCTAGAGCTTACCATAAAGTCAACCTCTATTTCTATGATATTCTTAGCCTAGTATGTACTTGGATCACAATGAATCGATAGTTTAAACAGTGGCTACCTACACTACTTTGGCCAAAGATTCAACACCTAGTACTTTGAGTGAGGGTCATCTATATTCACCACTTCAATTTCTTGATTTATATTTGACCATTAGTATCTATTCTAGGTTATTCCATTTCCTGTGGATTATCCTATCCCTAGGAAAAACCTTCCCATTATTTATTTTATCTTAGGTTATTCCCTTTCCCATGGATTATCCTAACCCCAGGAATAACCTTCCCATTAACTCATATTAAAATGACATTGCAAACAAGTATCACAAAGCAACTCTATCGTATGCTACACACCTAGAGTGTTGTCATGCCATGTATAATATGAATAGTATTTATATTCACATAAAATATAATCATTGTATACATATCTATATAAGTAAATATCAAAAGAAAGGTTTCACAAAACAAGAAATAATCAAGTGATATGCAAGAATATTGAAGCATCACATACAAGTACAAGACAATCTTTCAACATGGCTAAACAATAAAAATCTTTCCAACATAATAAAAAAGAGGTAGAAATCAACATGCCTGTTAATAGCTCCAATTGATTAATTCTCTCTCCTAGCTTAATGGCTTTAGCTTGATTGCAACTTCTACGAGGAACAACCTCCAAAATCCTCTTCTAACCTCTCACTAGTTCTCTCCACAAAACCAATGTGAAACAACAAAATAACTCTAAACCTCACAAAATCTCAACTCTCTTTGAATAGAAATTTCAGCATAATAACATAACAAAATTAGAATGACAAGTGATGCATTTGGTATAATGAGCACCTCTATTTATTCTAATTTGTGAGAAACCAAAGGCTACACACAAGTATTTGTGCCACATTTCATCCCCATGCAATGACTCACCAAGATAAATCATAGGTTTGCAACAAATTATAGTCCTCACCATTTAAATGGTTGAGTCGACTTGATATAAGGGACAACAAGCTCAAAACAAGTTTTCTAATTTGATTTCCTTTACCAAATGCTGCCAAGTTTGCACTTGACCGAGTCTAAATGCTATCTACAAACTTATGCGTATTTTGAAGACCTCTTAAGCTTTCCAAACACTTGTTAATATGGCACCGCATTCATATGTTGGGCACCCAAGTTTATAGCGCGACTTTTGACTTATTCTCATGGCTTTTAAAATAGTTTTCACTTCCCTTCAAATGCTTACACAACAATGTATAACTCATACATGCTTCATTCAATGTTTTGACTTGGTCTCACATTCTTTATGCATTGGTTTTAATTCCTTAAAAGGATACAACACATTCAAAACTAATGCACTTTATTCTATCCAACACTTCACTTTATTATAGCGCTTTGTTATGTGCTTTAGAGATTATCACAATAAATTTTATTTTATTTATTATATATATGTGTGTATATATATCTATTAATATATATATATCTATTAATATATATATATCTATTAATATATATATATCTATTAATATATATATATATATACATATATATCTATTAATATATATATACATATATATCAATATATGTACGTATATATTAGTATATATACATATATATCAATAGATGTATATATATTAATATATATTCATTTCATAAATTTTATCAAATACATTTAATTAATAAATAAATATATATACAATATGTAAATATAAAGAATAATATTACATATATATACTATTATATCTAAATATATATTAATATATATGTTACTATATTAATTTTCATATATACATTAATATATATATACTATATATATGTAATACTATTTCAATATCTTTATAGCAAACACTCATACACACAATTTTGTCGATCAACATATATACATGGAATGCATATATACATATATATGTCACCTTAGTCCAATTGGTATTCCCATGCATATGGGTAATCCATCCATGAGCATGCATAGGTATGTCTACCTACATATACTCATGTACGTATTCACTCATATGTATGAGTTTACCATAGACATAGAAATATATACATATGTAGAGGAGGGGGACCGACTGCTCAAGACCCTAGGTCATGGGAGGCTCTAGAAATAGGCTACCTTGATCTACCTCAAGCTAACAAGATTGTTTTGGGAGAGTTTAAGGTTTAGAGGTTGAAAGGAAGAGAAACTAGGTTGCTGCTGTCCTTTTACAAGACCAAATGTTTAAGGAAGTTAGGTGAGAAAATTTCTAGAGTTTGGACTATGGCTTAGGTAGCTTATTGCCAGAGGACTACAGTGTAGGACATGGAAAACAATGTGGCACTCTAGCATCTTGGTGGGGGCACTAGCATCCGTACAGACATAAAACATGAAGTATAGTCAAAACCTAAGGAAAAAAAGCTAACGACCTAACATATATAGTTTGATGGAATGAAAAAAATAGAAAGTATCTAAATGACAAAAGAATGATAAGGAACACTATAACTAATCTAATTACGAAATGACAAGGAGGGGTGAGGAAAGTGCACCTTCCTACTCATGAGTTGATATCTTTAAGGTCTTCACTCATCAAACAACCTCACAGACAAGAATGAGAAAATTTTGGGGCTGTGTTTAGAGGACTGCTGCAGTCAATCCACCACTTTGGTGTTTCCACATCCATGGACAACCAAGATAGCAATGATAGAAGAAATATGGTAGAGAAATGATTTTTAAATAACAATACCAAGCAACACATTAAACAACAATATGCTAAAATATAAAATGATATTGTGAAACAAAAGGGAAGATAGAGTGATATTACCTTCAAACATGTGCACTCAAGAAAAATGGGAGAAGGAGAAATCTCACAAGCTTTCAAAGACCAACATTTCCGCAACAACAAATAGATGAAACAATCAAAGTATCAACTTGCAGCTTCAATGGAGCTGGTAAATCTTGAAGGAGTTGAGAGTGAGTGAAGAGTGTGAGAATGATGAAGTGGAATTCCAAGAAGATGAGTTGAATGAATGAGATAGAAATTTGAAGGAAATAATGGAGGCAAAGGATCCATTCAAACTCGATCTGAAGGGTAGGAGATGTTACACTTTGTGTCCAATGGAGGAGTATAATGCCTCTATAGATTCTAGAGGGAGGAATCTTGTTAGGATAGAAGCATGTTACATAGACGTCTATGCACCACACTAGCATCCCCAATAGAATATCATCCACTGACACCTAAAACAACTGCCAAGTGGATAGGGGAAGGTGGAAGAAATATGAATTGTATTATTGGGTTTAATTATCTAAGATAAGAGGTAGCGTAAATGAGGAATTTGCAAGGGGGTGAAAATCCATGCCATTACATCTTTCCACCACTTTAGTGAGCATAAGTGTCAATGAATGCATGGTAAAGTAGAGTGAAAGAAAATATCTGTATACTTAAACCATTGAAGAAGAAAATCACAATCTAGAAAACTCGGGTGAAGGAGAGAGAGAGGTTGCTCCATAGGTATTCGATCCTATGGAGATTTGAACAAAAGTGTTGCAGGTGCTCGATCCTGTGGAAGGTGATTCAAAGGCTCTACAGGTGAATGGTCCTCCAGAGTTGATTCCATAGGTGTTCAGTCCTACAAAAGATGATCAAAGGGTTCTAAAGGTGCTTGGTTCTGCAGAATGAAAATGATTCACAGGTGCTCGGTCCTGCAAAGGAGGTTCCATAGGTGCTTGGTCGTAAGTGAGGCTAGATGTGAAAGGCTCTATAGAATTTTATTGACCCTGAAAGGTGCTCGGTCTTGCAAGGAAACATGTTAATCTGCATATAAAACATGTTAGGTAAGCAAAAATTCATGTAGATAGACAAACAGTCATATCTCAAAACAAAAAATTGAAGGAGAAGCTTTCAAAGGGGTCCACTCAAGGGACACTTTGTTTGAAAAGAGATGATATTTTTAGAAATGATCCTATCATCAAGGAATCCTTTTAAAATATTCTCTTTCATAAAATAATTTAAAAAAAAAGAAGAATGGCCTCCTCGAAGGCGAATTCTTAATTATTCTTGTTATTAATTCAATTTCAAAAGAATTTTTTGCTAAGGGGATTAATTTTGAAAGATGAAATTTTTTAAAAATGCAGATATTTTTAGCAAGGGATTTTTTGGTCATCGAATACACCTTATTGAAAATTAGAGAGGTAGAGCCCCCCCTTAGGATGGTGCGTGCGAATTTGATGGAGCATGTGGCATCCTAAGGAAAGGATGACCATGAAGAGATGCCATGGCCCATGATACATGATGATATGTAGACATGGAAATGTTGTTGTGCACATGAGGGACAACACATAGGCACAACACCATCAATAAGAAAGAAAAGAAGAGAAAGATAAAAAATCAAAGAAAATCAAAGACGAAGAAATCAAGAGATAGGGGGATATGATATTTCAGGGTTAGAACTGCTCATAGATATAAATAGATAGATAAATATAATATAATATAATATGAACTATCATCAATGACCTACTATATCAGATCATGAAGAAGGGTACATGAAAAAAAAATAAAACCAAAAAAATGAGTCGACATGGAAGGGAGGCCTAAATGCCCCCAACACTTTGCATTGTCCCCAATTGTCAAAAATCAAGTTACAACAAATAGAAGAATGATGTAACAAATGGAATAAGTTTACAACACAAAACTCTCTTGTATCCAAGCACCTACAAGGATGACAAGGGTCCTCCAAGAACACATAAAACAAGCATAGGGGAAATAAAAGACACACAAATCTAATCTACAAATAAAAAAGAGGTTCCATTATAGTCCTCATCAATCAAGAGGTCATTGTTCTCCTAATCTAGGTCATTATAGGGAGAGGGCAAGCGATCCTGCAAGGGCGAGATAACAAGGGGATCATCCTCTAAATATCCTATGACAAGAGCTAAGGAAGAGGGCCCCTCAAGGTCTTCTTCACTCAACTCTTGTGAGGTAAATTTCATTGATTTCACAAAATTGTCGATAGAGATGAGACATCATCCACTAAGTTGAACATGCACTTAATAGGAGTGCCATGTTTCAACTGGGTGGGAAATGAAGGAGGTGCTCGAGATCCCCCATCAACCTCAATGAAAGACTCAAGGGCAGTGAAAAAATTAGGGGATGTCGAGGCTTCCTCTGTCACTAGGATGGCACAAGCCAAGGCAAAGCCCTCTCCTAAAGAGGGTGATCCTCTCTTCTGACCCCCATTCAAAGTAGGTTCATCCTCCAACTTGTGCTTCATCGGGGGATGTGATCCCCATAGAGGAAGTGGAAGGTTAGGAAGAAGGGGATAAAACCGTAATGGATACCACTAAAGTATTCAACATATCCATGGGCTTAGGAAAAGGTGGGATGTTCAGAAGGAACATCAAGAGAGGAGGCTTAACTGAGGGAACGATAAAAACTTGCAACCTTTTAGGGTGAGGATCATCCACGCTGGTGGGGGGAGCCAAAAGTAAGATCTAGGCAATGAGAACTAAAGTAGAAGGGGTAGAAGAGGAGGACACAACATGAGAAACCAAAACAGGAGTTGTTGATTCCCCTTCCACCTTCTACAAGGGAGGTTACTGAATAACCAAATAATTTCTTCAATTCTTATGCTCACGTGCAAGGTGGTTTCTTCAGATCTGAGAGCTGGAAGTTGTAGTTTGAGAAGGAGCAGAAAACTTTTTTTTTCCATAGAAGTTTTCATCATAGTCATTACCGATGGAGGGAGTGAATCTTGGACAAAAATAGGAGGAAGAGATGAAGGTACTTAAACAACAACCAGTAGAGAAGTAGAATAAAGCACCTCAGTGGCAGGCTTCTTCCCATTCACCACCCTAGGGGCAAGAGCATTAGGAGGTCACATAAGTCGAGACATAGAGGTGATTCCATGAGAACCCTTCCCCTTACCATATATGATGGACCGAGGCACTGTGGGAAATATAGGAAGGTCAGATACTTGACACTTGGCCTTTCTCCAAGAGAGCACCATTAGAATCCCCATGAGGCGCATGGAGGTGGAATTTGAAGGCACCACAATAGGGAGAGAGGAAAAAGTGGATGAGACAGTAGAAGAAGAGGAAGTCTCTTGAGCACAAGCAGACTTCTCTTTCCCCTTTTTTGAGGAGGAAGAGGTATCATGTTGTTGTGCTATCATAGAAGCCTTAATCAAAATAGCATAAGGGGAAGGAAGATAGGTCACTTTCGATGATATGCCCCACTTCTTGTATTTTACATAAGTAAGATACATTAGGTCCATCCTCAAAGGAAGCGAACCAATAGGATTAGGCCAAAAGTGATCTAATGAACAAGCCCCATGCGACACCAGGGGATGCCCAGTGTCATGCACAAAGAACTCATGATATCATTTCAAACATTTATGGATCATCGAAGGGACTGTGTTCATAGAAACTAGCCATGGAATGCCTAGCTTCACTCTAAAAAAATTAGACTCCAAGATGATATCGGAAAGGACATTCATATTCCTAGGCCCTACCAAGATTGAAAGGGTGATGGAATGAATAGGAGGGATGGAAAGACCATCATGCATACATATGGCACTTTTTTATCTTCTCGTATTCATCCTTATGAAGGAAATTTAGGAGTAACATCTCCTTTGTCATCACATTTACAAGACTCATAGGGTCCACTAGGATCCCAGTCACAATGTTTCTATTGAGGCGATCAAGAATGTACAAAGGAGAAGGCTTCCCATTTATAGGCATATCCTATGATGTAAAGGTTAGATCCAATGAACCAGTCATAGGCTGAGCCAGAGGAATGCGAGTAAATGAGACCATATTGATATATTTTGAAAGGACTTCCTTGAAATAATTTGAGGGGTCAACAATCAAGCTCATAGAGTGTGATAGAAAAGGATCCATGTAAATCTGCAACTCACTATTATCTTTCATCATGGATTTATTTGCATTCTACTTTTTCCCATTGAGGTGGATAATACTGTCATCAATGCAATCTTGTATCTCATGACACAAGTGCATACACTACTCAGTATCATGTCTGTTAATTCGATGGTATTGGCATAAATTATTTTTTTCATACCAGTTAGGGTAGGGCTTGGTAAGAGGTCGAGGATCTAGTAAAGTTATGATCTTATCCTTCAATAAATTTTTCAAGATAGAGGAATAAGATTCTGACAACCTTGTGAACTATCTGTTACGCTTGAGGCCTTTATCACTAAACATGACAACTATATTCACAATAGATTTTACCTTACTAGAGATCAACACAATGGATCTCCCCTTAGGACAAGAACATGAGGAAGACCCTCCAAATTGGGGAATTGTTTGTTGGTATTCCCACAAGGCGATACACAGATGTATGAAAGAAGGGAATTTGATCAAGGAAAAATTCTCCTGCCATGACCTCTGTAGGTTGCCTATGAAGACCTTTTGCACATATAAGTATGGAAGAGGGTAACAAATCTATGAGGATAACACTTGATATCAAGAAATGAAGTCAGTTATCTTCTTGTGCTCTCCTTTCTTACATCGGGTGAGATTCAAAAAGGCCATCTTCGACTTGATGTTTTCTTGGAATTGCTGGAGAAATTGATTCACCAATTGACCAAACAAGAATATGGAGTTATTAGGAAAGAAATAGTACCACTATAGTTTTGTGTACTTGAGAGATCTAGGAAATAATTTAGCCATCAAGGCATCGTGGTGAAAGAATTTAGTTGTTGAATACTGACATGTGTGTCTGTGCGTCTCCCTTACCACCATATTTCTCAAATTTAGGAATCTCCATTCCTTTGTGGGAGGGAGTGTTCAAAATTTCTATTGAAAGAGGAATATGACAAAAGAAGGTTGAAAGATCGACTAGGAGGTGTTTTGTGAGAGGTTAGCTAGTTGATTTTGTAGCTGACGCATATTCTATAGCAAAGCATTTAGAATAGGGCCAAATGATGAAATAGGACTAGTGGAACCATTGCCAAGACCACCAAATGAACCACCAGAGCCACAAGCACCGCCACCCCCATTCCGCCTAGGCTTCCACCACCAGAGCTAGCATGGCCCCCAAGGTTTTCACCGCTAAAATTAGAAGGGATAGTGTTGAAATTGGGAGGGATAATATTGAAATTGGGAGGGATAATGTTTACTTTGATTTTCAGAGGGACTGAGGAGATGTTAAAAAAATGGCTTGATTTGGCCATGTACATCAAGGTAACATGCATCAAAACTTCTACCTATCTTCTAGAGGTTTTAGGCCCATAACCTTGGGTAACACACAATCCTGGGTTGTAGGAAGGGACATATGTTTTGACTATGTCGATGATTCCATGGAGGAGCTTCAGGCCCATTTGATCTTTGTATTGCATGTATCTCATCTCATTGACAACCGTAGTGGCCCTAGCCGGTCCTATCCAGAGCCATGAGATGCTCTGCAGGAATAGCAAGAGCATCATCATTATTAAGTGACATGGTTGTAGGAGAAATAGGTGGGGTAGGGGCTTGAGTGGTTTCATCAAATAAACTCATCTCTACCATTGAGACCATATCATGCAAAGTGAAACTAGTAGTGACATTTGAGAAATCCATTCCTAGGTATTGATGTCGTACACTCCTTCAAAAAACATACCCGAAAGTTGTAGACTGACTTGTAAAGCTCATAAAGTTTCACAACCATGATGTCTATAACCCACACAAGGAAATATATACTACATCTTTCATGTCGAGTTCACCAAAATGTAGAGGAGGGGGAACGATTGCTTAGGACACTAAGTCACGGGTGGGTGTAGAACAATAGGCTACCTAGATCTACCTCAAGCTAATGAGATTGTTTTGGGAGAGTTTAAGGTTTAGAGGTTGAAAGGAAGAGAAACCAAGTTACTGCTATCCTTTTATAAGCCCAAAAGTTTCAGAAAGTTAGGTGAGCAATTTTCTAGAGTCCATAATATGACTTAGGCATCTTACTACTAGAGGACTACAATGTGGCACATAGACGACACCGTGGTGCACTAGTGTCTCAGTGGGGGCGTTGGTGTCTGTATGGACAAAAAGGATAAAGTATAGTCAAAACTTAAGGAAAACCTATTAACGACCTAATAGATAGTGATTGATGGAATTATAGAAACATAAAGTAACTAAATGACATAATAATTAAAAGGAACAATATAAATAATCTAATTACGAAATGACAAGGAGAAGTGAGGAAAGCAAACCTTCCTACCTACGAGTTGATATCTTCAAGGTCTCCACTCAACAAAAAAACTACACACAGAAGAATGAGAAAATGTTGGCGCTATGTTTAGAGGACTATCACAGTCAATCCCTTTCTTTGGTGTTTCCACCTCCATAAACATTCAAGATAGCAATGATATGAGAAATATGGTAAATAAAATATTTTGAAATGAAAATACCAAGCAATACATTTAACAAGAATATGCTATGATATTAAAATGATAATGTGAAGCAAAAGGGAAGATGGAGTGATATCACCTTCAACCATGTGCACTCAAATAAAAAGGGAGAAGGGGTGAGATTGAAAGCTTTCAAAAAATAACATTGCTGCAATAATGAGGAGAGTAAACCAACAAAGTATCAACTTGCAACTTCAATGGAGGTGGTAGAGCTTGAAGGAGCTGAGAGTGAGTGAAGAGTGTGAGAATTATGAAGTGGAATTCGAAGAAGAGTTGAATGAATGAGATAGAAATTGAAGGCAACAATGGAGGAAAAGGATCCATTGAAATTTATTCTGAATGGCATAAGACATTACACTGCACATCCAATGGAGGAGTGTAACAACCTTTTTCGGGACCCCACTCGACCGTTTTTGGACCTGTTCCTCATCATTCTTCATTTGGGCAACCTTTCCCTCCAAAGGGGTGGCCTTTCCCTCCAAAGGGGTAGCCTTGAACTAAGTTTGGGAAGCCTTGACCTCAAGGGGCAACGTTGCCCTCCGAAATATCCTTTTTCGGCTTCCGTTCGTTAGTTGTTCACCCATTCCAACAAACTATTTTACCATTCCGAGTGCTATTCCCTTGTCCATAGTACCCATTTTCCCAAGAAAACCATTCGTTCATTTATTTCAAGTATCCATTTTCTCATTCTGAGCAATTGTTCCCTCTTCCCGACCAAGTGTCCATCTTTTCTAGGAAGCCGTTCACCTGTTTCGACAACCTATTTCCCCGTTCTGAGTGTTGTTCCCTTCTTTGGAATACCTATTTACCCAAGCCAACCTTCCTTCCATCTATTCTGAGTATCCATTTGCTTGTTCTAAGCAATCGTTCCCTCTTCTTGACCAGCTATCCACTCATTCCGAGAAGTTGTTCACCCATTCTGACAACTTGTTTTCCCATTCTGGGTGTTGTTCTCCTACTTCAGGCATCCATTCACCCATTCTGATTATCTATCTACCCATTTCAAGTGTCGATCATCCATTCATCCGTTCTAAGTATCTATTTCCCCATTCTAAACATCTGCTCTCCCATTTTGGGTAGTTGTTTCATCCTCTTATTTGATCAATCATCCGATCCTGTCACATCCCATCATCTGAATCTGAGCTTTAATCCAATATTCCAGCTTGAGCTTTAGTCCACCTACATCTTATTCCAATCCATCTTTTCTATCATTCCATCGTCTAGTCCCCTCCATCTTCTCAATTCATATCTGTTTTGTAGCCACCATGAATCCTTATCCCCCTCTCACATGACCAATAATAGTAGTCAAGGGAAATCCTAACTAATTTGATGGAGATAACGAAAGTTTAGTTGATCATGAAGAGTGTTAAATAGATCCCCTCGACACTATCATTGCTAGCAAGCTCTCTCCAATCGCCTCCCAAAATCCCACTACTTCTTTGAACTATCCCACCATGCCTTCATCTGCATCTAATAATGGTCCTTATACTACCCTTGACAAGGGGTATCCAACATCCTCACCATCGACATATTCATCATGTCCTCCCTCTCAACCTCTATCCTACCCAACATCCATATCCTCCTCTCCTTATCATCATCAACAATCCCAATACCTCTACCTTAATCCCACATCCCAATCTTCCCATCCCAATCTAACATTCACACATTCCTATCATACTCTACCATCCCAATATTCCTCTTATCCCAACCCACCATACATGTCTTCCTATGGTATTTCACCACCTCAATCTTCCTATTCTAATCTAACATCCACACCTTCCTATCACAATCCCACACCCCAATATCCTTACATTAATTCCACATCTTTCCATCCTAATCCTCCATCCATGTCCTCCTATGTGAATTTGCCACCAATGTCCTCTTTCCCCAATCCATCATCATCTTCCTACTATTACTCTTCCCAACCTAATCCAACATTTGCATCCTCCTACATCACTCCCCCTTTCACTGCATTATATCTTAATACTCCATCTAATCATAAATCATCTCATCCCCCAACCACTCCTAGTCCTCCATCTAGTCTCATTCCCAATTCAACCATCCACTCATCTAATCCTCCAATCCCTAACCCTAATCCTCCATCTAATCATAACTCACCTCATCCCTCAAACACTCCTAGTCCTCCATCTAGTATTACTCCTAATTCACCCATCCACTCATCTAATCCTCCAATCCCTAACCATGATCCTCCATCTCCTCCTCATCCTCCATCCAATCCCATTCACTCATTTAATCATAATCCTCCATCTCCTCCTAGTCCTCCATCCAATCCAATCCACTCATCTAATAATAATCCTCCATCTCCTCCTGGTTCTAAATCTAATCCTAATCCACCAACCCCTAATCCTCCATCCATTCCCATCCACTCATCCAAACCTAATCCGCTAATCTCTAATCCTCCATCCATTCCCATCCACCCATCTAACCCTAATCCACCATTCCATAATCCTAGTCCTCCAACCATCCCTAGTCCTCCATCCATTTCCATCACCCTACCTAATCCTACATCCCTTCCAAATGTTGCCCAAGGAATCATGACAAAAGATACACCATGCTCTCTCACTCTATCATGTATAGTCACTAGTAATGAGGCCCTCCTCCATGTGACACCTATCACTCCCCTTACCATTCCTAACACCATCCAAACAGTTGAACCCGTCAAACCCATCGAATCCATTGAATTCCCCTCTTCTACTGCTAGATCCACCCAATCCCTTGGAGACATCCAATCCACTCCTCCTAGTCATATTATTGAACTTCAATCCAGTGACCTTCATGACTCCTCTGTCCTTCCATCTCCAAAACTTGAGGAGTCCCTCCAACACTCCTCCCTCGTCATGCTTCCTACACAAGTTGAGCCATGCCAAGAGCTCGATCTAAAGCTTGCAGACATATCCCCTCCCCCAAGTCAAGATCCTACCATCCTGTCTACTCTATTTCAAAATCATAGCCCTCCATCCATCCCATCTCAAGATTCCTTTCCTCAATTGAATCATGATCCTATCATCCCATCCACCCCATCTCAAGATCACCCTAGCTCATATGGTCCATCCCATGATCCCCTTTGCACTCAAGATCCAATCGCTCCATCTCATAAACCCTTATCACCCACTACCACAAATCCGGATCTTTTCATACCACCTAATCCATCTTCAGATCCCTTATCACTTCCTCCTCCAAATCAAGATACGGCTATCCCCTCATCTCCATTGGATAATCCTCCATCACTGCTTAGCTCTGCCATCCCAATGCCACTGTTATATCACCTTGGTAACATTATGCTCTTCCATGGTGGTCTTCTTGCAAGAGAAAAACAAAGTCTATGCACCACCTTTCCTCCTCCACCTACTAACGTAATCACATCATGCTTCCAAAAGAAAAAGCATCCTACCATAGATCACATGCTCGAGAAAATGAACTATCAAGAAAAGGTTTAGGCCTTCATGAGCAGGGAATGTTAGAGCCCATTTAGGTCAAAGAACATCCAAGTGTACATGGTCTTGGATATATCTCCCAAGAATCACAATCCAAAAATGTTGGTACAACCTCCATACATCCTAAGCAAGCCTCTTCCAAAGGAGCGAGAGGAACTTCCCATCGCTCTACCAAATCCTTTGTTGACATCCCTCCTCCTCCATTGTATTACTGTAAAACAACCATCCATCTTCCTCCTTCATCCTCTAAGTCCATTTTGGGTCCTTATGTTCCTCCATCCACCATCACTCATCCTCCATCTACTGCATCTATTTTGGGCCCTTATGTACCTCCTTCCACCATAATAACTCCTAAATTCATAAACCCTAATTCAGATCAAGAAAGGCACCCATCCATGCATGCTATCTTGCATCGTCCATTCACACACCATCATCACAAGCCTACCTCTATCACTCCATCCACGTCTTCTCCATATCATCCATCTCCTCATACCCATCCCATTACTACTAAAATAACCTTGGATTCCAAAGCAGCAATGCATAAATCCAAACATCCACATGAATCTAAAGCTCCTCATGTCCCCTTCAAAAGACATGTTGTAGAAAAGAAAAATCAAATCCAAAAGCTAAATCAAAGACATAGGCTACAAAGGCCCACCAATGCAAAAATCAAAACCATGTGGATCACAAAGAAAAAAGAGGCAATACCTTCACATGAAAAATCCATGACGACATCCAAAGTTGCTATGCCCAAAGCTAATAATTCACATTCTCCATCTTCTAAATCTGTTTTGGGTCCTTATGTCCCAAAATTCACTATCCCAACACCTCCATTATCACCACATTCTCCACCCATCAACCTCCTATCAATTCACATCTACCAAAGTTGGTCTTGAACACCTTCCCCCATCACACATCCACTCCATCGTTCCATCCATACGCTTTCCAACATCCCATTCATTATCCCCCATATCTCCCCCATCAAATCCCTTTAATCCATCCATCCTCATAAGGTTGTACAACATCTACATAGTTTCTTTACACATGGGCTCTTCTTTACCTCATCTGGAACTTGATTCTTGAGTCCTTCATCCATAAAATTTATCATATGTCTTCTAAATCCATATCCTCATCCATCTTCACCCACATCCAGTCCAAAAAGTCAAAAAAATAAAAAAAATACAATTTTTTTTTCAAAAAATAAAAGAGCAAAAAGAAAATAGTAAAGAGAAAATAATTCGTCCAATGGTGAAAACTTGGCAAACAAGTGCCTTGGATAATTACCATGATGAAAACCTAGAAAATAGGCGTCATGTGTAAATCCCCCATCCGATCTCCTTCCACAATTGGGGGAAAATTCCACCTACACATTCCTTTCCTCCATCTCCTACATCTGCCTATCTTCCACATCTTACCCATCATCTCCCATTCATATCCTAGTCCTTCCATCTTACTTGTGATCTTGATAAAGATAGGGGCACATATATATGCATGCTTTGGACATTTCTTGGCATATTTTCCCCTCATCCACTATCATTTTCCTTATCCTCCCCATCTACTTTTTTGATCCATGCATATTATCTACATCCATCTAACTTCCTCATCCATCCCATCTTGCCACCATCGATCTCTCTTCCTTATCTACATATCCTATCCATGTCCATCTCACTCCTTTATCCACCCATCCTACTATCCCTCTTACCCTGTCACACATGACACATCTAGAGTGGGGGAATCTCCTTATTTGTGATAGATTCCTTGGAGATATCATCCATCCATACATCTAGTACTCCCTTCCATCTAAAAAATATTTATCTTCCTATCTACCCATCCACTAGTCCTTTTTTGTCTTCTCATCCTTATCTCCCCATCCAATCCATCTCCTTATCCGTATCTTCCTATCTATCTTTCCAAATCCTTATCCCTCTTGTCCACCCATCCTAACATCTTTCTATTTCCTCATCCATTTATCCATCCCTCTTGCAATCTCTTCCATCCTTTCACATCTTTCTCCCTCTATCCACCTACCCTAATATCTTTCTATCTCCCCATCTTTATCAATACATCCATTTTCCTTCCATCTCATAATCCCTTGTCATTTGTATCTAGCTATAGGCTACCTCCATGCAATCCAATGTCATGCTATCTCACTAGTATCACTCCTATCTATTTCATACAACTTCCTCCTTTTCTATTACTCTTGAACATTCATATATACATCCTCCCAATTCATCTTCTAATAATCTAGATCACTATCCCATCCCTGAGCTTCACATAACCCACATCCAACATATCGACCATCCCATCCACATAGCCTATCCTGGCTCATCATAATCACTACATCCTTTTATCCATTTATCTTGGTCATCTCATCATCCCTTATCCACTATTTTTGATCGGTCTCTTGTCGAACTACGTTTCCCCTACGCTTTCACGTAGGCAAGGTAGATCATTTGATCCACCCTCGGGGTTCTATATTTTATCTGTCTTATCATATTCCATCATCAATCTTTAGCCTTGTGTCAAACTATGTTGCCCCTGTTCTTTCACATAGGCAAGGTCGATCATTTGATCCGCCTTGTGGGAATTTGTCTGTCTAGTCTTCATCATCCATCGAGGTCTTCATTGTCCTCTCTCCACTTTTATCCATGGTATTTTATCAAACTATGAGGGCTCATCGCTTTCACGTAGGCAAGGTTGATCTTTGATCAACCCTCAAGCCCCTAGGTCTTTAGGGTTTTATTGTCTTGTTGTCCTGTCATCCTGTCGTCTTGTTGTGTCATCAAGTATGTCCCTATCCTAGCCTACAAACAAAGGTCATTTGTATCATGAGGTTCAATCAATTTCAGATATCCTGCATCCTATCGATCTTTTAATTTAGTATCCATCATCAGTCTCAATAGGATGTATCCTTCCTAACAGACCCCATCAACCCCATCCATCATCTTGATCCTATGGTAAAGAATGTTTTTAATCTGATTGTGATTTTTGATTCTTTTGACATTTTTTTAATCGTTTGAGCTCCCTATCATCACTTGTCAAGGCTTCCATGATCTATCATATTATGGTGTGTTTTGGCTAGTTAACATTGGGGCATATCTTGATTTTTATTTTGTTTGTTGCTTTCCTGTTTGTCCCATTGGGCATTCCATAAATGTGATCAGTGATGATTTGTTATCTATTAATTTGCAAAAAATAACTAAATAATGCAAGATAAGAAACTACACTAAACCACCTCAAGATTAGGCTACATTAAACACAAATGAAAGGAAGATAAATATTTAACAAAACGATTATACCTTCCTTTGTGTTGATCCTTGGTTGGCCCTTTGATAATTTTTGATGTGTGCTTATATGATAGCTTGCAATGATGGTGGTAGATGGATGAATGGAGGTAGGTACGTGCAACAATGGATTCTAGATGAGAATGCAAATGCTAAGGAATGACAATAAAATACTAAGATGGCTCAAACAAATTAGAAGCATAAGTTTGGTATGCATGCAATGGCTAGATCATAAGTTGGATAAGAGTGCATGAAGTCTAACTCTTCGAACTCCTAATATGCAAGATCCTTTAATGAAGGAAGAGAGGGGTATTTATAGATAAATGAATTCTCTATAGAATTCAACAGTATGGATTGAGCCACCATGGCCAAGATGGAGGGTTTTGGTGATTTGAGGACTCACAAGCCCTCACATCTTGCCATGTGGTGAGTGAAGTGTCCAAAAGAAAAGGTGAGATGGAAAAGGTACAAATGACATGGAAGAGGCCATGTGGTCCCAAGGTACTTGCAAGTACCTTGGGATGAGAGATAATATCCACAAAAATTAATCCCTTGTCCCTAAGTGAGGCTGAAAGTGACAAGTAATGAATTTTAGAAAGTCGTCCCTTGTCAACATGGGGATTGGAGATGACCTTGGAGGAATTAAAGTGTATTTTTAATTCACTTTTTGGGAGAGACCAAAGGATAAAACAAGATTCCTGTAAAAGAGGTCTTTGTCCTTTGGGTACGATGTGACATATGAGATGTCATGGGGAAGACAAATGTATAGGGGGAATAAGTGTGAATTTTTAATTCACATGGGGAAGAGGTCAACCCAAAAAAGGTAAGCACCAAGAAGGTTGACTTAAGGACATGTCAAAATGGGGAAGTGATTAGGATTAGGATTGTGCAAATAGGTGATTAGGATAATTAATGATGATTAGAGGCAAGTGGCAAGTTATAGAGGATGTGACATTAATCCTGATTAAGGATATGCACATCTTAATGAAGGATTAATTGAATTAATCTAGCTTAGTGAAAACATTATGGAGGATGTTACAAGGAGAGAAAGAATGAATTTAAAATTGAAGAGGATAATTGACTAAATTAAATAAATTAATTTCATTTATTTAATTTAGAGATGAAGTGGGCTAATGTATAAAGTATTTAATTGATTAAATTAAATACCTTAGGAACATTAGGGAAAGGGTCATTTAATTAATATAGATGGAATAAATGATGAGATTATGACCATATGAAAGTGGTCAAATTTAAGTGTCTACAATAATTTTTTATTTGTCATTTTCACTATGTAATGAATATTCACTTTTAACCTCATTTAATAATAAAAAGTTAAGTGTCGTTTTTCTAAAATTATAAATTAAAGTACTTTTGGATAACTTAATAAATTATTAGTATTATTCCCCTATTAAATACCCCCTTTAGCCTATAAGGAATAAAAATAGGCCTAAATTCTTTTGACTTGATTTAGTTTAAAAGAGGGGACATTACAAAACTAAATTGCAAGTTTCATTCAATCAAATCATCTCATCATCCACAACCAACTTTCAAGACTCGCTAATTTCTAAATCCTTTACCTTAGTCATAGTTTTGGGCTCATCAGTGTTAGCAATCAAGCTAAAATTACATATAAAATCCTCTCTAGTTTCCTCCTCCATCGAGTGGAGCTCCTAAAATATTTAGGTTGAGGTTCTTCCTCCAATTTTTTTGAGTGCTATCCTCCTCATTTGATCCAACCTAAACCTCTGGTTTAACTTTATCTTCAAGTGCAACTATTTCAATCTTTAATTTTAATTATACTAATGTAATTTACACCCATATAATTTTTCAATTGAAGGAGAAGTTTTAATCTCCTTAAACATCACATTCCAAATATATAATGCCTTCCTAATTACAAGATCCCCAAATTTATAATACCCTTTCACAACATCACCATAGATAATGAAAAAACACTTTACTACCTTATAATCCGACTTTGACCACTTCTCATTTGGAACATTGGCATATGCCTTGTTGGTAAGAAGAATGGGGAAGTATAGTCTAGAGATTTGTACCCTAGGATCTCTTGTGTAGTCAGTTTATACCTCGAAGGATACAGTAAGAGAAATAAGAATTTTCCGTAAGGAATCCATAAGAATAGATAAAGCATTTCTATATTAACAACATAGACCAATTCATTCATTCATCACACATATATATGCAGCTCCTTATATCTCCTCATATTATATTATAACCATATACAAGAGGCAAGTCTTCATCTCTACTTATACATTCCTTATACGTGCATCTATATCTATCCTTCCATCTCCTATATCTATATATATTCCACATATTATTTACATTACATATATATGTGCATTCAGACCATGAAGGGACATGCCTCCTAATTATAACCAATGCCCTTTTGGTCCTATGTGTACCTTTTGTGGTATCCTATGGTAAGATCTATTTTGGTCTTTGACCTACTAACATCATCCCACATTTTAAAATGATTTTGTGTCCTTGAGATATGATGCTTAGTTCAGAAGGAGATGCTTATAGGTTTCCTTGAGGTTGTTGAATGTGTTGGCCCAATGTGTTTTTTCTTATTGTAGAGTAGAAATGTGGCTTTCTATTTGTACTATTATTTCCTTTGTATCATCTAGGATATCATGGATTTGAATATTTTTAGTTATATCTTGTGCTTCCCCCATTATTCATAATAAGTGGGCCATCTGGTTACTGGAAATATCCATCATCTACCTAATTTTGTCCTTTGTCTTCTCCCTTTGTGTGTGGTGTTTTTTAATTTGGGAGTGTAGGGTCTACTTGGTCTTTGATGGTTCCATCCTTGTCTTAGAGAGGGTTGTAGTTTTGTGCTACTTGTATGATTTAATTATCCAATTGGTTCATATGATCCTTTAGGCCCTCTTTTGTAGTAGGCCATTGTAAAAAAAATTAGTAGGGGACCCCTACTTTTGTAATTGTCACTTATATCTTTGATGTTTTTCTCTAATTTGGAGTGTGGAGGCACACTTATTTGTATACTCCTTTGCTCTTTTCTTCAGAACCTCCTCTTGGAACTATTTTCTTATGCTATCCTTGGTTGTCGCCAAATATCCTTTTAGTTTCTCCACCATTTATTTAAGTTGTTTCAGTACGGGTAATGAAGTTTCCTGATGCATGTGAGGCATAAGCTTTTGCAATGTGTCCACTGCATCTTGTAATTACTCTATGATATTCACATGGTTTCTCAATAATTCATACCTTGCAATAGTGTGGAGAATGTCTCTTAATTGATTTTGCAATCTCTTAATTGATTTTGCAATGGGGAAATGTTGGATAGGTCCACCTATGATCCTACCATTGGTACTTATAGTAGCTATGGTGATGAAACAATTTGGAGTTTTCGTTGTTGCGCTAGAAATTTATTAATGGTAGAGATTGTGGAGGTGGGAGTGGTTTCCTTTTTCATGGTGTTGGTTTCACTCTTCTCCTTTTATTCATTGGTTATAGTAGTATCTAGTGGGTGAGGCCCTTCTACCTCTTCCCTAGTATTGTATGCCTCTTCTATAGTAGTCTTCATCATTTTTTTTGTAGAGCTTTCTTGTGACATCCTCATTTTCCTTCTAGATTGTCTCTATGTTCTCCAGAACCTCCTCCTTGAGTCTATATATCCTGTGTTTTCTATGGATCTCTTGGGCCTATGCCTGTACTAGTGCCTTTTTTTCTCCTTAGTGATATTTGGGCTGCCTGTGGAGATGTATTTCTCCCTTATTTTTTATTCCTTTCTTAATGCCTTTTCTCTTTTCTCCCTTATTATTGCAATGATTTCCTGTGAAAAGGCTTCATTACTTCTTCTAATGCTTTATTGGATTGGTGGACATACAAAATGAGGCATTGTATTATTTTGGCTTTGTTTGGTTCATTTGATTCTTCATATGTGTCCAATATTTGTGGTAGCATCCTATCGTGGAGGATGACATTTTTTAGTTTCCAAGATGTCAATGGGCTCTTGTAATTTTTCTAGAGTTACTTGTGGTGGAGGTGTCAGAGTTTGCTATCCTCTTTTCCTTCTCTTAAGAGGTTTCTCGACCTATTCTTCTCCCTTTTCTATCTCTTCTAATTATTCTATTGTATCCTTCTCCATCTATCTCTTGGCCATTTGTTTAGGCCTTAGGTGACTTATAGTGGCTTCTTCAATGTGGATACTATTTGTGCAGATGTTGTGGGGCCTTCTGATTTACCTAGTGAGGTGGTGTGAATCCTCCCTAACCTTCTTGTGGTGGTTGAACCTGACTATGTTGGGTCGTAGTGAATTGTGCAAACCTCCTTTCGATACTCCCCATTGCTTGTGAAGTTTTTCTTTATTCTTCTCCAAGTTTTCTTGTGCCTCCTTATTTATTATTTATTCCATCACTTCTGTGTATGTGCCAAACCTCTCTGTGGTAGGATCCCTAGGATGGCTGAGTAATGTAGCGAAATATACATCTTATTCTTGTGTGGTGACTTCATATTGTATCCACAATATTTAAATTATGTGTGATTCTATTGCCTCCATACATGATTGTGTTGGTGTACTAGGTAGTGGATGCATAGGGAATCCTTTCAATTTATTTCATTTTCTCCTAGAAGGTTTTGAAGAACCCCTAGTATTCGGTTTTGTATGCTTTATTATCCAAGAATTGATAAATATGGTTTTTTATTTGGGTCACCACTGTTTGGTTAAGTTTCCATACTTTTCCTTTGGAATTGGGAAATTCTTTAAGGAAATAGAACATTAGAAATATAAGCAATGTACCATACCAAAAATGGTACTTGAAGGTCTTAATTTTTTGGATGTTCTTCATTAGTTGCTCCCACATGACCTCACAAAGGTTAAAATCCTTGCCATCCACCACCATTTGGTATGTCATGTGGATTGTAATAGCTGTGGTAGATTCTTCCCAGTTGGCATAATATACTTTATGTGTGATCCTTGTTGTAGCATATTAGACTCCATCATTTGTTATTATCTTTATGTTTATGTTTTGGCTATCAAAATTTTCTCCAATCAGCTATTGCACCTCACTATTTTTGATAGATTTCTTGGTGAGGATGCTACCTACCATTCTTAACCCTGTCACCATATGAATATCTTCCTTTATGATTAGGTAGGGTTTATCTAAGTACATAAATTCATCATACAACCAACTTAGTACAGTTCAAACCCATACCTCTTCATTACAAAATTCTAGATAATCCTTCCAAATATCTATTTTTTTGGCCAATCTCCATATACTATGGTTTATAAGTCTTCTCATCATGTTCCAGGAGTGTTATCTAGAGCTCCTCTAGTTTAGTGTGGTCAATCTCTATAATTTGTTCGTGAATATATTTTTGGATATCCTCCGTGTATACTACATTGTGGGGGATTTGAGAGAATTCCTTGTCCTTATCTATTTCTAGGGCCTTATAAGGGTACTTCTGGTACTTGGGTCAAGGCGTCTTAGAGATATTTACTACCATGGGAGTGGTCATTGTCTTAGTAGGAAACTTTGCATAGTGTGGGGAGCTTCTAGGGTTTTACTGTAGTTGTTTGAGCAAGATAACTAGAGTGTGTAGGAGACAAGTGATTGTTTTATGGTGAGATGAATGGGTGTTAGTTTATTTAATGCTACTTCCTGTTACACGAGCTTTTCTAGCCATTCTATTTTTTTGATGTAATGGGTTTCTTTTGGGTTTTTGGGTTTTTTAATTTTTCCCCATGATTTGAAAACTATAGTACATAATATACATTAGGATGTAAGTGTCATATTTGATGTTTTCAATCTATTTCCAAGTGGTAGTGTTTGAGGCATGTTCCATTTACATTTTCGGTTAAGGTTTCTCCATTAATTTGTCTAAGTTGAACTACTCTGGAATCATTGATGTTATGAATATACTATGCTCCTAACTATCTTATCTTCAGTTTCCCTTATTTTTTGAACTTGTTGTCATAGAGTAATACCCTATCCCCTATTTTGAATGTTTTCAATCTTAGGTTTCTATCATGCCATGATTTTTTCCTTTGACACTCAAATTGCTGGTTATAAATTACAATTTGTCTATACTCATCTAATTTGTCCAGATATTTTATTCTTTGTTTGTGGTATTGGTCATCTTCCAACCGCAAGGTTAGTATAGTACATAGGTTAGGTATTATAAATTCCATAGGGATTGTGGCATTAGTACCATAGACTATTTGAAATGGAGTGAACTTGTTAGTACTTTTATATTCCAGCCTATTCTATTTCTAACACACATTTTAGTGAGAGCTTTTCCAATTATTTTGTTCAATGCTTCACTTGCTCCATTGGCCTATGGCTGATAGGGGAACTTATGTTGTGTGTTATCATAAAAATATGTAGTAATTCCTTTATCATGTTATTTACAATGTGTTTTCCTTGGTCACCCACTAAACTAAGTGGGAATCCATATCTTGTGATATTATTCTCATATAAAAATATTTCTATAGTCTTTGCGGTACAATCCTTTGTAGGTACTGCCTCCACCCATTTTGTAAGGTATTCTACTCAAGTTATAATGAACCTTTCCTTAAAATATTTTTTGATGGGTCAATAGGTCCAATGAAATATATAGCCCATTTGTTTAAAGGATTCTATTCTAGTACTGGCCTTAATGAAATTCATCTCTTGCGGTATGTTTCCCTACCCTTTGAAAATAATCACAACCTTTTGTATATTCCTTGGCATCTTTATGAAGATTTGGCGACCATAAACTTGCAAGTTTCACCCTTCTAGCTGTAGTTTCTTTCGATTTATGGCCCCTTGCCACTCCTTCATGTTCTTATTTTAAAATTGACTTCCTTTCATGTTTATAAACCACTCTTCTCAAGATGTCATATTTAGCTAGATGATGTAACTCTCCTACAACTAAGGTGTATGGAGAAGCCCTCCACACAAGTGATTGTTTTTCTTGTAGTGAGATATCTTTGGGAAATTCCCTTGTAGACAATAAGATTGCAATATCCTACAAATCCTCTGATATCGCTTTAATTTAAAATAGGTGTGCACCAGGGAGATCTCCTTGAGAATCTAGTTCTTCTTTGGTTTCAATTTGGGATAGGTAATCTGGTCCTTGGTTGTTTTTGCTACGTTTTACCATAATTTTGAAATCAAATTCCTGAAATAGTAATAACCATTTGCATATACATCCATGTGCTACCGGTTTATTGAGTAGGTATTTAAGAGGTTCATGATTAGTGAAAAAAGTGAATGGGGTGGATAGTAGGTAATGTCTATATTTTTGGAGTGCATAGACCATGTCTAGTGCCTCTCTTTTCCTGGTAGTGTCATTCTTCTCCGTAATAGATAACTTCCTGTTGGAAAATGCAATAGGGTGGTCTTTATTCCCTTTAGGTTGTGTAAGAACTAATCCTATGCTGATATTGAAAGTGTCTACATGCACATGGAAAGAGTTGTTCCAATCTAGAAATATGACGATTGGTGCTTCAACAATTTTTTGAGACTCTTCATTCCATTGAATATTCCTACTAGTTTTCTTCTTCAATAGATCTTCTAATGTAACAACAATACCAACATATCCCTTTATAAACTTTCTATGGTATCATGTATAGCCCAAAAATGTCTCGACTTCTGGTGCATTTTTAGGTGGTGGTAAGTTTAGTAGTAAGGAAAATTTCATAGGGTCCACCATTAATCCCTCTTTACATATGAATGGCCTAAAAGGGTCCCAAAGGGTACTACAAAGGTATGGTATGTTTCTTCAAATTTAGTGAGCTTTGCATGATCCTAAATCTATTTAGCATCATGTGAGTACCTATAGATGATCTTTCACTAGCCCATAAATAGTCCAATCATCCAAGTAAACTTCTAGAAAATCATGTATGAAGTCCTTAAATATGTTAATCATTATTCTACTGAATATTGTGAGAGAATTTTTCAACCCAAAAGGCATCACAATATACATATGCGATCCCCATTCTGTTGCAAAAGTGGTTTTAACTTGATCTTCCTCTTTTATATTAACTTGATGATATCTGGAGAAGCCATCAATAAATGAGTAAATATATCTTCCCACAACTAATTCAAAAATTTCCTCAATGAATGGGTTTGGGAAGGGATCATGTATGCAATCTTTTTTCAACTCCTTGAAATCTACACATATCCTTATCTCTCCACTTTTCTTGTTTTGGACCACCATAGGACTTATCCAATCAACATCCTCTATTGGGTTTATGATTCTGGTAGATAACATCTTGTCTGACATTCTCTTCATGTTAGGATTCGATTTGTAGTCTTTTTCAGACCAGTTTAACTCTATCCTTTAGTTGTATTTTCAACACACCCACCTCTTCTTTGATTCCTTTCATTTATGGAAAATTTATATTGAGTTACTACCTTTTCATCCTAGTAGTTCCCTATTCTCACCATCTTGGGACCCCCTTCTGCCACAATATTTGCCTCCTTTAATTTGATGGGTTCATTATAGTATTTCTTCTTAGGTGCAGTTGATTCTTCTATTTCTCTTACTCCTTGATCTATTTTTATTCCAATGGCTCTACTCTTCTTCATCATTTTGTATCACACAACAATGTTTCTTTGTATTGGTTGCTTCCCAATCTAACCAATTAATGTACTCATATATAACTTCATCTTTGGGTGGTGTGGAAGGAGGTTGCGGTACTGCTATTTTCTAATCTTCTTCTAGATTAAATATTATCTCCTTCATTCATAGTAATGTGATATGTATCTAAGGATTTTCACTAAAAAAATAAAATTTATGGAGGAAATACATTGTTACTTCATCCCATGTTTGATTTTTTGCACGTCTCTCCTAATTAATGTACCAAGTTGTGGCCATTAGGTTAAGTTTCTAATAAAACAACTGGATGCATATTCTATCATCATACTCATATCATTCTTCCCAAAAGTGTATGCACATGTCTAAATGTTGTTGCAGTAGGATGTCTCCCTCATATGTGGGTATATCTTCATATTCTCCTACTTCTAGTAGGAATATTTCTTTTATCAAGATTTTGAAGGTTTCCCATTTGATAATGGTGTACTTATGTGTGTTATACGAGCATGTGGTAGTGTAGGTAAAAGTATGCGATAGGGTATCAAGTCTGTGGGTTTCATTTGGGAAGGTTTGTTCTATTTTTACTAGGTATGCTAGTAAGTCTCCTACAATAGAATATCTAGGTAAATTGATGTTTCAAATTTCATGTGAAATGTGGTTGGCTAGATGAGAAAATATTTTTTCTTCCTTTTCATCATTCTTTGTATCATGTGGTATGTTTTCAACGGATGGTTCTTTTGCTAGTGTCTTCCTTACCATAAATATCCTTCTGGAGCTAAATATTTTATGGGAATATATTTTTGGTTCATCTTGTAGTGATGCTTATTGTACAGTTTCATCTATCTCTAATTCCCCTTTTGAATTGGGTTCTTCCCAAATTTTAATTTTCGGCATCTTAGTTATGGTATTCAACCTTTTGTCATTATCATCATATTCCTCTATAGTTACCTCTTCTATGTAGGCTTAATCTTGATTGTTCACTAAGGGAATGTGTACTATCCTTCTGTCATATGCAAATAAAATTTATTCCTTACTTGCATCTATTAATCTCCGTGAGTATACAAAACATCTTAATCCCAAAAGTGCATTAAAGGAATCAAATTTTTCTTTAATTTTGACTACCTCAAAATCTATAATCTATTTTACTCTAACATATACTTCCACCTATCTCCAAGTACCTAATTTTTTCATTCCAAAACCATCTGGAAAATTGATGTTGTATGGGGTAGGTTCTAGTGCTATTATTCCTAGGTATTCCCATATTCTTTTTGGGATTATATTGACATATACCCCTAAATCGACCATTACTCTAGAGATCTTTCGGTTATGGATCCTATTGAAGTTGTAAAATCCAACCTCACAAAATCCAGTGATCACTTGCAAGCAAAATAACCTGTCACGTATAAGAGATTCAAACAACACAAATATATTTCTCTACAAACCAAGAGAGTAAAATTGCATAAACAAGAGTTAATAATTACAAAGAGATCAATCCTTAAGAAAGGAGATCAAAACCCTAAAAGTGAGAACCCTAGGATTAATAATTATTAAAGTGCCCAAGTTTAGCTTAAGTGAAAAATAAAGTAAGTTTGACTTAATTAATTAATCAATATGATTAAATTAATTAAATGATTAACCTATTACTCTAATACCCCCCTTAAGATGAACTCAGGGAGAAGATTAAAAAAATAAGGACAAAATGCATGAAAGAAAAGATGGGTCCCAACAAAAAGGTCATGTAAGGTACCCATGTACAAACAAAAGATCTCT
The DNA here is from genome assembly GCA_007115665.2 of Sequoiadendron giganteum. Taxonomy (NCBI): domain Eukaryota; kingdom Viridiplantae; phylum Streptophyta; class Pinopsida; order Cupressales; family Cupressaceae; genus Sequoiadendron; species Sequoiadendron giganteum. The sequence goes on from CM021110.1 coordinate 372,306,682, forward strand.
ATAATGCGAAGAAATAGAGAAAACCTCATGGGAAAAATTCCACTCCAAAAAGAGATGAAAGCCGAGTGAAGGATTGAAGAAGCCTCCAAACAAGATAATGTCCTGAAAAAAAGGAACATGTAGAACATCCAAAAGCATGAAGTTGTAGACTATTTTTCAAGATGACTGATAGAGTGTTGAATGAAGAGCCTCCAAAAATAGGAATGCAAGAGTTTCCATATGGCAAGTGATCCATCTCATCGAAATGCATGTAACCAACCACTGATGTACGCTGCATCCAAAAGTACATAAGAACAAATACTAGATACATAGATTACTCAAACACGAACCAAGGAAGCATTAGAACCAATAGTAGAAACCCCCCATAATGTTGAAAAAAAGAGAGCTATGATGGGTACACTGAAACTGTGTGAAACCAAGAGGTGCATGTAGGAGAAACAACCTACAAATAAAAGGGTGTGCAAACTAGGGCACGTTCACATGAGCCATGAATCATTGGGATTCACTGTTGTTGTGGAAGAGACACTCACTTGACAAAGGTGTGATGGAAAAACAAAGGAAAACATCAAACCCCCCATGGCACTTTATATTATAGTGCGAATACAATAGGCACAACAGGATGTGAGAAACCCCCTAAAGATATACACAAGATTGGCTCTTTATGTCAATGTGTCTGCATAAGAGAATGTGCATAAAAGAATGTCTACAATACTCAAATATAAAAAAATAATGGAAAAACATATAGAACAACCAAAACCGAGTCATCCCACACAAAAGAAAAATTTCCAGGAGCTAAAACGTCCAATTAATTCACCAGAATGTGAAAACAAAAAAAATGAATAAAATATACCTAGAGAAAAATCTAGAAAAATTGCATGGATGGAACTGAAGAGCTCTGAAAGATGGTTTCAATGCCGCTGGAATCATGAAAAATGAAGAAATTGGTCAAAATTTATAAGATCGGGACTAAAAATAGCTCCTATGACTTCAACATACTATAGAATGCACTAACAAAAAAATAAAGTGATGAGACCCACACCATTGAAAATTTGACAGAATCAACTTTCCGACAATATCTCGTTTGCCAAAAAATGATACCATATGCACTAATTATGGCGAAAAGAAAATAAACACCCCATGGAGGCCAAAGAAGGGGTCAAAGGGGCCTATATACATCTTTTGTAAGATTGAAATCATGCTGAAATTAGCATGACATTAGCAAATATACCAGGGAATATTCCCCTCTAACGATATAATTTTTTTGGTTCCCCTCAGGAAAAAATGGGCCACCAAAAAACAAGCTTGGAATATGTTGTAGACCGCTAGAATATTCCTCTAACCGCCGTTGCTAGGTCTTCCCCAGAAAAAAGTAGAAATTGCCATTGAGAAATTTTGGACACCGAAAAATCTAGTCCAAGTGTCAGGAATAGGAAAGTCCCACTGGCTAAAGTTTGAGGTTCCAGATAAAATAGCCAGGGGAGTTTTGAGAGCCACCACTGGTCAGCTTTAAAGCCATAGACAAGAAGCATGGGGCTCACAAGGGCCTGCTTCAACAGGTACCCTGTAGGTACCTCATTTAATGCACATGTTTAAAACAAAAAACCATCCCTCCAAAAATATTTCAACTTGCTTTTTAATATATATTTTTATTTTTGTAAAATTTCTAAAAGAAATTAAAAATAAATAAAAAACCGATTGCATAAACAAATTTTGATTTTTTTTTCAATCTTCATGCACACAAATCCATACAGGGGCCCGTACGGGCCTTTGTACAATTTTTTTTTGCCTCGGAGGCCAAATTTACCAAATTTGACAATTTGACAAGCGCTTTTAGGGTTTTTGGTCGTTTTGGACGCAATGGTGAGGTTCGTTTGGGCTGAAAAAGCTTCAAAATTGTAGGCACCCTCTGGATCTGAGAAAAAATGCACTCATAGAAACCTTGGCAGATCTAAGCCCGTGAGTCCAAAAATAACGAAACAAAGGCCAATCTTGACTATTTCTAGCATACTGAAAATAATGGTGTGATCAAAAGTGACTCAAGATGCACCAAAATACTCTTTCAAGGCTTGAATCACTCAAAAGACGAACAAGAGGCTAGAGATCTAAAGCTTTGATACCATGTTGAAGTTGTAAAATCCAACCTCATAGAACCCAGTGATCACCTACAAGCAAAATAACCTGTAACGTAGAAGAGATTCAGACAACAAAAAGATATTGCTCTGCAAACCAAGAGAGTAAAATTGCATAAACAAGAGTTAATAATTACAAAGAGATCAAAACCCTAAAAGTGAGAACCCTAGGATTAATAATTATTAAAGTGCCTAAGTTTAGCTTAAGTGAAAAATAAAGTAAAGGTGACTTAATTAATTAATCAATATGATCAAATTAATTAAGTAATAAACCTATTACTCTAACGAATCCAAAGGTTAATCATGATAGGTCAAGTTTTCCAGTTTTTCCTAATATCTTGACTTACAAAATGGATTTCTTATTCTAGTATTTAGTATTTTTTAAATTTTTTTTAGTAAGCCATGTTGCCTTGCCATCTGCGCTAATTGTTTTAGTTTCCTTGTTTTGAGAAAAACCCATTCTTCTCTTTTTCCTTTCCTTATTATTTCTCAATAATTTTCCTAGCCTATTCTAGGATCCATTCATGTTGTTTCTTGGTGGGGTAGAAATTTTCTTCCCCTTCAAAGCTCTCTTCTTCTATTGGTACTGCCTCCTATCTTTTGATATTGGTACCTTGTCTAGTGACTACTGTTGCTTTACATTTTTCTATTGTTCTAGGGTCTTTGCAGTACTAATCCCTAGTGCTACTTTCTTTTGTGGTGTATCCTTGTTTCTTCTTTCAGATTCTTGGGTACCTTCCAAATAATTCTTGCTCCTTTGTTTGTATTGGGGTTTTACGGTTCATCAGTTTGAGTTTGTGGTGACGTGCTTTTATATTACTAGTGTTCCTTTTCATAATTAAAGGCATTATGATCTTCTTGGCCATATAATCTACATTTTTTTCTTCTTTCCCCCAACATTTGGTTGCAAAGTGTCCTAGTTTTCCATAGTTGAAATGTGTAGCATATGCTCTCCTCCCTCTTCCTCGGCCTTGACCTCTTCCTCCATGGGATGGACCATTTTTGTTGTATTGTTCCAGGCTTTGGCTATTGTTGGCATTCCCTTGGTTTTTCTTCCATGGTGGTACTTTGTATCTAGTATCTGATACATATAATTTACTTTATGTCAATCCTTTTCCATATGCTAGCGTATGTTGGTCCTTATTGCTAATTGTGGTAGAGTTTTCTCTTACCCCATATAGTTGTGATGGGTAGTCTTTAGTATCATGGTCATCCCACTTTCTGCACATTTTGTACTAGACCAAATTTACCTTCTTGGGTACTATATGAAGGTATATGTGTAATAAATTTTCTTTCTTTCTCCTACTTCTTTGGGACATTCATTTCTAATGTGGCCTTCTCTTTCATAGTGAGTGCACCATATGTTAGGCATAGGTGTATTCATGTCTCTTTTGGCCATAATATCTTGTTGGAGCCTTAATTGCTCAACACCAAGTCTAAGTTTCTCCAATTCTTTATTTTCTCTTTATTTTTCTTATTTATGCCATGAATAATTTTCAATCTGGCAGGTGAATGTAGCCAATTCCAAGTATGTATTAAAATGTCTTACATCAAGTGCTAATCTTATTTTCGATAGGACTCCAAAGATAAATCACTTGATCTTTTGTTTGTCACTTAGTGGTTATTTCAGACATCTAGTGACCTCTTTAAATCTTTTGTCAAACTCCTTGATTGATTCATCCTCCAGTTGCATGAGTTATTGGAGTTTACTTACTCCCTCTATAGGTAATTCTGGTGTGGAATTTTTTTCTAGGAAATCCTACTTGACTATATCCAAGTCTTTATTATGGTTTGGATCTAGTTTATATGATACCATTGTAATGTTTCTCCATGAATTGATCCTTCAAATTCAAATAATTTAATGTCATTTATAGTTAGGTTTTGTCTTTTCTATAAAGATTCTAAGATGAATATGTGTTCAGTCGCTTCAGTTGTATCCTACCTAAACATTGTCAATTTGATAGTAGTATTCATGATTGGTTTTTATTTTGAATTACTATTTGTGTATCCTATATAAAATTCTTGTTCGCTTGATGTATCTATACTATTTTCCTCTTTTGTGCTCTACTGTCTTAAATTTTGTTCTATTTCTTTTGTTGAAATTATCCTTTCTTTTATTGGAATCAAAGGTGACTCTTGGTTTGAGGGTTGGATCTGTTCAAAGTTCCTCTTCATTCTTGAACATGTCTATCTATTCGTTAGTGAAATTTGATTATTGGATGGTATCATTCTCTATAATAGGGTGTTAACTTCCCATAATTCATCTGATTAGTTAACACATCTTCATTTCTTATCTTTGATACACATGTGGTTACTAGTTCCTCCAAGTAATTATAATCAAATGTTGTATTAAAAAGTTTCTATACTAGAGTTTCTATTGGTGACTATTCGTTATTTACTTGGGTGTTTGTCCCTTTTGGATGTATAACTAATGCCTTATTTCTAAGAGGCGTTATGATTCTTATTATCATGCTTATTCTATTTCCTTTTTAAACTTCCCATAGTTTATAATTCCTTTGTCTATGTTTCAAATGATCTGAGTAATGTTGCTTATGTCAAAACCTAAATACATAATCTCTTCTCTATCCTTACTGGAAGTACCCACACTAGCGTTCTCTTCTTCTTCCCCTTTGGCAGTGCCTACATTGGCACAGTTAGTAGCACCCTAAATGACACACTCACTCTCTTTGTTATGGTTTTCTTTTGCAACCTCTAGGTTCTATCCCTTATCCCTTTTCTCCGCTTCTTCCATTCTTTTGTGATGTCTTTCCTATCTTTCCTGAATCTGCTTTAGACTCCTTTCTTCTATGTTCATCTCTATCCCTAACTTAATTATTTTAAGTATGTCACTTTTTCTTTTGTTATCTCCTAATCTCACATGTTTTCTAGGTCCAAAATTCCATTAGTATCTCTCTCTCTCTCTCTCTCTCTCTCTCTCTCTCTCTCTCTATATATATATATATATATATATATATATATATATATATATATATATATATATATATATATATATCTTATATTCAAAATAAAATATTGAATAGTTGCATCTTTTCAAGGATCTTTTTAGATCCCTCTCCCCTTTCTATTTTTCATCCCCTAATGGCCTACCCCCTCTCATAGAGGTGGCCCTTAGGATTTGACAAAAAAAATATTCTAACTTCTTATCCTTTTTATGCTTATACTTTCTTTATTGTTCTCTCTAGGGTCCTGACAATGGAACCAATATTGGCAAGAAGAATGGGGAAGTATAGTCCAAAGATCTATACCACAAGATCTCCTATGTAGTCAATTTATACCCTGAGGGATATTTAATAAGAGAAACACGAATTCACGGTAAGGAATTCAAAAGAATAGATAAAGTGTTACTATATTATTAGCAAAGAACAATTCATTCTTTCATCACACATATATAGGCAACTGCTCATATGACCTCCTTGAGGCAGGTCTTAGTCTTTGCTCATATATTCCTGATACATGCATCTATATCTATCCTTCCATCTTCCTATATCTATATATCTTCCACATATTATTTACATTGCATATATGTGTGCATTCCCATGAAGGGACATGTCTCCTAATTACAACTAATGCCTTTTATGTTTTCTAAATATATTTTGTGGTATCCTATGGTAAAATCTATTCTGGCCCTTGAACTACTAACATGCATCATGACAAAAAACTTAAAGATGTTGAAATTAGGTCTTTCTTCTCAAAACAACATCCACAAGGGTTCTATCAACAACTGTGTTTATAAAAGACCTATTAATCGAGTAACACATAATGTTGACTGCCTATACCTATAATTTATATTCCAAATTGGTTCCATTGAGCATATTCCTTACCCTCTACATCAACATCATGTTTATCCTCTATGTAAATCTATTTTGTTGATAGGTGCATGAATTTTTCTTATGCCACACAATACCATTCTCTTTGTAAAATCTATCAAACTCAACTAAACAATTCTCTCCACCATTATCTATTCTTAGAACCTTGATCTTTTTGCTTGTTAGGTTTTCCATGACAATGTTAAACTTTGTGGATTGACTAAAGACCTGAGATTAATTCCTAATAAAACAGACCCAAGTCCTTCAAGAGAAATCATCAATTAAAGAAACATAATGCAAGGGGATTTTTGACAAATTCACATCTATAGGACTAAAGGTAGGAACTCGAGATTAGCTCTATACCCAAGACCACCTACAAAAATAAGGAAAACCTTCCACAAGAGAGTATGCAAGAAATGAGCTTGCTTGATATTAAGATCTATCATATATAATGATATAAGGTATCTTACAAAAGTGTACAATGACCTTGCTTATATATACAAGGTGTGATGAACTACCTAATGCAAAACATTAAATGACTTATGTCATTATTAAATGACCTAGAGAACACTATAATTAAATAAAAGTTAAAAAGATAAGATAGAATAAGATCTTATCTAGACAATTAAAACTTCTAGAAATATGCCTAAGACCTAAGTGGAATTAACATGTAAATACGATCCACTAATTAAATAGTTAGATAAAATACCTATTTACACCAACACCAAAAACATCATTATGAATAAGATCTAAAATTTGATGAGATGTATGTGAGTTCAAGTGAAATTGAACATGAATCTATTTGTTATAAATACAATGTTTATATAAGTCAAATTCAAGAGAACAATCTATGATCCCTTTAAAATGCTACTCCTAATGTGAGATGCTAAACAAAACTAATGATGCAATAACAAAAGCAATAACACTAAAAGATGACATCTCAATAAGATTAGCATAAAAAAATGATGAAGCAAAGAAGTAAAATAAAACAATTGATGATTGAAGTTGATTATACTTTTCCTTTGTTGCTCCTTCTTTGGTTGGCCCTTTGATTCTTGAAGAGTTGTGTTCTCCTTGGATGGAAATGGAGTTGAATGGATGCAAGATGAATGAGAATGCTAAGTGCTATGATAGATGAGAGCTCAAATGACAATTTTGCAAGAGTTTTGTTGCAAAAGACTTGATTCCTAAAATGAGAAAAATAAGGGGATATTTATAAGCTAATTTGAATTCTCTAGAGAATTCAACGGTTGGGATTGATCCAACAAGATCAAGATGAAGGGCTATGGTGAGTTGAGGACTCACAAGCCCTCACATCTTGACATGTGTAAGGTGAGATGTCATAGGGTGAAGTGATGTGGAAATGAGGTGGAAGAGAAGTACGTGAGGTGGATGAAGGACAAGTACCTTTGAGGTACCTTGGGGGATGAGAATATTTTCTCAAAAAGGAACTTCTTGTCCCCAAATCTTCTCATCCCCAAATGAGGATGAAAGAGACTTTTGAAGAATTTTAGAATTCCTCAAAAATCTCCATGGAAAAAGGTGAAGTGTGTGGAAAAAATAAAATTTACTTTCATTGGAGAGTTTATTGGATAAAAGGAGGTCTCCAAAAAGTTGGAGATTTGTCACATGTGGGTGATGTGACAAGTCCAAGGTTCTAAAAGCCTTGGGAACATGTAAAATGACATGTCACATTTGCATAGGGGATGAGGAAGACCTTGGAAAGATAAAAGTGAATTAAAAATTCACATGGGGAAAAGAGGAACCTTGGTTAAATAAATGTGAATTAAAAATTCACATGGGGAAGGGAGTCTAGGCTAAAAAGGGTAAGTGGAAAAGTTGACCAGAAAAGGTAAGCCAAATGTGGCTAATGATTCTGATTAAGGTTGTGCAAACATAGGATTAAGATAATTAATGAGAGATTAGAGACAAGTGGGAGATTATGTAGGATGTGACACTTAATCTTGATTAAGTGGTACACATCCTAGTCATAGATTAATTAATTTAATCCGGATTAGGAGAGGATTATGGAGAATGTGACAAGGAGAGAAAAAAAGAGGAATTAAAATTAGTTTTAATCCAAATAGGTTAAATGACTAAATTAAACAAATTGTCTTATTTATTTAATTTAGAGAGGAAAAAGGGGTAAGGTAAAGTATTTAATTTATTTAATTACATACTTTAGGAACCTTAGGCAGAAAATAAAATAATGATTAAATAAATTATTTAATCACTGTTAATGAAATAGATGAATAAAGTAGATGATTTTGATCATATGGAAGTGATCAAATTTGGATGTCTGGACAATCAATTAATGTTTGGACATAAGATTTCTATTTCTCAAGTTCCTAAGATCTTTCTCACCTATGTGGCTCATGCACTCATTCCATTACATAGTCTTCTCAACTAGTAGCTTGTCCTTTGAAGTGAGATCATGTTTAAGGACTCATATTGTATTTCTACCTGTGCTACACGTCCCCTTACTACAAGTATAGGTGTTGTAAGTGCCCTTGTTACAAGTCTTGATGTTGTAGGTCCCTTTGTGTATTGTGTGTGGCTTGTGTTGCCATAGAACTTTGTCATAGTTCTTTTTTCTTGCAAGTGATTTGTAGCAAAAAAATATTGCTTATGCATTGTTATGTGTTGATTCATGGGTTTATGTTAGGCCACTAGTTGTTGGCCACTTGTTCATTCAAGCTAGCATCTAGGGTTTTGCATCATCTCATCTTTAATAGGTTTCTTTTCCATTTTAAAATAATTTGACAATTTAACACTTCTATGTGAATGAGGTGATAGATGGATTGGTAAGTGCTCCTTGTTGAATATAGGGGGTCATCGAAACATTAAACTACAACAAACATTTTTCTATTGAAAACATTAAACCAGCAAAATGTTAAGTAATGCTATCTTTTTAAACATATGTATCATGGTGAAACTCAATTTTTTTTCTATTGAACAAATATTGAACTGACAAAACATGAAGTAGGACTATACATCTAAACCTATACATCATAATTATCACTCAAAGTTGACAACAATTATTAATATAATAATATTAAACATAAAAATATTGAATCAATAAAAAGTTAATCACCACCATCCATCTAAAATTATATATCATAATCACCACTTCAAATAATTGTAAAAATAATAAATAGAACAATATCAAACAGTAAACAAGACTACTCTTGTAAGCCAGAATATCACAATTAATAATTAAAATATACTAGATTCAAAAATTTGTTGTCTTAAAAAAAGAGGAAAAAAAAAGACAAAAGAAACTCAAAGTCTAATATAATCTATTTGAATTTTAGCAGATTAAAGATAACTTGAGTACATACCACAAAATTCAAAGACTGTTTACAAAGGTAAAGTGAAACGGTCCCTTCCTTTAAAAAGACCTGAAAAAAATGATGCATTAGCTCATGAAATTGAAATTTTCAAGCCAAATGATTACCAAGAGATCTGGTTTTATGTTGTAAACTTACATCCACCAATAAAACTGCACAAGCTCAAAGAATATGTCAATGAACATATACCTGAAACGTTTTCAATACCATTATATATATAATATTCAATTTTCAGTGATAGGATTATGTGGTTTGAGCATGTTATAATTCCATTGGAGCGCATATCTGAGTAAACAAACAAACGCAGAAATAGACAAGAGTATTAATTTTCCCTCCTATAGTTTTAGAATGCAGAATTGAAATTTAATGAGTTTCCAACGTTTATGAGAGAGGAAGAAACAGAGATAGATCATCACAAAGTGTGTTTATGCAAAATTAATGAGTGTAACCGTTGAGCGAAGTTGTAACCGCGCTTTGTCCTTCTAACTGTGAGAAATTTAGTCCGCAAATGAGGCCCTCAACATTTGCGTAAAAGGAAAGGCAAGGGAACATTTGAATCTTTTTTTCTTGTTGACTCAAATGAAATGAATGAGATTAGAGAATCTTTTTGAGTGGCAGCACATTGCAGATTAATGTAGTTGCTGGCGTCCATGCAGGATTCATCCTCTGCAACATTAAGCACATGTCACTTACATTCATTTTAATCTTTCACTTTGTGTCATACCCAATTTCTTTTTCTGGGAAATTATAACAATACAACCCTAATATTTTACATGATGAGCTAAGTAAGCTCCTTTCTCCTGTTTCTTCTGGTATAAATAATAGATCTTCTTCTGCTGTCCTCTTTGTATTGCTATTCTTCAAGTTTTTTGCTTTCTTCCATATCTGTTCAATCGGCATAGATAGTATTGTACTTCCTCTTTTTCAGGTAAGATATGAGCATTTGTCGAAAATAATGTTTTACCTTTTTCAGAGTGTGGGTCAGTCTTCTTTTTTCATTTGAAGTGCCTTTTTTATGGTTCCCTAAGGTTTTTGTTGCATGTAGATTGGCATATGTATAGGAAGGAAGTCTGCATGCATTTTATAATTTCAGAATTGATGAATTTTTATTTATGTTTTAGTCAAGTGCATTGCAAATGCCAGTGTGTTTCAAGGTGTCTTGCTAGTGTTCAAGATGAGCTATTTGACAAAAATGTGGGAAGTATGCTTTTTTTCTTAGCAAAAGAACAGATGGGTAGTTTTTAGAGGGTCTATTGATAGGAGGCTTCCTTTTAAGTTTTGAATGTTCTGATACAATCATGTGAGTATGAGAAGGTATGTTTGTTTGCATGCAACAACACGTGAGCCTGCAGTCTATACTATTGCATTCTCTTATGATTTCTCTATATGAAAAGCTGTATATGGTTGGCACTAATATCCTCTATGTTTTGCTGTTGTCTTCTCTGAGCTTTTCAGCATTGCATTCGACAGTTATTTTTCTTGAAAAATGAGCTTCTCAAAGAGCATTTTGTATTGGATAAGAGATGCAATCTTTCTTGAAAAATGAGCTCCTAAAATGACTTTTAATATTTTGCAATTAATGAGGTTTTAAAAAAAAATCTATGTTCTATTAGTTTCTCTGCCTGTTTAATTATTGTTATTATGACTATGGTTTCAAAATAATAAAGTTTAAGGTTTGATTCTCATGGTTGGTACTTCTCTGCATGAGAATTATTACTCATGCCTTCTACTTAAGTGATTGGACACCTCAAAAGTGCTATAGGTAAAAAGATTTATGAATGTAGAAAATGCAATTACCATTCTGATTTAGACTGTGGTCCCTGAAGAGCACCTTACAATTTCCGAGGCAAGAATTCTGAATATGTTTTGGGATTTGATTCATGATGACCTCCATGAGCAATCAGTATAATAAGGTTTATTTTCTCATGCGGAGTACATTGTCTATGGTACTGATTCCAATATAGAAAGAAATACACACAGTGATCTCCTTTGTTTCAGGTAGGCAGATACATTAATCATGTGCTAGAATGTAGAAAAAATAGGGTCTATAATTATTTTTAGCTTTTAAGTTTACACTCAAGCTACAAGACAAGATTTCCATGGAGCTTATGCTGTTCTGGCCTCTGACTCTGTGCCGTAGGCCCTGGGGAATATAGCCTAGGCAGTGCAGTACTTGCAAAGGCCTCGTATATTACAATGCATGTAGCATATTAGTTTCACTTTATATAGAGAAACTAGATTTGTGTATTTTGCCAATATCAGAGCTTTTAACTTTTGGGATCTTTCATATGAGAAACAAGCTTCTTCCCTCCTTGTCTTTGTAGATATGATGTCCGAAGTGGAAAGCCCTACAAGCCAGGACAGCAGAAACTCTGAGGATGGCGATAGGGAGAACTGTGCTGTGAGAGAGCAAGATAGGTTCATGCCCATTGCTAATGTTATCAGGATAATGAGAAAAGTGCTCCCTACTCATGCTAAGATATCTGATGATGCAAAGGAGACCATTCAAGAATGTGTCTCTGAGTACATTAGCTTCATCACCAGTGAAGCAAATGATCGTTGTCAAAGAGAACAGAGAAAAACCATAACTGCAGAAGATGTACTTTGGGCCATGAGCAAATTGGGTTTTGATGATTATGTTGAGCCTTTGACGATTTATCTGCAAAAGTACAGAGAAATTGAAGGTGATCATAGAGGGTCTATCAGAGGGGAGCCCCTGCCAAGGAAAGAAATGAATGCTCTTGCTTTGTCTGCTGGATTTCAAATGACTCATCAGGGCCTTTATGGTACCTCAGGGCTGGGATATTACAAGGACTCAATGACAAGTTCAAACATTAACTATGATCCTTATGCCCAGTACAAGTGAAACTGAATAAAATTGAGCAATTGTCTTGAGTTTCATTTTGTCAATTCCCTAAAGGCTCTGTTGCAGAACAGGAGCTGCACCTCTTTCAATATGAAGTGATTCTATACTCTTTCTATGGTACAATTATCTACTCGTTGACAGAATGGGTATGAAAGAAAATTTGGTGTCTAGTTGAGCTGGTTGCTCAATTTTCCTTTCCTGTACTAACTTTTGTTTACCAATGGAAATGTTATATTTTTGATACTTTAACCTCGATGAGTTTATTCATGCTTTTATTAGTGCAATCAATGATGTAGACATCCATTCAGATTTTCAATTTTAAAAGAGTTTTTCACTGTTTTGAATTTCCAATCACATTATCAAACAGAAATGCATGTTCAAAATTTTATCGGTTGAAAAGGGTCTAATGGTTATAAAATGTCTTTGAAACATTCATGACTATGTTGTCATTTGATGCTAAGAATGGTTGGCGCTAATGGCAAATACTTGAGCCCCCAAAACTTGGGGTGTTAGTTCCAATGAAGTTGGACGATGTTGCAGCTAAACATTATGGGACTTGTTGAAATCTGTAATTTGATCATGACTGATATAAATAATATTTTGGACTGTGAAAATATTATATATGTTATGACTGTTATCTATCATTTATATTTTGGTTTAAGCAGTAGTGATAAGTTAGTCTGAAATGATGAATCATTTAAACAAGTTATAATTTTAAATGTGTTGTTTAAGCTTACATGACATTATACATTGATATGTGAATATTTCAATACATACACTGTTCACTTATTAGATAGAGCATTCTAACAAAAACAATGGAACCAATCCAGACACAGGATGAACAGTGGTTTTCTCTCTGGGATTAAGCTTGATGATTGAGATTTTGATTTAGCACCAGTGTTCCACGAGGAGGCGTCCCCCAGAGAACCCTGCGTTTCCTAGACGGGGACATCTCGGAGACTTGGAGACTTGGGGATTTGGGGGGACGCCCCCCTACCAGCCCACCACTAGCGCCATCATCCCACCACCAGTGTCGCTGTCTCCAAGACGCCACTAAGACTTCGAGGATGCTGGGGTGTCCTCAAAACGTTTAGGGGACTCCTAATTGTCTCCAATATGTATAATTCTTATACTTACACATCTTTTTATAACTATTTTTTCAAATACTATATATATTTCAACACCCTACCACCTCCTCACTGCCATCCCCCACCGCCCTCAAACTTAAACCCCCTCCCCCGAATCTCCTAAACAGGTGAAATGCGTCCCCTACCATCCCCGTCCCCCAAAGCCCGTGGAATACTGTTTAGCACTTATTCACTGGGAGAGGAAGGGGATGGGACAAAGCTTGTGAGGCAAGTGAATGCCAACGCAAGTGAATTGTACTTGTTTCTTACTGGTTTTGTATGGTGTATCAGCAAAGCCAGCAAAGCTGCAGAAAAATATGTATTGTACTTGTTTCAGAATTATGCTGAATATCTGTTGGCGGTTAATTGTTCAGAAATTTCTGGACACGTGGGTCAGGAATATTTTATGAATAGACAAAATTCTTTAAGAGAAATAAATAGTCCAGAACCGAAGTATCAAATCAGGTCAGAGCTGACAAGTGTAAGTTTTGACATTATTAAAAGAACACAAGGGATAGTACCTAATAATACGAAAGTTTTGGTTAAGTTGAATTTGTTTTATGTTTCTTTTGTTTTTTCGATTTGCTTAAAATTTCTTTTCTTTTAAGGTTATTAAAGAATGATTTAATCTCTTCACCAAGGAGGGGAGAGTTGTCTTTAAATCTGTTTAGGGGAGAGGGATTCATAGTGGAGCAGGGTCCAACAATGGGGACAGAAGTAGTTCTCAGTGGGTCTCATAGTGGAACACCTTAATATTCAATTGTAAAACAATTTTATCCATAAAATACACAATACCAAATCATGTGATGCCACATTAGTGCACCAATGAAACATGACTTAGTGCACAACTATTGGTCTCACCTTTTTTTAGGCTTTTTTGGGCACCTCAACAAAAAACATGCTAATGTGGCATCATATTTGATGATTTTTTCCTGAAACTTTAGTTAGAAGTAGGTGAGTTGTCAAATAAACTGTTGTACAAAATTGGGAGATTTGAAATTTCCTCATAGTATTTTAAGAAACGCGAATTTAGGGTGCTCCACTCCCCTCTCCCCTAATGTAGTAGCTTATGGGATGTGAGTTGTATAGAGTTTGAATTAAATGAGAATAATTTAGAATTTGGGAAAAAAATGTAAAAGGGTGATGTGAAGATTGGGTTTTAGAATTAGGGTTTTAAAATTTGAGGTAATATAATTGGACAATTAAGGTAATATGATGCTATAATAGAAGTAGGATGATTCTAGTGAGGTTCAATGTTAGCAGGAAGTGATTATGAGTAATGGGTGATGGATGACTTGTGGATGCTAGATGATTAAAGGGTTTAGGGTGATTTTTTTAATATATTTAGACCTATGATTTGAAATTATTGGTGAGAGAGAGTAAATAATGACTAGTTCTAAAGAGATCAACTTCAATCCATATATTAATTATAAATTGGAAATATCTAGGTAGTGTCAATTCCATGGGTGTATAAATGAATTGGGTCAAATCTGCAAGCACAAAAATAAAGTTGGGAAAATAATAGATGATCTAAGAGTAGACAATAATCTAAGGGAGAGTTTCATTTTGTTTCTAAAAGTCAATTAGGAAATTTGGAACAAAGGGGTCACCAAATCAATCAAAAGCATGAGTTAGGACAAGCGCTTAAGACATCGATGCAAAATAATGTAAAATGAAGAGTAGAAGTGTAGGGTATGCAATTTTCACCATTACATTATGCCCCACTTTAGTGTCAGGATTAAGTGTGTCATACATCTTGCAAGTCTTAATGTTCAAATAATTTAATTATTTATTAGTTTATGTGTCCTAATGAAATGGGACATTCTACTTTATGCCTTGGCCATTATACCATGTAATTTATTTTTATTTTGGCATTTATGTGTATAAATATATTTATAAAAGAATACATTGTCATGAAGGATGCATAAGAGGAGCATCTATAACAAAGATATAGTGTAGGAGATAATATGATGTGTAAGAACATGATTAAAAGGGAGGTTTCAAAATGGATTATAAATCTTGACCCACTTAGGATACATGTTATGACATATCATAAAACATCTTTCCAAAGGTGGTAAATGACTAATAATGAAGCAGGGGTTCTATGGATTTTACCATAGTGTTTTGGGACCTTGTTTGGGCCCACGATAAGGCTTATGTCAATTTTTTGGGACTCCACGAGTCCAAATGTTGAGGGATTGAGATGGATACATAAGAGAAGTTTTTTGTAGGGTTATGATGTCAAATTTCTACCATAAGAAGAGGAGATTGATCTCCATGGAGCCAAGAACTTGATATTGTATTGTAACAAGTGTATTGTTTCTAAATAGTGCATTGGTTTGGTGCTTTGGAGGTTGGATTTTTTCCTAGAAAGGAGTTTAATTAAGGTAGATCTATGCCATTCTCTTTTTTCTAGGACTGATTTCCCTTCTATCTCTCTCATTATTTTATTATGTGTTTTTACATGTTGGAATGTTATTGAAATTCTTGTAAATCTTATTAATTTATGTTAATCTCTTCAAAGGATTAATATATAAATGCCCATAATATTTAGTAATTATGAAGATCTAGTTTAATTGATAATAGTTTTTTGGTTACTTTTCCTAACATCTAGTATGGATACAAATCTAAATGATTCAAGCATACCAAAGAACAAAATGAAATAAGCACAACTAGAAGTAAAATAACAAAAAAAATCCAAATCTACACTACATATAAAATTTAATAACGATTAGTTGTAATATCCCCCCTTGGTTTTGTGTGTATCTCTTGAGGGATACTCATAAATCAAGGAAGTAGTTGAAGTGCAATATCCTCTTTTTACTTTCCTATTTTGGGTAGGATTTTAGGTTTTTAATCCTTGTCATAATATTCTTTCATCCTTGCTTCCTTACTTTCCTAACCCTTTTCCTTGTGCAAGTTTCTAGGACTTATACTTCCTTGGTACCATTTCCTTAAGATTCCTATTTGCTAAACTCCCTCTTTATCTTATTTGTCAAGATTTTGGACTTCCCCATACCAACATCCATATTCCATTGATTCCCAAGTTCCTCATGCTTTAGACCTTCAAATTTTCCTCTTCTAGTATGTTATGCCTTTGTCCCCTACTCCCTTGCAACCTTGTTCCCTTTTATCCAATGAGAATTTGGAGTTTCATTTCTCTCCTTACATCAATCCAAAGGAATTGGTATCCCCAATCCCTATGGTATCATCTATCTTTGAGTCTTGAACTCTACTATATCATAGGCTCTTGAACATTTCCCTATTGTGATACGTCTTAAGGTTATTTGATATCTTGGAACCCCAAAATATAATTTCCACTCCTAAATTAATCTCAAATATGCAAACTTTAGTGTTTTCATTCCCCTCATCACTCTAGTATTGAGTGTGTTATATCCCCAATATTCAACGCCCGCCAATATCAGATATCAAAAAACCTTGATCCTTTACCTCCCACTCCCTTTTCATTTTTGAACCCATAGATCTCCGCTTCCTTTTTCACTTTTTCTTTCCTATGCTCTCGGTATTCTAATTCCCCAATCCTCACTCATTTCTACATCGTGTATTTCCAAATCCTAATCCTCACTCCCTCTAGCATTAGGTATCTTTGAAGCCCAATGTTTGCTCCCTCCAATATCGGGTATCTTCAAATCCACATCCTTTCTCCTTCTTACATTAGTTATTTCATTATCCTAATCCCCTCTCCCTCATGTATTATCTCTAAACCCTATTCCTCACTCTTTGCATCAAGTATCTTCAAATCCTAATCTCTACTCTTTCTTGTATTAGGTATCTTTGAAGCCTAATTCTTGTTCCTTCCTACAATTAGTATATCTAAATCTTGATCCATACTCCTTGTATCAATTACCTATGAAGCCTTATCCCCACTCCATATCATGAATCCCTCTTCTAGACCATCAAGGCTCTCTCTACCATCATCCCTCTTATGAAAGCTATTAGCAAGGATCTTGATATCTTGTTCCTAATTATTCTATCAATCTACCTTCTTGTTCCTATATAATTTTGCATCCTCTCACATCTCGACACCTTGACATCCCATTCCTTGAGTCTCCAAACCCCTAGTCCCCCTTGTAAATTATGTACCCTTGTGCATGAAAATCCTTAGACCCCCAATTCCTCTTACAAATTCACCCTTCATCAAGTGAATCTCTAGAACCCTAATGCCTCTTGAAAATACACCCTTTGGCATGTGAATCCCTTGACCTCCATATCTCTTGCAAATGTATTGTTTAGCATGAAAATCCCTAGAACATCAACCCCTCTTACAAATGTACCCATTTGAATGTGAATCTCTAAGTCTCTAATCCATCATGCAAATGCATCTTCTATGTAGGAATTTCCTTGGATCTCATTATTTAAATAATAGTTTCACCTATCACCATGGTTGACTAGGGACACCATTAATGACCTCAATTTGAATATGATAAAATAGAAGAAAATTTGCAAACGTCTATCATCACATGTGGGACCTATGCTAAGCTACAACCCTTGTATGTTATGATTAGCTCCATCAACTATATTTTATCATTGTATCAACAAACCCTAACCCTTGTTGGAGCACATATGTTTGAATATTAGATTTGAGGATGAAACCCTTAGGTTTTGGAGATCAATGAGTGAAACCCCATTGATTTCCTATATTTTGGAAGATAAAAAACTTTTTAAGTTCCTAAAACCACTTCATATGGATTTTACATCTACACTTCAAGTTTGGAGCATTTTAGTATTTTAGTATTTTGGGTATTTTCAAAATATATTACAATCATTGTAATCTCTATAATCAAAAAATATTTTAACAAATCTTTGTAATCATTTGAAGTAAACATTTATGCTACATATTTTGAATATAGACATTCTCTAGTAGTTTGATGAACATCTTGTTTATGTGCACAAATCTATTTATTTGTTGTGGGTATTTCAAATCTAAGTATTTTGACATATAAATTTTTTAGGGGTATTTTAAATATAAGTATATTATGTAAATATTTAGTTAAGATCCATCACAGTGACATCAAATATATGATCTTTCTATCCTACAAGGTAATCTAGAATTGTTGATTATTTCCAATGAGGATAGATCTGATACCAAATGAGAGAACAAAGGAAATTGTGATAACCCCTTGAACAAGAACAAGATATAGAAGAAGAAAAGGAGGAATTACTCTAAGAGACCATAGTTGGAATCCATCATGGTCAAGAGAGAATTCCAATAGGCCTTGAGAGATTGTTAGAAAGCCAAGATGAAATGATCAAGATATGAGAGAAAAACTTGTAACGTCAAGATGTAAGTAGAATATAGTTCCAACTAAAACATCACAAGAAATATTGAATGAGTCTTTGAGGAGTATTAAAATAAATATGATTTTTTCATATCTAGGATAAATTTCAATAATTACTTAGAGATACTTATAAATTGATCTCAAAATAGAAGAGGTTGGAATGACAATATAAGATATTTAAATAAAATAATATAAAGACAAAGATCAAAGCCACACCAATCCATGAAGGAATAGCTCAATGAGCATAAGAAGGAAAATATTTTCTTGCAAAAGGAAAAAAATGGAATTAGAGGTTTAGAAAGCTCTAAAATAATAGATGGAATCCACAATGGATATTAAGAGTAAATATTCCTTAACTAAAAAGAGTATTTTAGTGTTCTATAATGAGATCTCACACCAATAGTTTTTGAATTAATAAATTCAATCAGAAATCAATAGTACATGTTGAATGTGAAGATTATATAATAAAGGAAGTTATAGTGGTTTCAAATAATATTTAAGAAACATATATTAAGATGTGAAGCATTGGAAAGATGGAAACATTACCATGTGAGAATAATCTACAAGATAACCCTATTGACAAGAATGGACATCTAAATGATGCTTTAGTGAAATTTGTGTTTCATTAATAATATTTATTTTGAGAATGGTAATATTGTTACACATATCTCAAGGATGTTCAAATTATCAATAATAAGTAAAAAATATTGATTTTTCTTTTGATTACATCTATAGAAATAAGGAGGATAATAATAAAATATATTTATTACATTAGTCTCATCCTATATCATTACATAATTCATGTCATCATGTGGAAAGAATTCTAACACATATGAAAAGATAAAGGGTACAACTAGAAAAAATGGCATGGGGAATCCTTCTCTCAACTCCAACATTTCTTATGCAAGATTGTCTAGAATCCTCGTGCTATAACCAAGAACTTCAAAAAGAAGATGAGAGAAAACTAAAATTTGAAAATTTTGATGGGCTTAATATCATTTTTGCTTATAGATCTTTCATTATAAGAACCTAGATAAGTAGATAGATCAATACAATCATAAATGAGCCTGAGGCATGTGATTAATCCTATGTTGTGAAAGGTACCATGGTTATGGGTGTGCAAGATATACATTCTCTTAGTGAGTTTTCATATAATCATAATTCCATGGAACTAAAGTTTAAATTTAAAGGAAAATATGTGGTGCTTAGTGTAGACAATTAAAATTGACCATTACATTTCATCAATTTATCCTAATTCAACTTATTTTCTATCCTTTATATTAATTAAATAATATTTTATTATTTAATTAATATTCCTTCTCTATTGCTGATATTGGCATGGTGTGATGGTTTAAAGGTGGAATTGTTGTTCTTGCCACCAAGGTTCAAACCCCATTGGGGTGGTATCATTGAGTGATTTTATTTTGGTTCATAGCTCTAGTTCAAAAGTGTTTACCCCTTGAATAAAAAAAAATTCCTTCTCTATCATCGTCCTAATCTATTTTCTCCTATTTTCTTATGTCCTAGCCTAAGGTAAATAATTAATTTTAATTATTTATCTAAACTTATAATTACTCCTCCCTTGCTTCCCAAAAATTGATAAATAATTTATATTTATTTAATTTTCTCCCTCACATGTCACATCCTCCATCACTTTTTATTAACCCCTATTCTTCACCTAATCCACTCCCTAATCATGTGCATGCACTTAATCCTTGATTAAATGGAGCCGACTCCTTTCCATTTATTCCTCACCCACTTTTGTCTTCCCTTCATAAATCCTTCCCCTTTTGGAAAAGACCCCATGTCCTTGGACACATGGGTTTTTCCTCTAAAAGTACTCAAAAGAATTCAAAATTTCTTTATTCACCTCATCTTGTCCCCTTGGACAAGAATTTCCTTTATGAAAATATTTCCAAGGTACCATCCAAGTACCATCTCACCTCTCATTCATCCTCCTTGTGCCACTTGGCATAATCCCATGAGATAAGAGATCACACTTGTGAGTGTCTAATCTGTAATCAACTAACAAGAAACAACAAACAAGTGTTAATCATGTTAGAAAATAAAATAAAACACTCCCTATGAGATTCTTTAATTAAATCAAGAAGAAAACACGAAAATAAGAATAAACTAACTAGAGATAACATGAAATCCAATTGAAATAACCAAACCTCCATCCCATAGGGGGAGTGGTGCTCCTTAGATGTGAAAAGGAAGCCTTTTCCCAATCCCTTTGATAAGCTTGATGATGTTGAGGATTCCAAGTATGGAAATGATGCAAAATGATGAAAATATGCTTGAGAAAGATGAAAATGATGAAATGCTATGTATGAAAATGAATATAGTGATAATGTTTCAAGTTGTGGATCCATATTGTGAAGATAATGCTTCTATTTATAGAACTCAATGGTTGAAGAATGAGAGGATTTGATGAATGTGGGATAAAATGAGAGCCAATAAGAATGTGCCAAGTGTCACAATTCTATTGGAGGAAGGTGGAGCACATTTTGGGAAATGTGTTGAGGAATGGGGGATGTAAGAGGAATAAATGAGAATATAAGAGGATTTGAAAGGTTGTAAGAAGAATTTATTGAATGTGGTTGGAGATTTGAGAGGATATAAGATAAGTTATTCAAAATGTAAGAGGAGTTATTGAGGATGTAAGAGATTTTTGAAAACCTTTGGAGGGAAATTTAATGAGAGGTGGTTGGGAGGAATATTCTTTGGAATATGTTGTTGTGAGGATAAATAGAGGAATTAGTTAATTAAAAGAAATTAATTTCATGTGCAGCCTGGTTAGTTGACCATGGGTTGATTTAACTCTTGAGGAGTTAAAAGCTGGAGGATTTATTAATGATGATTAGAAAGTGATTTAGGATTAATTAATTCAAAATTAACTAATTGGATTGGATTAGATGATCGTGACATTTGATTTGATTTATTTAATCAAATGAGAAGAATTTAGAAAAATTTAATTAAATGATTTGATTTAATTAAATATGATGAACATTAGTTAGAAGAAATGTGAATTAATCAATAAATTTAATTATTTGATTAATAGCTGAATTTAATTAAATAATGTTGATTATTCAATTAATTGGTTAATTTGAAGTGATTTAGGAGGAAATGGTGTTAATTAATCAAAATCAAACACATAGTATCAATCAAGAATTTTTACATGTCTACATTTTCCCCCTCTTTGAAGTGAGGTACCTGTTGCGTTGGTTCAAAGAATAAAACTGCCATGATCAAAATTCAAAAAAAATCTTTTTTTTTTTGGATGCCCCATTGCTACCCCAACATTAGAAATTACATTGCTACACTGCCCCCTCGAAAGATGGGGCGAAAATTGCAAAATTAGGCCGAGCTCATGAAAAAGGTTCAACAAGGATTCAGGTGCGGAAAATAGCCCACGAGATGCGAAAGATAGACAAAGTGAGGGGAGCTTGGGGTGCTAATAGTGACACACTTTTTTTATTGTATAGCCTGATTTATGATGTGTATACATTCATTGGATGAGTTTTGATTAGCCTCTTGTATATTCAATGATGACACTATAAATCTGATTTCGATGTATCATGACTTTCAACTTTTTTGATATATGAGATGGTTGCGATATGATTATATGATGTGATTTTTATTATACTTTATGTGTTATGGATGAATATGCTATAGATATAAATGATTTTGATGCAATGTTTTATGCTTTATGACGTGATATGATATGGTATGGATGCTTATGCATGATGGATCTATATGGATACATGTGTTGTTCTTGATGTATGATGTATGTAATGCATATGTAATGTATGGATATTATGTATATTATGATACCATGTGATGCTTAGAATAACAAATCTATATTATACTTGATGATAATGCATGTGAGATGGATGCAATGTAATGTTATGTTTATGTCCTTTTTCAATATATTTTTTATATATGATATGATGCATTATGTATGCATGATGTGATGATGATGGTTATACGATGGATGCAAGAAAATTAAAATGTGTTGTTTATGAGATGCTTAGAATAAAAAATCTATATTATGCTAAAAATCTTAATGATAATGCTATGTATGGCATTGCCTATTATGTTATGATATGTAGTATGCTGACGTTTTGTGGATGCAGGATGGATGTAGTGGATTTTTATTTTGAATTTCATGATACTATGTTAGTATTAGTATATGGATAAGATAGAAGAAAGAGGGATCAACCCTTGAGTTCAAGATGATGTAGGAGTCCAACAAGTCTACGAAGCATTAAGACTTTATTAGATTAATGATGAGTGATGATGATTGTTTCTTATGAGGGATTGGGGACATAAAGGGGTTAATTTTCTTATTTTTGGTAACACACATAGATATGATGCATCAAGGTATAAAGAACCAAGACGGTGTTGTACCTAGTGAGATGGACTTTGACTCAACAATCAGATAAGATTGTCCTTGTTCACACTTGACATACAAAACATTTTCAGAGTGTACTTCAGATATTTCAAACATCTTGGACCAAAACATAGAAAGGAAAAACCTTCCAGGTAATAGTCAACAAGATATCTAAAACATCCTCCCTACACATTAAACAACATTAGCATGACCTAGGTTATATTACAAGAATATCCAACAAGCTAAAAAAACAAAATATGATGATCAATGCCCCATTCTTTTCTCTCTAAATCATTTTGGTTAGACATCATCGAGAGGTCATTGGAATGAGAACAATAAGATAAATCAAAAGAACAGATCAAGTAAATAAACAAGATAATGTTCTTCATACCTCTAGCCAAGACTAAACTATGGTGATGCTTGATGTTAATGTCCATTATAGGAAGGATGCATCCTAGGACATGATGTTATCAGGTGATTTTGAGACTAACTAGATGATAGGCTATTGATGCAAAGAATTGAGCAACTTGTTTACCTATTGACCTAGACTTGAGACCCTGACGTTTGAGTTTTCACTTTTTACTGCTAAACTTGTTTCTGATTGTTATACTAAGGGTGAAAGTGATGATTGATTTATTACGAGTGAATGCTTATTGTGGGTGAATGTTGAAATGGGATGGATGATTTTGGATTTTTTGAATGTTTTTGGTATTTTGAAATGTTTTGAGGCTATTTTGGGATTTTCAAGGTGTTTTACAAATGTTTTGATTTTCAAAATTTCCAATGTTTTAGTGTTTTTGAGATTTTGACCAAGGACCTAATCTAAAGACCTATCCTAGGGGCCGTGAGGGCTGATCAAAGATTATCCTTGCCTACATTACACACGTAGAGACCACGTAGTTGTACTAACACATACTCGTTTATTGATGAAGATTTGAACATGATGGACTGTCAGTTTATTATGACGGATTCTTAAAGGATTGACCTAATGTGTCTTGGGGGCTGATCGAATATTATCCTTGCCTACGTTCAATCTCAGAGACCCGTAGTTTGACAAAATGACTCTATTTTTGACTTGTTTTGGGATTTTGATATGATTTGGATGTTTTTGGATTTTTTGATTTAAGGAAGATTTCAAGAATATACACGAATCTGATCCAATGCAGGTATAAGGATGTGCCCCCAACATGATGCAATAGAATACCTCGATATAGGCAAGACAAACTGACCTTAGAAATGTGCCAAGTAGTACTAGGAGGGAACATGATATTGACACAGGATCAAGCTATGATGCGGATGCAGATGGGTAATGAAAGGATTAATGGAATGCGATGGGTGGTGATGGAAGGCGATGGGTGAATGATGCAGAACAAGCCGAAGAATCCATGGTGGATGAAATGTGTGTTATTTACACAAGGTGCCTGTTTGCCAAGTTTTCACCGAGGTACTTGCCCAAAGTGCCGCCAAATTGTTTTTCACTAGAGGATATTTTTTTCTTTACTGTTTTCAATCCTTTTATGATTTGTTTAGATTTTTAGATTTTTATTTATTTTTTGGATTTATACCTAGCAAGCTTAGGCATAATTTTTTTTAAGATGGGATCTATTGATGGGATCCTATAGAGTCTCACCTTCAGGTGTAGATAGCTGATATGCTCCTGAATTGTAACTTGTCGTGATGATGAAGGGTCCCAACCAATTGGGTTCAAACTTTCCCTTGCTATCTAGATTTGGCACATTTTTTTATTCTCTTTCAACACAAGCTCTCCTACTTGAAATGACCGATTCTTGATCTACTTATTCTAGATCCTTTTGAGGTGGTTCCGATAGACCTATAGGTGATTCAAAGCATCTATGTGGCACTCATCCAGTAGTTCTAGCTCGTTCAACCATGGCACCTGATATTCTTCATCAATAATGAGATTATGCAATGATATTCTTAAGAATGGGAGATCGATCTCGATGGGAAGGATGTCTTCTGATCCATAGACTAGGGAGAAGGGTGTTGGACTTGTAGGCGTGCAGATACTCATTTGGTAGGCACATAAGGTGAGATTTAGTTGTAGGTGTCAGTCATGAGCAACTTCATTGACTATTTTATTTAGGATTTTCAAGATGGTTTTATTCATAGCCTCAGCTTGGTCGTTACCCTAGGGGTAGTATGGGGTGGAAAAGTGATGTTGGATATTGAATTTTTGGCATAGCTCTCAGACATCCTAGTTTTTGAAAGGTGTCTTGTTATTTGAGATAAGAGCTTGGGGAAAACCATAACGACATATAAGGTAGTTTAGGATTAATTTTGCAATATTCTTTCCTGTGATATAGGTCATCAGAATGGCCTCTACCCACTTTGTGAAGCACTCCATAACACTGATAATGAACTTGTGTCCACCAGAGGAGGTGGGAGAGATTTTTCCGATGAGATCCAGCCCCCATTTTGAAAAGGGCCAAGGTGTTATAATCGGTTGGAGCTCCTGAGCTGGTGCATGGATGAGGTCCCCATGTTGTTGACATTGCAAACATCTTCAGACGTATTCATGAGCTTCCTTCTCCATTGTAGGCCAATAATACGCAATCCTCAACAATTTCTTAGCTAAGGTCATACAACTAGAATGCAAACCACAAATGTCATTATGTACCTTGGTTAAAGCATTCAAAGCTTCCTTGGGGTTAACGCATCTCAAAAGGGTCCCTTCGATACTTCTATGGTACATCATATCACCTAAGATAAAAAAAAATGGGATGACTTCCTGATAAAGGTTCTTTTGAGGTTTGGGGTGATGTCAATGGGGAGGACTCCTATTTTTAGGTAGGTTTATATGTCATGGTACCAAGGATCACCGAGACCAACAATTTCACACACAAACTCAGAATTCGGTACCTCAAAAGCTAGTATGAGAAGCTACTCTACTAGGAATTCTTGTTTAGGGACGTTGATTGGGATATCCAACAATGATCCAATTTTAGCCATGGCATCTGTTGCTTTGTTTTTTACCCTCGGTATTTGCTCAAATGTGATGTCGATGAATAATTTCTTGATATCCTCCACCAATTTCTTGTATGGGGTAAGTTTTTCATCCTTTGTTTGGTATTCATCATTGACCTAGTTGATGATCAGTTGTGAGTCTCCATAAACCTTAAGTTCCATGATTTGCCATTGTATTGCAATTTGGAGTCCTATGACTAGAGCCTCGTACTCAAAAATATTGTTGGTGCAAGGAAAAGATAATCTGTATGATTTGGGGATGTAATCTCCTTGTGGTGTGATGAAGAAGATTTTGACTCCTAACCCATGCTGAGTATATGACCTGTCAAAATATACCTTCCAATGATCCAGTGCACTGGAATTGAAAATTAACTCATTATGGAAATTTGACACCAATGGATTCTCTGCATATATCAGTGCTTCGGCTAGTTGATTTGCAAGTACCTATCCTTTGATTGCCTTCCACTCTACATATTCAATATCATATTCTGTTAAGATCATAACCCATTTTTCCATTCGTCCTATGAGTGTTGCTTTAGAGAGAAAATATTTTAGAGGGTCTATTTTGGAAATGAGCTTTATTTGGTGAGCTAACATGTAGTGTTTGAATTTTTGTGAGGAAAAAACAATTGCTAGACAATATTTATTGATGAATGTGTAGTTTATTTGGTGCCCTACCAAGGTTTTGGTGATATAGTAAATGGATCTCTATTTTCTTGTTTCATCGTGTTGTGTTAGAAGAGCACCAAGGGCTATCATTGTTGCTGATATGTACAAGATCAATGGTTTGTTCAAGGTCGATGGCATGAGGATTGGCGGTGTCAGCAAGTATTCTTTGATTTTATTGAATGCCTGATCACATTTCACGTCCCATTTGTATGCTACCCCCTTGTGGAGTAGATGAGAATATGGGATAGCTTTGTCTGCTAACTATTCTATAAATTTGCAAATGGATTAGAGTCTTCCTTGCAAGCCCCTTAACTACTTCAATGTTCATGGTGCCTCCATCTCAAGGATTTATTTGACCTTTGTAGGTTATATCTCAATTCCCCTCATTGATACAATATACCCTAGGACTTTTCCTGATGTGACACCAAATACACATTTCATAGGATTTATTCTTACCTTGTATTCTTCCAGTCTTTCAAAGATAAAGATTAGTGTTGCTATGTGGTCTTGACACTTTCTTGATTTGGCTAGTATGTCATCCACATAGTCTTCCACATATTTGTGAATCATGTCATGAAAAATTAGAATCATAGCCCTTTGGTAGGTAGCTCCAGCGTTCTTTAACCCAAATGGAATCATGTTCCAACAATAGGTGCCCCATGGATAGGTGAAGGATGTTTTATGCTCATCGTCCTTCGCTATCATAATTTGATTGTACCCTAAAAAATCCATCCATTAGTGATAGCATCTTGTGTCATGTTGTTAAATCTACAATCATGTCTATGCTGGGGAGAGGGAAATCATCCTTAGGGCATGCTTTGTTCAGGTCTCTGAAGTCGGTGTAGATGCGGATTCCCCCAATAGGTTTAGATATAAGTAAAATTTTGGAGACCCATTTAGGATAATCAATGGGTCATATAAATCCAGAATCAATGAGTTTTTGTAGCGTAAGTTTGACCAATAATGTGATCTACAAATGCATCTTTCTTAACTTATGTCTTACTGGTTTTTCCTCTAGATAGATTGCTATATGATGGACCACAACCTCTGGATCAAGGCATGTCATGTCAGCATAGTTCCATGAAAATTTTACTTTCCTTTCTTTCAGAAATGTAGCTAGGATTTCTTGTTCTTCCATCAAAAGTGATTCTACATAGAAAGTGATGTGTGGTGTCTCTTCAATCCCTAGATTGATTGGGTTTCATTTTTCTGCAAGTACTGTTGATTTTTCCTGAGGATGTCACTAAGGGGAAGATTGAATCCATTATCCTTTGACGCCTCAAAGAGGTTTTCACCATCGAATATGTCCTTTCTTTTTACTATTTTTGGATCAAAAAGTGCCACAGTGTGGTTTTCACTTAAAGATCTATATGTTATTCTTAAATTTTCTATTTTGCGACTGGGGGATTCAATTGTTTCCCCATAGTATGCATGTGTGTCCAGCTCAATATCAAACCATGCTTTGTGATCTCCACATGGTAGCATATCCCTAAGTTCCATTAATTTTGAGAGAGCCTCATCATTTTTGAATGTGTCTAAGATCGATGGTCCTCATTGGTCATGGTCTATTAGTTGGGGGTAAACAAGCTTCAGTTTAGTGGTTTGGTTACTAGACTCAAAATACATGGTTGTGATCATAAAAAGGGAGGAATCCTCAAATAACATAGGTAAATCAGAGATGGTATCTTTGTCACACATGTCGGTTATATTGAAAGTATAGTTGTATAGGGGAAGACCAATGGATATTGATAATTGAGGATGAGCTTTGACTGGTTTAACCTTGGCACCTTTTCCAAGTATGGTTATCTTTTGAGGGGTACATCTAAGGCCAATATTCTTAAGATATTTCTCCATGATGATAGGTTCTAACAAATTGTTATCATTTTTCTTGAGCTTCTCATTTTTTTTTATAGCCCCAACCAAACATTAATTGGAGACCTTTGTTGCTTTCTTCCATAGGGAGATTTGGCAGAGGCCATTCATCTCGATAGAACAATCTTGATGTAGCTTTCTCGTCCACCACCTCTTTCCTTAAGTCTCCCCACTTTTTAACAGTGGATGGTGTTGTTGTGAAGATCTAAGATGTTAGGTCAATTGGCTAGGTTTTCCATGGGATTTAGGAGATTGAGGTAACTCTCCTATCACAAAGGCATTCTTTTTCATTTTATAATCTCCACATCCATTATCTTGGATAATGACCTTAATATTCAAGATATCTGAAATGGAGGGTGTCTTTGTCTCAGAAGTGGAGGCTAAGGTGGATGGGTCAATATAAGGAGATGTGGGTCCCTCATCATTTTTCGGGACTTGGGGGATCTAATAATACTTGGCCTCTAGGTTTTTGAAATAATAAAAAGGCTTAGGATCACCGTGGATTATGACTTCTTGGTTTTCATAGGGGAACTTGAAACATTGATGAAATATGGATGCAATAGCTTGCATCCCGTGGATCCATGGGCGTCCCAGGAGAATATTATAGGGATGTTCAAGGTCAAGAACCTAGCAAGTGGTCTCCATGATTGTTGGCCCCACTTGAATGGGGAGTTGAATGGTGCTTTGGAACACTCATTCTTGATTATCATAGGCTCTAATTGTGATACCTTTGCCCTTTTCAATGACATATTTTGAGAATCCTAGATTCTTTACCAACTTCAAGGTACAAATGTTTAGACCCACACCTCCATCCACCAAGACTCTTTTGACTTTTTTCTTGTGTACTAGGACTTCAAGATGGAGTGTATGGTTATGAGATGGATGGGTTGGAAGATCCCGTTCGAAGAAAGTGAGAAGATGCGGTGTAGTGATTTTTCCGACCATAGCTTGAAACTAGTTTGCATCAAGATCTATGGAGAAAAATGATGCAACCAATGCTTTCTCTAGGATATCCCTATGTGCGGGCGAGATTTTTAGCAACTCCATGATGGAGATATGGGTAGGGGTCCTTTTCAGTTGATTTAGGACATTGTAACCATTAGGGATGGATTTTGGATTCACAGCAAGTACCTTGGATGGTTGTGAAGGTCCTGGGATGGTGATTTTTCCACCACATGTGGTGACTCCACACTCGGATTTGGATCTTTTGATATTGAAAACTATTACCCATTCATCCAAATATGCGACAACATGATCATAAATATGGTTTATGTTGTACTTTTTTCCTTTACCATTGTTGTTTCCTTTATTGTGATTTGGTATTAGATTCGTGTATATTTTGAGATCTTGATTCCCAACTGGTTGTTCAATGGTCATGATCTTATCATCAATGAGATCTTGGATTAGTTTTTTAAGTCACATGCAGCTAGCTGTCATGCGCCCCTTGATTTTATAAAAATTGTAAAGGTGCTTATCGTTATACCATGGTGGTTTAACTTGAGGCTCTTGGTAATTTTCAATGACTAGGAGCGTGATGATGTTGGCTTGAATGATTTGTTGCATGACAGATTTGATTGGTTCCCAAAGGGGTGTGTATTTTTGTTTAGGGGGGATATTTTTTCTTTGGAGGTGGTCCTCCTTGAGCATTTAGGTTATTGACATTTTGAGTGTTGGGTTGTTGTTGTGATGCATTATTTTGTGAAATGTTTTGGGTGTTGTTTTGTGGTTGTTGGTACGTTTTTTTTTGCACATTTGGCCTTGGAGCACTAATAATAAATATAGCATCAACAACACCATCATTGATGATGTTCTTGTTCTTAGCCCATGTATGAGGCTTGTCATTGTAACTTGTTGATGGTCGATTGTATTGGTATGTGGGTGCGCCCCCTTGCATTATAAGAGCTCTTTCAATGTTGAGTGGTTTGGGAATTAATTGGTCATATGTGGTTATGCATTTCATTTTTAAGTGAAAGGCAAAAGTCCCTTCAAGGTTTGAGATGATAGTCCCAATTTTTCGTTCTTCTAGCACAACCCATTTTCTCTTTTTAGCCTTGGATCGCTATTGTTGCAAGAAGGCTGCAAATGTTTCTCCCTTGGCTTGCTTTAGATTGGATAATTCTTCCAAGCTTACTTGCATGCCCAAGTTGAATGAATAATTTTCAATAATTTTTTTCATAATTTCTTGAAACTTTTTAATCCCTGGGGGAAGACGAGAGAACCATTTCATTGCTAGACCAACCAGCCTCTGAGGGAAGAGTCACATTAAATAAGAATCATCATGCAACCTACATACAATGTACATGGAATTCCCTAATTTGGTCTTTAGGGTTTCTAGTTCCTCGGTATTTATCGAACTTCGATATTTCAAACCCTGGTACAAATGGAACCATTGCAATTCTTCTATCAAATGGATAAGGGCACAAATTTCCTTGTGTTTTCTTTGTCTTTCTTGATTGTATTCCCAACATTTTCTAGGAGAGAAATTTAACTTGTGTGGATAAATCAGTTTGTGGATCAAGTGGTGGGATGAATGTGTTTTGAGATGGTGGTCTGGTTGCTGAGGCAATGGGCAGGATGGTTTGGGTGTTCCTAATAGATTATTGAAATCTCTTTTGCACAACCAATGCTTGTTGATATGCTTGTTGTTGCTATTGTGCCAACAATGCTTGTTGTTGGGATTGTTGTTGTTGTTGTTGTTGGGCCAATAATGCATGTTGTTGTGTGGTTTGCTAATGTTCCGCTATCAATGCTTTTTGTTGCGTGTATTGTTGCAAGGCTTGCTGATAGGCTAAAGCTTGTGATTTTTCTTGTTGCGCTTGGTATTGGGCTTGAGATTTTTGTGTATCTTGTACAACTTGTGTGGCTTGTGCGGCTTGTTGTTGTTGTAGCAATGCCTATGCTTGAGATAGTTGTGCTGCCTGTTGTGCTTGTTGGGTGGATTTTTGAGCTTGGAATTTTTGAAGTGCTTTTTGGTACACTTGTTGGGTTGCTTGTAATGTGATGTTGTATTGATTTGATATGTTGGGATTTGATGGTGGAGGTGGGGGATTTGGTGGAATGGTGTGAGATGAGGTGGCAATATTTTTTTGAGGTGATTTTTGTGATGTTTGAGTGATAATGAGAGGTTGAGTGGTGGATGACAGGTTTGGATTGATGGTTGGCACGCTTAGTCCTTGTGAGACCATATTTTGAGATGTTTTGATTGTTGTAGTTGGTATATTGATTTATTGGATTGGTGCCACCTAGTGTTGCGATATCGTTGGCATAGCCAAAGGATTTGGTATGATGGATTTCTTTATTTGACTTGTGTTCAGATTATTTTGACTTGTTTTATTTGGGATTGGTGTGTTGGATGGAAGGATTTTCCTCATACCTTGATTATGTGTGGATGATGATGGAAATAACGAGAATGATGGGAAGATTGGTGGTGTGTTCCCTTGCAAAAGTGAAGATGATGTATCAAAAGTTCCCACTTGTGCAAACATATCCACTTGTCCTTGTGATATCATGGGAAGATAACTTTGTGTATCAAGAGGCTATGTCAGTGTAGCATAAAATGTGGAGGGGTTGTTTGTATCATGAATGATGAGTGGTACATATGGATGTTTTGGGTCTTATGGGATGGTTATAGGAATACCAAAGATTGTGTTTTCTTCCAAGTTTTGGTTATTGAAAAGTGGATGTGTTTGAAGAGCTTGGAGTAATGATATCCCTTCGGTGATCATTGGTTGACTTAGAGCATGAGATGATGTTGGTTGCATGATGGGTTGGATGACATTTGGGAATGAAGATTTGAATGGTGCTTGAGGTATACTCCCAAAAGGTTGTTCCACAATAGTGCTTACATCAAAATTAGAAGGGATTTTAGCCCCTTCGTTTGCTAATGCCAACATGTATTATGTGGGATTGAGCCTCATAACCGTATTGACGATCTTGTGTGTTTTGGGATTTTGGATTAATTCTAGTATTTCGTCTTGGGTCATCTCTTGCAAATTGTTGGTGAAATCCTCCACTTGGAAACCTCCCTCTTGAGGATCTTGAGGTAATTGAGAGGGATTAAGTGAAAGGTTGATTGATTCCTTAGGGTTTAATTTTGATGGAGTTTGGCTCAAATCACTTGAAGTGGATGTTTCTTTGTTTTGATCCATGATCTTCTTGTGTTGAGATCTTGTTTGGACCATAAAATAAGGATCAACTTTTGGGAATATGAGGTAAACCTCTAACTCCTTGGGTTGGTATAAACTTTAGGTACAGAAAGAAAATATAGGATGTTAAGGATGAAATGATGATGGTGTAAATGATGAGGGGTGAATGATATGGATGTTTGAACTCTTGAGGACATTGGAGGAATACTAGGCTAGGATTTTTTGGATTTTGATTTGGATTTGGTTTGATTTGATTTGGATAATGGACTCATAAATCCCAAGATTTTAGATGTTATCTTGGAGTAGACTTGTCCACAGAGGTGATAATTCAACTAGATATGTGAAGAAGGATTCATCCACACACATTTAGCTAAACAAAGTGATTTTGATTTTGATTGAAGGATTTACCAAAAGTCTAGCATGAATGATTTTTCCAATGTTTCAAGAGTTGTTTGTGAGATGAGATTTTGATTGATGTTTGGAATGGATGAGAGGTTTGATTTTATCCTAGATGTACCTAGAGAGACTTTGTTTACAAGACCAAGGTTTTGAAGAACATGCTATAATTCTAAAGTGCTAAAAGACCAAAAGACCAAACTTTGACTTAGATGAGTGGTTCAAATTGAGCATACATATCTAGATTGTTCAAAGGAATGATTCTATAAAACCTTGTGAAATTTTTTCTTATCTTGATGTATTGCTTGAGTTTGAACTTCCTAATGTACTTCTTGATAACCTTTTGAGTGTGACACCTAAACTTGGAATTTTTGCATAAAGATTTTTGCTTTGGGATCTCGACCTTTTCGGAAATCATGAGAACAAGCACATATGTGGGGTTCAATTGTCTTCTATTTGGATTAAATGGATTATTTTTACCACATCAACACTTGTCTTGATTAAGTTCAAACTAAATGTCTATGTATTAACTCTTTTTCATTCCACAAGGTCCATTATGTGAAAATCAAAGGGTCAAAGCCATAGTTTCCTTAAGTTGACTTTAAAGAGAAAAATATGAGATATAGGCCCAAATATTTAGAAGCCTCTAAGGAAAAAATCCCTAAGGACAAGTAGTAATATTTGGACTTTTCAAGGATATTTTCTCTTTCCAAAGGGTTTGAAATTTTGATGACTTGTTGAATGTTTGTTTCAAAGTTTGAAATCCAAGCAATGTATTTCAACCGAATCACATATTGTACAATCCTAGGATAGAAATGGCCATACTTTGTTGAGTCCTCACTTGGATTTTTCCAAACACTAGACAAAGTGAATAGTTAGAGATTTGGTGACATTGGCTCCCCTCCATAGCACACACTTCTCGAGACCACCAAATCTCAAAATCCTTAAAATCCAGAGATCAAAAGGATTTTTTTGTTACTAATATTGAATAGTATAGATGTGAAGTGACTTCAGAATGACCGTTCTTGCACCAACAAGTATTAAGGATTTTGGTAACTAAACAATTTTGGCTCTTAGTAAAAAATTGAGAACACCCAGCCATATGCTCACTCGCTTTGCCACTTAATACTCTTACTATCGTTCCCATTCCACTTAAGGCATGGTAGTAGATGCAATATGGCATATGGTGTCCAAGATAGAAGTACTTTCTCATGATTTCCCAACCTTTGATATAGTCGATCGATAGATGTGCTTCAAGAACTTTTCCTATGAGTTTTCTGTTGTGAGGTGTGTCTCATAGTAAGCCCTCTCTTAAGGGTAATAAAGCATAAAATACACTTTGAGTGTTTCTCTTGCACCCAAGATCACACGAAACGCAAGGGGAGAGGATACACACTAAAAAATGCATAAAGATAAGATCACACAAATCAATCACTTGCTCGTTTTAAACCTTCAAAGTAATAGTGAATTCATTTTAAGCACCAAACTTGAGTGTGAGTTTTCCTTGTTTGATTTTAGTCCAAAAAATCAGAATCTAGTGAGTTTCTAAGTTCATTTTTAACCAACTTTGACAAAGCTCGAGTTTTTTGTAAATTTTAAGCCCAAAATCACTCTAATTGGTCCTAAAGTAGAAAGTAAGATGCGGAAATGGAAAGATTCAGATATTACAATGAGAATTAAAAAATGATTTTAGGTTTCCAATTGGTTTTAATACTTTTCCTGCAAAGGCGATGTTGTTCCACGAATGTGACGCTTTGCAACTGTTAAATGTGATGTTGAAAATAGAAGCAGTGCTCTGGTAAAAGAAAAAGTGACAATGTGCAGAAGGCAAAGAGTGCGAATGTGGCACAATAGCAAAAGTGATGCTCTATCAAATTAGAATTAGACATAAGACAAAAAGTTCAAAAGCGATGGTGAAAAAAAAGTGGCACGACAAAGGTGATAAAATGCGACATGACATGCCAATGGCGACACTATAGAAAAAATGTGATGTGGTACAGACTCACAAATGAACAAAGGCAGGGCCACGTTCCTGTGTTTGCAAAAAATGGAAAAATCAAGTAGAAAACAACAAGTTAAGATGTCAAGCCCTCCTTCTAGCGCCAAAATGTGAGTGTCTAATATGCAATCAGCTAACAAGAAACAACAATCAAGTGTTAATCAGGTTAGAAAACCAAATAAAACACTCCCTATGATATTCTTTAACTAAATCAATCAGAAAACATGAAAATAAGAACAAACTAACTAGAGATAACATGAAATCCAATTGAAATAACCAAACCTCCATCCCATAGAGGGATTGGTGCTCCTTTGATGTGAAAAGGAAGCCCTTTCCGAATCCCTTTGATAAGTTTGATGATTTTGAGGATTCCAAGTGTGGAAATGATGCAAAATGATGAAAATATGCTTGAGAAAGATGAAAATGATAAAATTCTAAGTATGAAAATGGCTATAGTGATAATGCTTCAAGTTGTGGATCCATATTGTGAAGAGAATGCTTCTATTTATAGAACTCAATGGTTGAAGAATGAGAGGATTTGGTGAATGTGGGATAAAATGGGAGCCGATGAGAATGTGTCAAGTGTCACAATTCTATTGGAGGACGGTGGAGCACATTTTGGGAAACGTGTTGAGGAATGGGGGATGTAAGAGGAATAAATGAGAATGTAAGAGGATTTGAAAGGTTGTAAGAAGAATTTATTGAATGTGGTTGGAGATTTGAGAGGATGTAAGAGAAGTTATTCAAAATGAAAGAGGAGTTATTGAAGATGTAAGAGATTTTTGAAAACCTTTGGAGGTAAATTGAATGAGAGATGGTTGGGAGGAATATTCCTTTGAATATTCCATTATGAGGATAAATAGAGGAATTAGTTCATTAAAAGAAATTAATTTCATGTGCAACCTGGTTAGTTGACCATGGGTTGATTTAACTCTTGAGGAGTTAAAAGCTGGAGGATTTATTAATGATGATTAGAAAGTGATTTAGGATTAATTAATTGGACTAGATTAGATGATTGTGACATTTTATTTGATTTATTTAATCAAATGAGAAGACTTTAGGAAGATTTAATTACATAATTTGATTTAATTAAATATGATGAACATTAGTCAGAAGAAAGGTGGATTAATCAATAAATTTAATTATTTGATTAATAGTAAAATTTAATTAAATAATGTTAATTATTCAATTAATTGGTTGATTTGATGTGATTTAGGAGGAAATGGTGTTAATTAATCAAAATCAGATGCATAGTATCAATCATGACTTTTTATGTGTCTACAACACTCAATCTCCACCTGATGATGTCTCTGCTATTCTAGGGCTTTTGTATGCATTCTTGCTAAACATTGCCAAAATCTTAAAATATTGCTTTTCATTTTCCTAAGGTTTGGTGGTCTACATTATATTTTATGGTTGGCTGATTTATCTCATTGAATTACTTTAAGTCATATCTCTAATCCTTCTCCATTGTTTGGTGATTGACCCTCACTTTGAAGCATACTGATCCTTAAGGCCCCATGTTACCATCCTCACTCCCTAGTAGCCAAATTAACACAAATTTTACATATTCTCTTAATTGGTAACTTAATTTATGTTCTTCTCACACTCGCTTTGTGGTACCACTTGCATCCTAGTTGACATTATGTGGCATGTTTCTATTTTCCTTGTGACCTTTTCTTACCTAACAAGCTCCAAGCTCTACCAATGGGGTGAGCTTGTCGGGAAGTGGGGAGGTGACATGTGTTCACCCTTTTCAGAGTTATAATGTCCCTAACCACTTCTTATTCTCTCTTATAGTATAATTATCCCCAATTTGTTGTTCCTTGCAAAATTTATCCTCCTTGCGAGCTTGTAGAGTTTGCAAAGGGGAAAGCTTGTGGGATTGCGAGAAAGTGAAACATGACCTCAAAAAATCTACCTAACTATTCCTTAATGTTTGAGGGGGGCCTAGATGATGATTTTTAAATATTGTGACTTCATGAGAGTCATTGATTCAACTTGCACCACTTGAAGATCAATGACCAAAATTTGAACTTACAAAATAATATTACATGTTAACTCTTTGTTTGTGCATATGAGTAGTAATGGCGAGAAGTGATGGTTATCTATAAATAATAATGAATTTTACTCATAATAAAGACATGACATGATACTTTCACAATGAAAAAATAAAATATGGAGCTAAGTTGTTGCAAAGTTAGAGATTTCAAATGTATTAAAAGATAATTCTAGCATTCCCATTTCAAAATCAAGTAGCAATTTGTAACCTAATCTATTCAAATATTCTATAATTTAGTGTGATAATTGGCCATTAAGGTTTTCATGTTCATTTTACATTATCTTAAAAAACCTAGAATTTACTCTCTCCTCCCAATATTACAAAGAAAAATGAGTCAAGCAAACTCAAGTCCACAAAAGTAAAATGACTGAGCTAGATGAAGACCTTATTGTTTAATTTCTTGGATCATCAAGAAAGTTCAAATTATCACAAGGGAGTGGAATTATTTTAGAGAATTTAAGGGATTACATTGTTGGTTGTAGAGATGTCACAATTCCAATGAATCGTTGGTCTTTATTTGAACATTGGTATAACAAGTTTTTCTAAAATACATGTGTGGGAATTTTATTTGGGGAAGATCATTGTCGCCAATGTATTCATTAATATATATTTTCTTAGAGCTTAGTAACAAAGTTATAGTGCAGTACTAGAAACATTATTACAATCAATGGGGTGAATTGATCATAATTGACAAGATATTTATAACAAAGGTTTTTAAGCTAAATCCAACTACCAACAAACTCATAAATTTTAATGTATTAAATAAAGAATTTCAAAAGGATAGGGTTAGCTACATAGTGAATTGAATGCTAAAACACAAAGTTAGGAGTGCTAATAGGAGACTTGTTAGATTTGTTCCTACATATATGGATCCATTTAGTGAATACCTCTTTGAGAAATACTTGATCAAAACATATCATGCCTTGTGTTAGGTTTTGGGCATGTATGTCAAGGAACATGTCCCCATCTTTTTAATGATGATATCAATAGACATTCAAAACATAAACATAAATAAATAATTTTATTTTATAACATTCATTGTGGATGAAATACATAAACCATTAGTTGCAATCAAGACTAGTGGGAGAGTGGTTTAATTTAGGTGGTATTCCCTATTATGCCACATGTTTTTATATGGTGGAAGGAAGATTTTGGATTGTACTTTGCAAATCAGGATAAAATATGGCAAGGGCACCCCTCACCCAGTTCAGTGTTGGACTTAAATTTGGGGCATGCATTTCCAAAATGAAAATTAAGTGGCTTTTATTGTCACATGAAAGTGCACCCTACTGAGCACGAAGCTCAACATTCCAATGAAACAATGGCAATGACCTCAAGGTGTGGGAACATTGCGCGTATGAGGTTGAATCTCTTGAGAAGGCCAACATTCTTTTTCAATCCCAGTGCAATGTGTTGGTCCAACGCAGCATATGAAATCCTACCGCTAACTGCTCACAAGGAAAAGGGGAGAAGGAGAACATGAAAGGGGAGATGGAGGTGATACACCAAAATGGAAAGGTTATTTATTCCTAGCTAAGATTTGCACAATACATCAAAAATGGGGACCAAAGGACTCACACAACTCTCTATTTGGTTGATTTCAGAGGAAAACATGGAGGTTAGGGTTTTACAAAGCATTGGAAGGAAAGAGAATTTCTCAACACAACAAGTGGAAACAATTTAACTCAAACATGTATACATAAAAATGAAAAAAAACACTTATAAATGAAGGTAATGAAATATTATTCATACATAAAAGAGGAGCAAACCAACAACAATAATCAACTTCATTAAAGTTTAGGCATAAGCCAATCTTTACAATGGCAGAGTGTAAAATATAGTTTACAAAAGAAAAAACCCAGACGATCCAGAGGAAGAACCCATAAAATGAATACATTTATTTTCTTTATAGATCATGCATAACTTATAAGCACAAGTTGAACCCTAACCCTAACCAAGGTTAGA
Organism: Sequoiadendron giganteum; assembly: GCA_007115665.2. Taxonomy (NCBI): domain Eukaryota; kingdom Viridiplantae; phylum Streptophyta; class Pinopsida; order Cupressales; family Cupressaceae; genus Sequoiadendron; species Sequoiadendron giganteum. The sequence goes on from CM021110.1 coordinate 372,345,770, forward strand.
AAAAAAGACTATGCATGCAAGATCTGAGCCATCCCGTGAAAATCACGATTAAGGCATGGATCTATTAGGAAAGTCAATAAAGAGCAATAAATGGGCATGTACACCCATGAAATCCACTTGCAGAAGGTGAGGGGAGAAATTAATGTATTCCTTGAAGCCTGAGAACCAAGATAGGCTGCTCAAAAGTCGAATCGAGCATTAAAAATGTTGCCCAAAAAACACCCCAAAATGTAGGAAGGTCAGGGCGTCGGCTCGAAAGGAAGCCTTTACATGCACAAATTAAATGGCTCTGAGCTTCGAAAATGCATTTATCGAACATCGATGATCAGGAAATCTGGAGTTGGGTGTCTACCTTACAACTTACCTCATGTTGGGAAGAAGGAAAGAGTAGAGCGTGAAGAAGAAAGGGAGCAAACATGCATTTGTCGGACGTCGATGATCGGGAAATCCAAAGTTGGGCATCGACCTTACAACTTACCTCATGTTGGGAAGAAGGAAAGAAAAAAGCATGAAGAAGAAATGAAGCATCGGGAGAAGAGGGAAAGATTACCTTCGAAAATCAAAGGTAAGGAGAAAGACTTACCCCTGAAACTTAAAAACATGACACTTAGTCATTTTTGAAAATTAGTTATGAAAGAGACAAGTGAAAATCGGCGAGGTAAAAGAAGAAGTCCCTTCAACATTCTGAAGGAACCTCATTGAAGAGGCAGCGAATATAAAAGAGACCAAAATAATGGTCCCTTCGACATTCTGAAGGAAACAATTACTAAAATCCAGAAAAGCCAATTTTTCAACAATCAGAGGGAAGACTTACCTCTTACCTTTGAAGGTAAGAGGTAAAATGAAAGAGTGAAGGGTAAAGGGTGAAGGCCGATAGAATAAAAGTGTAAGGGAAGAGGAAAGAGGGAAAGTCGACCCTCGAATTCTGACAAACCAAGACTTAGACAAGTCTTGAAACTTAATCAAGCTTTGGTGGAAAGAGGTAAGGCTTGAGGTTTACCTTTAGAAATTGGTGAAGGGTAAAGGCAAAGGCTGACACCCAAAAGAATTATAGGAAAGATGGGAAAGAAGAAGGAGCAATGGAGAAGGCATGAAGGAAGTGTTATGCCCTGCATAACCACCCCATCTTTTGCCTTGGTCAAAATGGGTCCCCCTCTTTGTTTCTTGTCTTTGGGTCTTTTTCGGAAAAGGTTTTTGGAGTTTTTCTTTTCTCCAAGTCTTTGTGTTTGTTCTTTTTGCTCTGGCGGAACTGGAACCGGAATTGAATCTTGAATTGGAACTCAATTGAGTTTTACTGCCTAATTCAGTCTCGATCCCGCTCCTGCTGGTTTCTTCATTTTTGCCTGTTCGATCTGTGTTGTTTTCTTGTCGTGGGGCCAGATCTGGAACAAACATTGAATTTGGAACTTGGTAAAGTTCCAAGTTTTGTTTTTGTCCCATCTCTGCCTCCGCCATTTTTATTTGTTCATTTTTGTCTCGAGGTCGATGTTTTCGATCTTATTTTTGTGTTGTTGTTTTCTCTTTATTTGTTCCCTTCGTTCCTTTGTCTTTGTTAGAACTGGAACCGAAACCATAATCAAACTTGGAACCTTACAAAGTTCCCTAACCGATCTCGATCCAAATTTTGATCCCGCTTCCTTGTTTGTTCACCACTCTACTTTATTCACATGATAGTTTTGTGACTGTTCCCACCACGATCTCGTGCCCGACTTGTCGCATTAATGGCATTAATTCTAGGCTCCTCACATGTATGAAATTGGATTTTAACCTTAATTAAGGTTAACTCACTGGTTATTATTATTGTGTAAAAAATAATATCGAACCAAAGCCGAGATAGAGTAGAGGAAGCAAGATTTGGTCAGAAATCAAGCATTTGCACCTAGTTTGGATCAAGTGCCAAGTTATTGAGTTGTGTTTCGAGGTAGGTGTTCTTTTTCATTTTTTTTCTCCTTTGTTGCTTTCGTTGCTTGCATTTTTGTTTGTTGCTCTTTGCGAGATTCATAAGTTTTACTTGTGGATCTTTGTTTGTTTGTTGTTGTTTGTTTTCCCCTTTTGTTTTTCTTTCCTTTATTGTCTTGTTTTGTTTTCTTTTTCATTTGGTCTGGTTTGTTCTTGATGGTCACTATCATTTTTGCATTGATCGTGTTTGTACCGTCATGCCCTAGGGTTTGGGGTGTCATTTTTCAAAGGGATTATAGGGTTTTTAATGGTCTTTTATTTGTTATTTAACCTTTTTGTCCTTTTCATGTGTTGACTCGATGATTTCCATGTGGGGTTTTGATGCCCTAATTTCTTAAGTCGACGGTTTCAATAAACTAGGGTTTGACGTTTTCTTGTTAATTTAAAGTTTTGCCCTAGTCGCTGGTTTCCCCTTGGTTGTATGGGGGATAGGTTAGTACTGTTACTTTAAGCCTCCTCGGCTTGTCAGGTGACCTTGTTTTTAGGTCATGATGTCATTTTGTCTACTGTTGAACCTTCTACTGATGAATTCATATTTTGATATTGGCCGGAGTCGGATCCAGAAATGGTTCTTTTCATGGAACCTTTATTTGCAATACATGTCTGATTAGTTCCTAAGCCCGCTTTTGATGAATTGTGGATTATCAAATGTATTTCACTTTGGCGGAAGCAAAAGCGGAACGGGATGGGGATTTGGAATTTCTTCATGTATCGGGTCCAAGTTTCATTTCGGTCTCGGTTTTGATGACCATTATGTCTTCATTCTCGATCCTGCTGTGTATTTTGTTTAGGCTCCAATTTTCATTCCGGTCTTGACCATGAAAGTGCTTTAAAGCCTTTGATGGGTGTTCTTCTGCCTGGTCCCACCTCCAGTGAGTATGTAATTTTTGCTAAGTATGAAGAAAGTATATGAAAGGTGAGATCTCTAACTTGGTTTTTATGCTTCTTATGGATCTAATATTGGGTTTTGCTGCAGAAATTAAGAGATGTCAGGAGCATCGGGTGAAGCTTCTCAAAGGATTCAACCTACAGAGACTTCAAAACCAAGAGTAAAGCCTAAAAAGATCAAGCCGAAACATCTCCCTTATACCTTGAAATACAAGCATCAAAATCCTACCATCATTGCTTCTAAGGTGGATTTTGAAAGGGCGGATATCAATGACAGTAACTTAGGCCCATTCCATTGCGAGGAGTTGTACTTGGAATTTTCTTTTAAGGAAGTAATAGGGAGGACTCAAAGGATTGTTGACTCTGAATTGGCTCATATTGCTCTATTTCCTCTACCAGTCCAATTTCCTGAATTAATAATGACAACAGTTGAAGCTTATAATCCTACTACCAGGCAATGTGTGGACTCACAAGGCAATATTATTATTGATCTAACTCCACTAATGTTTTAGTTCATGTTCAATGTACCCACTCCACAGAATCCTAGGCAACTCAATGAGGCGGAGGCCTTAGAAATATATAGTAACAATAAGGAGGCTAACATAACTCATTTGAATAAGAGATGGATGAGAGCTGAGAAAAAGTCTCTGGTTAAGCTTCTAGATCAGTCTAAAAGGGTGGAATTCTACAAGGATATTGGGGACATCATAATGATGCTATCTAGAGTATTTGGAAAAAGAGATGCCTTACAATTCAAGAAATGGATGTTTCCATTCATTCAGACTATCCTAGATGGTAGATAGCAATTTGATTAGCCTATGATTGTGTCTGAGTGCATACACAACCAAATGATTAGAGTAAGAGAAACCAAGAGTTTCTTCATGACCTCTTATGTGATTTATGCAATAGTAAGAAGAGGAATATTACCGGGTTTAAATAGAGTGGGGATTTTGGGAGAAGCTGATGGATAGAATAAGGTGTGGAATCATTATGATCAACTCACCTTGCAGAATTTTGAACTGCATTATAGAAGGTTTAATGATGCATTTCTATATGTCATTATTAACCAACTCATAGGGGATGCAGGATATAGATTGAGTCAAGAAGCCATGGCATTCATTGCAGAGTGGGGACATTGGTTCATCCAATACCCCAGGTTTACTTATTTCAAATTGGTTGGATTTGATGGTCACCCTCACTTGCTCCCTAGGTGTTGCGATAATAGGATGGTCTTGATGGAGTTCATTCATCAAGCGTTGGGGGTTAAATCCAAATTTGGTATAAAACATAAGATTAGTTCTCATAAGTTCCCCATGAAGTTGGGTGAATATAGTTGTCCACAACTTGTGGGAGCCAAGGTAGTTTGCAATGAGTTGATGCACCTAAATTTAGGCTTGTACACTACTAGGAAGCATTATGATCCTAAAAATAAGATGAATGCTTTGCTTGCTTCTATTTTTTACAAACACTTCAATCTGTTGAAAGACTTTTGGAGCAATCTTGAAGATGATTATGATCTAAGGAGGAGAAATTATGAGAGATTGCCTATCCCACTCATGGTGGAGTATGGGGTCAAATTAGACATTCCCAAAACATTGTAAGATGATGGGGTGACTTTGGATCCCCAATATGATGTAGAAAATATAGGTACCAAAGACTTGGATCCTGTGGATTGGAGTGTAGAGGATTCCATAGATATTAAATAGATAGCAAGTCCGATATTGGATAGAAGCATCCAATGGGTAGTGTTGAGAACCAAAGAACCTGATGCTCAAACTTTCAAGAAGAGAAAAGGGGCAGGTACAACTCAAGGGTACAAGAGGACAAAAATAAGAATTCCTCCTAAGGAGCCCTTAGAGTTCTTTCCTCCTGATATAAAAGAATTTGAACTTGAAGTTCCTGCTCAAGATCTTCTGGAAGCACATGAAGAGGAAATCATAACAAGACCTGGGGCCTCAACATCAGCTGTAGGTGAGTCATCTACTCAACCCCCTCTTATAGAGCATCCAACTGAAGATATTCCTAGAGGAACCCTCCACAAAGAATCCAAATCATTGAAGGGAAAGGATCCCGAGGTTGAAATCCATGATGTAGCGACAGACTCTGAGGATACTTGTTTGATAAAGAAATACATGTGGAGACACCTCTTGATGAGATTGAGGATGTAGGGATTGAACATGTCTTAACAGAGGAAGACCAATAGAAGTTGTTTGAGGAGGCTAAGAGAGAATTAGATGCTAAGGCACAAGCTAAAGCATTGGCAAAACAACAAGAATTAGAAGCCAAACAAAAATATGATGTATTGGCTCAACAACAAGAATTAGATGCTAAAGCTCAAGTTGATATACTGCAACAAAAACAACTATTTGAAGCCAAACTGAAGGCTGATGAGTTGGTTAAACAAAAACAACTGAAGGATTAGGAACTCAAAGGAGGAGAATGATAAACTAGCGATGTTGCAAAAGATCCATGATCTTGAAGAGGCCAAACAAAGGAGAGAAAGAGAATCCCTTGAGGCTAAACTCAAGATGGTTGAGGAATATTATAGGAAAAAGGAAGAAGAGGAACATTTGTTAAGAGAACAGGAGGTTGAAGAGCTTGCTAAGCACACCCAAAAGGTGAAAGAAGCAGGGGACAAGCTCAAAGACTTGAAGAGGCAGAGAGATCAATTACTTGAAGAAAGGAGGTTGGAGGTAGAACATTTAAAGAAGGAACAAGAAGATAAAAGGCTACAAGAGTAGAAGGATAAGGAAGAGGCCGAGAGGGTTGCACAAGAGGAAGCACAAAAAGAACAACATAATATACAAGAAGTAATTCTCAGCCTAAGGCTACTATTTTATAACCATTATCTTTTGCTAGTGCTACCTCTTCCTCAACTCAAGTGGCTACAACTCCTAATGCTCCTACATGGCTGAAGCTTGACTTGGAAAAGAAATAAATAGCTCAACCTCTCAACTGGGATGAAATGATGGAGATAGAAAAGAAGAGACCTAAGAAAAAGGCCAGGGTTCTACATTATACCAAACTTATAGATGCAGGAGAAATCATTGTGGAATGTGCAATTCCAATGGTAGATAAGGATAAGGAAGACATGTAAGTGACTGATTATGAATTGGGCACAATCAACTAGGGGAGGCTTACAAGGAATCAATAAATGAATCTCATTGATATTGTAGCTTCCTCCACAAAGTCCAGGATGATAAAGGATAAACAAAGAAAGGATGAGCTTAAGGCTCAATTGGATAATTGCATAGATTCTTAAAGCATGTCTCCACTCCCATGTCCCAACAAGTTGTTGCCTTGGAAACCCCAGTCTTACTAAGCAAGAGATAGGTTGATGATTTAGTACAAATGAGGAGTAAGTCTAGGATGTTGGATAGATGGATTGATAAGCTTAATCAGGAAATTGGTGAAGTGCTAATGGATAGTTTTGAAGTTCATAAAAGAGCACTTGAGTCGGTAGAAGAAATGAATCATCACGCTAAAGTGCTAGGGAAACAAGATGAAGAATATAGAGAACATGTAAAGAAATTGAAGGACATCAGCGAGATACCAGAATCAACTCCCCTGGAGCAATAGATCATTGAAGAAGATAATGCAGATTTTCTTGAAAAGACTGCTAATATGATTCAATTCAAATCTAATCTCATCTATAAGCATAAGGATGAGATCCAAGAGGCTTGTAAGGATTTAAATGAACAAATTGATGAGTTGGAGCCAGTGGTGGCCATTATTGTTAATGTGGATATTCCAGTCAAGGAGGGCATTCCTTTAGAACAATTTAAGGAGAAGTGGGACATCAGATTTCAGGAAGTGATGCAAATGGAGGATAATGGAGAAGATTTTTTGCTAGATAAACTCATGGATACCAAAGAAGAAGTAAAATATGCAAGGAGAGAATTGATCAAGTTGAGAGACATGCAAGAATTTGCCTCGACAAAGTTAAAGAGAATCAAGTTTGAAGATGATTGGGTAGATGGACCCAATGTGGATATTCTTCAACAAGTATTCTCAAGTTATGATGAGTATCTAATGGAGCATGCAACAAATGGGTGAGCTGGCAGTGTGGCATTCTCTCAAAAACATTCAACTTCCTCTTCTCTTCTATATTACAGGAGCCTTGATAATAGGGCAATTAAATTTTCTATTTGATTTTGGGACAACGGGGCAACCACCTTTCCTTGACCAATCCAGTTCCTTCATTAGTTTTGATTCCTTGATTTGTGGATCTGGGTCTTTGATTGAGAGATACTTATGCTTGGAAAGCCTATATGTACTTTAAGACTGTATTTTGTAAAGGTCGGCTGATTGAAGTAGGATTATCCACCCGATGATAACATATAGGATTTTATAGCTTTGAGCAAAGACACTTTTAAGTTCATGTTTAATTTAGATACACTTTTTATACAATTTTTATGTTGGAGTTGAACTTCTTGGATGAGGTTAATGAACCATAATCAATCTATATGCCAGTGAATTGCTGAGCCTAAATGTTTTCTCCTTGATGCAAATCAACAAAGAAAGTTGGTTTTTTAAGATTATTTCATTAGATTATCTGTGAATGAAATTATTGTTATGTTTGTTTGATCTATATTATTGGCAACGAATGAGGGATTTTTTTTGAATCTTGTAGTATTTTGATGAATGGTTGTGATGATTAAATTAAGCATTATGAATGTATGCAATGGTATGGATTGTTCTATGGGTTGCATCATGTTATGGTTTTGATCTGTTAAGAAACACTCGTTGTTGAGAATATATGTCTAGATGTTAAGGAATTTTGTTTATGTTTTACTGATTTGCGCCTTGATCTATCTTTTTTTGTTTATTTAAACCCCCTAATGTAGGTTAATTGATCTAATGTAGTTTGTGTCTCCTTTATTACAAACAAAAGGCTCCTTGAATATTACAGTTACATTGGCCATTGAGTGACACCAACATAGTTGAGAACCAACTACTAGGACCTTGGAAGTTAGATTACTACGTGTTGTCTTTATTTTTCAAGAGAAATAGGGTAGATATATTATATTTTATGTTGTTCTGCTATTTTGACCATCAACAGGAAGCAAGTAAGAGACAACTCGAAAACCCAAAATTCTGGGACTTAGCAAAATTTAGGAAACTTCAAGGAGAAAACATGCAAGATGGCCCATGTAGGATTTCTCAAATCGGGTATCAGTGATGGGACATCAAAAGGGGGCATGAAATGTCAACATTAATGGTGAGTTTTACGGGATGATTACCTGCTAATCATTGTTGGTATGTGGTGACTGATCATGCTATACTGTAAACTCTTTAGTACAATACACTTTTCATGTATTCTCAGTGGGGTCTGGGGTCGGGTCAGGTCCCAAGTGGAGGTTCAAGAGTGGTAGGCCCTGAGAATTTTTTTTTCACCTTTTTTCTCTTTGTCACCGAAAAGAAAAAAACCCGACTTTGTAGAACCCTAATTTTTGGAAGCTTCTAAAAGCTTGTTATAAGAGGTTGGGATGGGGAGTTGTAATATGGCATTATTTTTTGCGATATTGTAATATGTTTTCTACTGGATAATAAAATCATTGGATGGCTACAGTTTGGTGGATGTAGCCCATATTGGGTGAACCATGTTAAATTCTTTGTTATAATTTTTTGTGTGTGTGTTTTATTTCTTGGTTTATTGATAAAATCTGCATTTAAATTTTAGATATATGCCTTCTATCCCTAACAAGTGGTATCAGAGTGGGTTGTTTTCAGTTATCCTCTGCAGGAAGGTCTCATGATTGAGTGGAGTCTCATGGTTGAGTGGTAGCAATGGCAGACGAGGGTAAGTTGAAGGTTGAGAAGTTCGATGGGCATAAATATCAGTTATGGAAGATGCAAATGGAGGAATACCTCTATCAGAAGGATTTATGACAGCCATTGGAAGGGAAATCCAAGAAACCCCCAGTAATGTCTGATGAGGACTGGGATATTTTGGACAAAAAGGCACTTGGTAGTATTTTTTTATGCATGGCACAATCGGTGGCGTTCAATATTACAAAAGCAAAGACAACTCAAGAGTTGATGGAAACCCTAGCAAAGTTATATGAAAAGCCTTCCGCTTCAAATAATGCATTTCTTATGAAGCGTCTATTTAATATGAAAATGGTAGAAGGTGGGTTAGTTGCTGATCATTTAAATGAGTTTAGTACGGTTACCGGTCAATTAACTTCTATAAATGTAAACTTTGATGAAGAAGTTAGGGCTCTTTTGATTCTGTGTTCTTCGCTTGAAAGCTGGAATAGCTTGGTAATGGTCATTAGCAATTTTGTTTCTGGTTTGAACACATTGAAATTTGATGATGTTGTTGGTGTTATTTTGAGCGAGGAAATTCGTACGAAAAGCTTAGGTGGAACATCCACATCAAGCAGTGTTTTGAATGTAGAAAGTAGGGGCGGAACAAAGGAGAGAGGAAACAATTTTGGAAGTCATGGAAAGTCATGAGGAAAATCAAAGGACAAGAGATCCCAATCTAGAGACAAGAGGGATTTCTGGTACTGAGGTAAGTCGAGTCATTTAAAGAAAGATTGTTGGTCTTAGAAAAATAAAGGAGACAAAAAAGAAGGAAATAAAGAGGAAAATGTGGTAAGTAATAAATCTAATGAGGATGATTTGATTCTTTCCCTTAACAATACTGATGATTCTTGGGTTTAGATTTAGGGGCTTCATTTCATGCTACGCCCCATAAAAGTTATTTTCTTGATTATGTCCAAAGGGATTTTGGGCTAGTTTATTTGGGAGATAATGAACCCTATTAGATTGTTGGAAAGGGAAGAATCAAGATTAAGTTGCAAAATGAGAATCATTGGCTACTACATGAGGTAAGGCACGTTCCAAAGTTAAGAAGAAATTTAATTTCAGCAGGGCAACTAGATGATGAAGGTTGTGTTGTTATATTTAGTGATAAAAAATAGAAGGTTACAAAAGGTGCCTTAGTGGTAGAAAAATATGTGAAAGTAGGCACCTTATATCTTTGTACAATTCATACTGTTCCTTCTACTTTAGCTATTGCGAATAAAAAATCAATGTTCAGGAACAGTTGCTACATTTTAGTAGGAAGAAAATTAGATAGTTCTTGTGGATTCTGAATCAGTACTATGGCATAATAGACTTGGGCATATGAGTGGGAAAGGTATGAAATTAATTCATTCAAAGAATGCTTTACCAGGTCTAAAATGTGTTAATATGGATTTATGTGTAAGTTGTGTGTATGGTAAATAAAGAGAGTTTTCTCAAGGATGGGAAACAAAAGAAATATGAGAAATTAGAGCTTGTTCATACGGATGTATGGGGACCGGCTCAGGTATCTTCTCTCGATGGTTCTCAGTATTATGTTACATTCATTGATGATGCAACTAGGAAGGCATGGATTTATTTCCTTAGGTAGAAATCTGATGTATTTGAAACTTTTAAAAAATGGAGAAACTTGGTTGAGAATGAGACGGGTAAAAAGTAAAATGTCTCAGATCTGATAATGGTGGTGAGTATTGTAGCAAAGATTTTGAAGATTATTGTTCCTCTAATGGTATTTGTAGGCAGAAAATGGTTCCAAGGACTCCATAGGAAAATGGAGTGGCTGAGCGAATGAATAGAACAATAATGGAGCATGCACGAACTATCAAATTGCATGCTAGGTTTCCTTTAAACATGTGGGCAAAGGTTGTAAACACTGTTGTTTATTTAATTAATAGAGGTCCCTCTAATCCTTTGGGTTGTGGTATTCCAAAGGAAGCATGGACAAGTAAGAAGGTGAGTTATTCTTTTCTCACAACCTTCGGTTGTGAAGCATTTGCACATGTAGACTCTGAAAATAGAACCAAGTTTGATGCAAAATAAAAAAAATGTATATTTGTTGGATATGGCATTGATGAATTTGGTTATAAGCTTTGCGATTTTGAAAATAAGAAAATTGTGAGAAGCATGGATGTCATATTCAATGAGAACGTGTTGTACAAAGATCTATTACAACAACATGTGAAGAAAGAAAATGATTATGTAGTGTTGGATGATACTCCAAACAATGATGTTCTAGTTGTTCTTCATGCTTTGCAAGAACAAAAAAAAAAAATACGACAAACTCCAGTGAATATCAGATGATCTTCAAGGATTAGTAGATCTCCAAAAAGATTTTCTCCCTCTGTGTATTCTATTTTATTAAGTGATGCTAGTGAACCAGAATGTTATCATGAAGCTATACAGGTGGATACCAAGGTTCAGTGGGAGAATGGAATGGAAGAAGAAATGGACTCCTTGCTGAAAATCAGACTTGAGAATTATGCAAGTTGCATGTAGGTAAAAAGGATTTACCAAAAAAATGGGTTTACAGGCTGAAAGAGGAGGATGGAGGTAAGAAAAGATTTAAAGCCAAATTAGTTGTAAAAGGATTTGCACAGAAAAAGGGTATTGATTTTGATGAAATATTTTCCCCAGTTGTTAAAATGACTTCTATTCATACTATTTTAAGTATTGTGGCTATTGAAGATTTGCATTTAGAACAACTTGATGTTAAAACTAACTTTCTCCATGGTGATCTAGAAGAGGAAATATTTATGGAACAGCCACAAGGATTTGAGGTCAAAGGTAAGGAGAAACTAGTGTGAATATTGAAGAAAAGTTTATATGGCTTGAAGCAAGCACCTCGGCAATGGTATATTAAATTTGATAGTTTTATGGTTGAGAAAGGCTACAACAGGTGTAATTCAGACCATTATGTTTATTTTAAGAGGTTAGGTGAAGATAGTTGTTGTGCCCTTCACACACATGCCCCATTCAGAATGGGGAACCTCTCTTTCTTTCACCTCATTAGGTCATCTTTGTTTGTCATCGCCTCATTTTACGTGCCTCATTTTGGTGTCCTAGATGGTCAATGTGCCTCCAAAGTCTCATCTTAGATTGACCATGTCTTGCCCCCTCAAAATTTCTAACTCTTGGAGCTTCTCTGGCATTTCACCTTTTGCTGGCATCCGTGGGACCTTCCGAGTTCAGCCCGTCGGGTTTCCCTTGTCGGGTTTCCTTATCTGATTTTCTATTCTGGGCGGCCTTCGGCCTGTGATCCTCTGACTTCCGAGTCTTGGCTTCATCATTTCCATTTTCAACTTGCATTGAAACTGGCCGTTCGTCACACCGTCTGGGCCCGGTCTATTGGGATGCCCTGCTCGGGATTCCTATGATGGTCTGCCATTCCAAATGGCTTTCGACTTGCATCCTTCCAGTCCATGGACCCCGGTGCCCTCTTTGTCGTCAACTTCACACTTAGTACTTTTTGGATGGCTGCGACCCCGCGTCTTTTCGACCCTTGGGTTCCAATCTTCTCGCCACTGTCCTAAATTTCAAACCCACTAACCTCACCGTTTGTTGTACCTAAATTTATTAAGTGCATTAATTGCACTTACGAGTATAAATATTGGCACCATCATGTCATTTTCACATGTCAGGAAAATCAAAAAAGTGCAACGCCTCCTCAGCCTTCGCCGCCTTCATGCCCGAGAGTTCCCTTCGATGTTCTTCAAGGATTCGTCAACTTTCTTCATTGGGTTCTCAAGGTTAGTTTGTTGTCCGACCTCCTATCGCTTTTTAAGTGATTTCACATCTAAGTAATTAGTGGGAAGGTTATAATGACATGAATTTGGTAGGGAAACGGTAGTACTACAAAACCCATGTATTGAAATCTCCAAAACATCCCTCTAAACACTTAGAAATCAAACTCGGAACATTTTCTTCCCGACGTTGTTCTTCAAACTGGGCGATCGCGCCCTCCGGGCTCGGGACTCCCCATTTCCTTAGCCATTCAAATTTAAAATTGACACAAACTTGCCTCAAATGGTGAAATGCCTTGCAGGTTTCAGACTTCGAGACTCCACCTCCAGATTGTCGCTTTCGCCTTTGATGTTTCAGAATGCGTTCTTGCCCTGCCCATCCGGGTCTCAGACCGTGACTTGCCATTTGATGTGAGATCTACATCAAAGAGTGAATACCTCCAAGCAACCCTCGGGCCCCAGTCCATAGACTTCTGTCTACGGGCCACCGTTTCCATTCTATTGTTTCAAATGGTTGTCAAGTGACCGCCTTCCGACTCTCGGGTCCCGAATGCCTCCCTGCTACTTGAGTTCGAAGTGAAGTTAAAGCAAAAAATGTAAGTCCCTACCTCCATCGGACCTCGCCCGCCGGACTTCCGCGGTCGGGATTTCATCCCGTTTTGGCCATTCAAAACAAAGAACCTCGACCATTCTTTTGGCCTCCGGGCCCCGACACTCCAATATCCGCTAGGTTTTAACAAAAAAAATAAGAGGCAATACTCCTCCTCGGGTTCGGTCTGCTGAGTTGCGAGTTCTAGACTTTCGTCCCTACCTCATTGTGTCTCACAGCTATCCCCCAATGGCTTCCCGTCCTGAGCACCCAAACGACTGAATAAATTACAAAATTATATCATGGGTCCTTTGGCCTTGCCAGTTCCAGACTCCGAAACTCCTCCCCTGGAATGTCGTTTCTCCAAAGTTGTCACAAACAACTAGCACTTGACAACCTTCCCTCAATTTGGTTCTGGGTGCCCTAATAATGACCCAAATGACTTCCAATTTGAAAACAAAGATTGACCCACGTGCTGAAATTTGACCCTCTCCCACATGAACACTTCAAATTATCCAATTCCAAGGTTGGGAGAAATCATTTGGGTCCCCCTTCCCTATTTGACCTTTAGAACAACATTTTGACCAAGGAAGTCTGGCCTCTGATTGAGTGTTAGTTTTTTTAATGATGAATTATCCAATCTAACAATTTTTTGCAGGGATTTGGCTAATCATTTGTATCATCATTCTTGATTATAATTACCCTTGCCTATGTGTGCAGGATATATGGAATCAGGTGCAAAAGCCTCGGGGGCAGTCAAGGACAAAGGAAAGAGAATTGTCAAGGCTCCTCGAGGTAAGGAAGATAAAGATCAAATGAAATATCAATTCCAAGGAGCACCGTTGCACTCCAGAGTCACCACCAAGTGGAAGGATATCACTGACACCAATATCAGGCATGTGGATATTGATGATTTCATACAGAGGGTCAGAATCAACCCAAAAATAGATAATACAAAATTAATTTGGAGCAGTGGAATAGCTAAGGCTGCAGGTTTCCCTCCCTCTTTGGTTGCCTCAAAACTAGTAATGGCTTGCAGAGAGGCATATCAACCAGAAACAAGAACTATTGTTGAACAAGATGGGAATGTGTTGTTTAACATGTTAGCCTCGAGAATAATGAAGACCTTCCATATCTAAGTCTTCGAGATGATGGAACTGCCCACTATCAAGGAGTTCAAAGAAGTGTGGGAGGAAGACCCCATGAGATGCAAAAAGCTCATAAATCAATACTGGCTCAAGGAAAAAAGGGGTAGTGCTGCAAAAGTTCCTCATGAACTATTTCATAGTGATTTCTTTGAAGACTACCATGATCTAGTCACCCTGGTGAGTAGAGTAAAGGGCCTCCCTACTACGACCTATTTTAAGGAGTGGATGGTATATTTTGTTGAGAAAATTCTTCGTGGAAAGGGCACCACATTCTACTGGGGAGGGATAATTAGTGACTACTTTCATGAGCAATTCATGAATGTTAAGAAGACATCCGAGTTCTATATGACTTCTTACTTGGTATATTCACTGGCTGATTAGATTCACTACAATGGATTATTCAGAGCACTGAATGGAGAGCCTAGCAGAGAACTCAAGGTTTATGACAAACACCCTTAGCTATAGTTTAGGAACTTCAAGAAGGATTATTGTAGGGTAAACAACTCCTTCATTGCTTATAACATCAGGTTGCTCGGGGGTGATTTTGAGAGAAGAGTCTCCCATAGTGCTCGAGCTTTTTTAAAAAAATATGCTTTCCTATTTATCCAATATCCCAAGTTCACCTACATCTACACCCAAGGATTTTTAGAAAGACTAAACAAGCTGCCCTGGTACCCTAATGACTAGATAATATTGTTAGAGCTCTCTTGGTAGTTGCAACACATTCATGCCCTTTTAAGCAATAACCATCTAGCAAGGATTCCTTATCCCCTTACACTCGACCAAGGGATGTATGAGCTATATACTTCCTAGTGTGCCAACAATTCAGAGAAGGAACTGGCGGAGTACTATTTCAAGTCCCACATGGCCAGACCATGGATGGATCCATATGGCCATATCAGGAAAGCAATTGGACATGAGTATGCCCACCTCCATAGTGTTGAAGTTTTTTGGGCCAGTTGCAAAGATGACTTCGAAGTACAAATAAGGAACTATATGTATATGACCCTATACTTTGTAAAGAGAGTGAACTTGTTCCTGATGCCCAATCAACTAGAGGAAGATGAGAACAATGTAATAAACCCCAGGTACAATGCCATTGCAAATCTCCCATTGCCAATGATTGATTGGGATGAGCAAGAGGTCGATGACCTTGACATTCTTACCAAGCATGTTGAGGCTCGAATGAAAGAATGGATTGATGGGCAAGTTTCTCGTTTGAAGCAACAGGGGGTCATCCTAACATACAAGTGGCTCAAAAGTGAGCCAAGTGGATTGGAGGGTGTGGCAACTACATCAATAGGAGAAACATCAAAATATCCTCCATCCATTCATTCAAGAAAGAGAAAGGAAACTGATGAGAAGCAGTTTAGGTTTACGCTAGAAAGGCTTCAGAAGGTGAACCTTCCAAGAAACATAAAAAATCAAGCAACGTCACCGAATTTCCTATGATTCAAGAAGATCCACTCCATGAGGAAGAAGAAATGGAGACTGATCAAACAAGGTCCCCACCTATCTCACCTGTTGCTGTGACCACTGTTGCTTCCGCTACCACCTCGCTTACCCCGCACATAGTAGTTGCTACTTCTCCACCTGCGGTGGACATCACCATCCACCTTGTCTCTACTTCTCCCATTACGTAGGTAATATCGGTAGATTTATCCTCCGCCATCACCTTGATGATCTCCTCATCATCCATGTCCCCATCTTTCTCTCTTCCGACTATTTCTGCTACAATTGCATTGCCTACCCTTACCCTTTCGAAGACTTTTGTAAAATATATGCAAAATGTGCCATCCAAGCTCTTAGGAATGTTTGTAAACCTGACACTGTAGGCAAAAATTTCCCAAGCAATAATCAACACTCCAGTTCCTCCTCCTCCTACTGAGCCACCTAGAATGGAAGCCACCATGCAAATTTATGAAGAATTGGACCGCCAACAATAGATGGAGGTAGCCAAAGGGTTGAAAGAGGAGGCAGACGATTATCATGAGCACCCCATTTATGAGCATCGAGTAATTAATGAGGTCGCCTATGAATATTCAAGTGATGATGGTGAGGGCCTAGACACAAGGATGATTGAAGAAACACTTGATCCTGAGCTTGATGTGGAACTAGCCAAGAAATTCAAGGAAATTAAAGATAAGGAGGCTGAAAGACAACCTATCAGTGAAGAGGAGGTTGCTACCATGGAGGCAGAAGGTGATAAGCCTCTGGTGGAGGAACATGACCACAACTCTGAACATGATGAGAGGATGATCCCTCATGATGAACAGGAGAATAAGCCTGAGGAAGAGGTTGAAGTTCATGAGAACCCAAAAATTGAGTAGCCCGAGGACCATGGGCATGATAAAGAACAAGATGAAAAAGATGTTGAAGGGGAAGATAACCCCAAGGAACGCCTACTTATCAAGGTCCCTATCAAGCGTACGGTGTTCATCCAGGACTCTAACAAGGACAAGGAGGATGTGAGGACAAAGAAGGAGGAGGATTTGAATGATAAGGCAATTGAAGTCAGGGAGGATGAAAAGGATGATAAACAAGAATCACCTAGAGAAAAGTCCTCGATACTTGACTGGTTGGAGAAACAACTGGAGAAGAAGGCTCCCACTCCAAAGGACCCAAAGAAAAAGCTGGAAGATATATTGGCTCGAGCCCAAATTGGCACCGAGAAAGAAAAGAAGCCCAAGATCAGATCAAAGGTAACAATGGATGCCTTAGGATCAAGAATGGTGTAGGTAGAGATGCCAGTGGTGGGAGAATGAGGAGTGAGTTACAATATCTCCACCATTGAATTGGGAGTCGCCACTAGGGAGAAAAAGGTAGATCGCCTCCAAGAATCTGTGGCCACGGTGGTGCATCCAATCTAGCAAGACAAGGCATCAAAAGAAGAGATCAAAGCATAGGTGGTTGATTTGACAACCTACATCCAACAGTGGTCATCCACAAAAGAACAACCTACAACCTCTTCGGCCATGCCGCAATCGCTATCCAAAGAGAAGATCGACAAATTGGAAAAGAGAAACAACTTGGACAAGACCACAAAGAGTTGGCTCTGACAGGTTTTGGATGTTGGAAATATGGGCATCAATCACGTTGTTCAAATAGCGAACAAGTTCCTGGACATTGAAAAGTATCTTGAGAGCACGAGGAAAATTTGCACTAACTTCCCAACGAAGTATGAATCTAGCTACCTAAAATTTGAGGCTATCCTTAAGCTATCGAGAGAAGTTTGGGAGAAATAATTTTAATTCAAAGAAGATGATCACTGGCTTATGGATATCTAGAAGGGAGACTTTGAGAATCGGAAAGAGAGGCTGGAACAGGTACTTGAAAAAGTGAACTCAAATATCGATTGGGCCAAGGAGATTTGGTCGGATTGCGGCCGATATCTGAAGTTAATGACCGGGTACGATGTGCCCATTGTCCAGATCAACCCAGAGAAAGTGAAGCCTCACATCCATAAGAGGATAGAAGATGGAATGTCAGGCAAAATTACCATAGATTTTATGAGTTTTGTTGCTTGAGCCTTCACCCAGTCTAATTTGTTCAAGGACCACATTGCCAAGTATGATGAGGATTGGGAGAAGCTTGTCGAATTCCAAAGAGTGGATCTACCAAGTGTTGAGATCCAACATCATAGAGGTCGATAAGCTCCAACCAGTGATCCTAAAGTTCATGGAGTATGCAGTTTTGAAGAAGCAAGAAGGCAACCCTATTATTGATGAAGCATTTCTAAAAGAATAGCTGCAGCAAAAGAGCAATCAACAAGAGGACAAAATGCTATAGTGTTGCCACTAAAAGACAAAATAGGGATATGGACAAAAATGTATTTTTTAATGTAATATATTGGGGGGTAGGTAGAACCCTAGGTTATAGTGAATTGTGGCCACACAAATGAAAATCAATCTTGGCCACATTTTCTACTTTTGGGACACTATAAATAGGGAACCTCCTCTCATTTTCAAGGAGATTTGAGTTGTTGTAATGACACGCTGCAGAAATTTTAATAGAAATACATTAACTTTGGTGCATTTTTGAGTTTCTTCTCATGTTTCATGATTCATCTCTAGTAGTTAGATAGTCTAGTTAAAATTTACTTTGCGGTTCCATGGTTATGAATATTTTTGTTGTGTAGATGCATTCCTTGTCCATACTTTTGGTTGTTTGCTGCTGGTAGATGGCTATGCAAATTTAGTCTGGACTTAAATTTGAAGCTGCCTTTAAATATTTATCTTTGTTCATGCATATGTATGGTGAATGAATGGTAAAATATCTACAGTCCTTAGAAGATAGCACATATTTCATGACACTGTAAAATTTCCAGTTAAGTGAAATTCTATTTTAAGGAAGTTGTCCACAGTAGAGACCCCCATGATCACTGTTCGTTAGTAGTTGTAGATCTGGGAACCTTCCCACTTCCCTGCCCTTTTTCCTTTTTTTAATAAGTAACCTATGCTAAGGTTCATTGCACATTGTAAAGCCAAATCTTAAATCAGAAATGGAGTTCAAGACTATTGTTTGAACCTACAACAAACGTACAACAAATTCCCATCTTAAAAATCCGTTTGTAGATCCGATTCCCTTCTAGCCTAACTCAAATAAGTCTGTCCTATGATTACCAACAAAATCACATCAAACATCAGCTAAGATATTCTATGCAAGTCATGACCTGACACCCGAGAGACCTTGGGGTAATTTTCAATAACTTGTTGGATATTTCCTTTCAAGAGAGGTAGTGCACCTATGCATTGCCCGTGTTGAGAAAGTGTGCAAAAACACCCATCAATAATAGCTACATTATTTTATGTTTATATGTTGATGATATGCTTGTAGCGGGGTCTAACATGGATCATAGAAAGGAGTTAAAACAAAAGTTAGAAAATTCATTTGCTATGAAGGATTTGGGGGCAGCAAAACAAATCCTTGGTATGAAGATTACAAGAGATAGGAAAAATAGGAAATTGTTTTTACCTCAAGCTGATTATGTTAAAAAGGTGTTACAGAGATTTCATATGAAGAATGCAAAAGTTGTCAGCACACCTTTTCCCAATCATGTCAAATTGACTAAGGATATATGTCCAAAGACACAAGAGGAGGAAGAAAAAATGTCCAAGGTACCTTATGCTTCAATTGTAGGCAGTTTAATGTATGTCATGGTATGCATGAGACCGGATATTGCACATGTCATCGGAGTTGTTGGCAGGTATATGAGTCATCTCAGAGTTGAGCATTGGAATGCAGTAAAATGGATTCTCAGGTACTTGAGAGGTACATCTAATAAATATTTATGTTTTGGGGGCTCTAATACTGATTTAAAACTTTTTTCTTTTTTCTTTTTTCTTTAGGTTGGGGCCCTAGCTCGGTTGGCTAAATATTTCCTATTGCAGGAGGTTGGTCATGAGGTCTAGTCTCCCCCACCCCCGTGGTACCGGAGGGCGTGTCGTGCTAGCGCCGATGGTCACGTTAAATTTTTTATCAAGCACACTATAGTTTATAGGGGGTCGTGCTACCCGATTCCTGTAGTCTAATAAAAATATACAAAATAAAAAAATACTGATACCAGGATTTTATTTGGTAGGGGATATAGATACCAGACGAAGTATTATGTATTTACAGTTGGTGGGACAATAGTGAGTTGGATCTCACGATTAAAAAATGTGGTTGCTTTATCCACCACGGAGGAAAAGTATGTTGCTGCAACAGAGGAAGAAAAGGAGATGATATGGTTGCAAATTTTCATGGAAGAGTTGGGAAAACAATAGGCTGAAAATCACTTGTTTACAGATAGCCAGAGTGTTATACATCTTGCAAAGAATTCTGCCTTGCACTCTAAGACCGAACACATACAACTAAGATATCATTTCATTCGGTCAGTTTTGGAGGATGGACAGGTAAAGTTGGAAAAGATACATATAGATTCCAACCCAACGGATATGTTTACAAAGCTAGTGACAAGGGAGAAGTTGAGCTCCTCTTTAGCTTTAGTTGGTCTTCATGGTTAAAATTATAACAGAGCAATAAGGTCCAAGGTGCTTAGTTCCAGTGGGAGATGTAAGTGCAGTGGTGTCATCTAGGATCAGTCTCCAAGTGGGAGATTGTTGGTATGTGGTGACTGATCATGCTATACTGTACACTCTTCATGTATCCCCACTGGGGTCCGGGGTCAGGCCAGGCCTTGGGCAAGGGTTTGAGAGCGACAAGCCCCGAGATTTTTTTTTCACCTTTTTTCGCTTCGTCACTGAAAAGAAAAAAAGCCGACTCTGGAGAACCCTAATGTTTGGAAGCTTCTAAAAGCTTGTTATGAGCGGTTGGGATGGGGAGTTGTAATATGACATTATTTTTTGCAATATTGTAATATGTTTTGCACTGGACAATAAAATCATTGGATGGTTGCGGTTTGGTGGATGCAGCTCATATTGGGTGAACCACATAAAATTCTCTATGTTATAATTTTTTTTATGTGTGTTTTATTTCTCGGTTTATTGATAAAATTTGTATTTAAATTTTAGATATGTGCCTTCTATCCCTAACAATCATGGGATCCAAAGGTCTTATTGGTCCATTGGGCATAGAGTCATGAGGGTAAAAATTAATAGTTGGGCCTCCTCAAACAAAAAGAAAACATGTACAACTTCACTTGGAGAAAAATATGAAAGCTAAGAGCATACATTCCCTTAAGGAGAATGCAGGGTGTGCAAACAGACTTCGTGGAAAGAAAGATATTTACAATATATACACAAACTAATAGAAAGAAAATAATGTAAGCTTGCCTCTATCAAAGATGAACCTTTTAAAGGAGCCGATCTCCCTCAAACCATAGTTGAAGACCTCACCTAGCTGTAACCACTAAACAATTGTTGCTAACATGCATGTAACTGCACAAAATGCTTGCAAGGTGAAAGATCGCTTCACTGTAAATTTTTCCATTGCAAGGGAACCATATGATGCAAGTGTTAGATTCATCTAACATTGGTGTCTTAGTTGAACATATAGCAACAAGCGTGAAACACTTCGAAGGCAAGTCAACATCCAAGAGCAAACCTTTTGTAGAGGGAAGATAACTCACCTCACAAAAGGATGGGCCAATGTACCATCGCTGATCGCCTTAATGCACGAGCTAAAACAAAAGGAGAATTTTTCTAGCTCACATGGTGATTCAAGATATGCCAAAACTATTTTTTTATTTTCACAAGAAATATCTTCCTCATGCACCTCAAAAGAGAAACTTTGAAGCTCAGGCATACAAATAAATTGAGCAACAATAGCATCACTCTCCAAAAAAATGTGTGGTTGCTCAATAACTACAAAATCATTTGTATTGATACACACTTAATCAATACAAAGCTCATATTTTTGAGACACTTCAAGTGAAGAACTAAATTCTTCAAATTGCCTCTCAGTTTTAATTCTTTCTTGGCAATTAGCTGCAACAAAATCAAACTCGTGGTATGCAATGGTTGCCACGTCCTCTACTATTTCTTCATTCCTATACTACTACCCACAAAGATCCTCTTTGGGGGGTGAAATATTGGCATCCAAGCTTAAACAAAAATCTTCTAAATCATCCCCAGAGAAGTCCACCTCAGAACTATAGACCGCATTAGATAGGAGAGTTTCATCCACTATAACAGGGGCTAAAAACATCTGTTGTTGGTACTCCAAAACCATAGAGTTATCTTCAACCATCAAGTCCAAACCAAGTTGTTTGGAGGCTTCAACTGATGTAGGTACAACTGATCTATCCTCCTCATCTTCAACAAAAAAAGGAAGGGCATTAAATGAGAGAATTGATTCCTCTATCGCATCAAATGTTTCTACCTTTTTAATGCCTTGTTGCTACAACACTGTTTCATCTTCATTATTTTCTTGCGAAAAACCAAGACACTCATTATTTTTAGCATATGAAGGCTCCACAACAACAACCTCCTCAAGGGTAAGTTCTTGTGAGGAAGAAAGGCTCGCAAAGCTTAGGATCTCCAACGTAGAAGATCTGCTTCATGACACAAGAGGTTGAATGGGAGTTTCAAGGGGTTGATTGGGATTCTTGAAACTGATTTTTTTTGTGCTTACAAGCCTCTTGGACAATAGGTTGTTTTGGAACAAAAGGAGGGATAATAGAAGTTTCAAGAGGATTGTTAGGGTCCTGAAAATTACAAACTTATACTTTCTTACCTCCTCCTTAGCAGGCTATTTTGGAAATGGTTGAGGTGCTTGTTTGAAACCAGGCACACAAGGGGCTGCTTGAGTCTTAGGTGCTTGTGCTAGAGCAAGGGAAAGCTTGATTTTTTCTTGCCTAGTAAAAACATCTCTTGTTGTACACTCTTCTTGTTTCCTTCTTTGTGACTCCAACTACTGCTCATACCTCCATTGAGCATCTAAAATTTGTTGCTACAAACAGTGAGCTTGATGAAAAAACTCATCATGTTATAGGAAATAACCTTGCTGCCCCTTATAGGCTTGATTAGACCACTCCTCCTGATGTAGGTCAAGCTCTTGTTGTCTCCAAAGCTCATCAATTTGTCTATTGAAATAAAGAAAAATGATTTTAATCTCACTTGCACTTAAATTATCAAAATCTTGGGGTTGACTAGGGGAGAAACAAGGATGATTTTCAAAATGATGAATCTCTTGGGGTTGTTGATAGGTATATGTAGGTGTCCAAGAAGATTGAGTAGGGTGGGGTGGGTGGTATGCATTTTGAGAAGGTTGAGAAATAAAATAGCAGGGTTCTTTGGAATGAAATGGGAAGTATAACCAACCTGATATGGCTGATTAGGAGGTGCAAAGTTGGCATTATCATGAAATAGTGGAATGCACATATGGTTTCCATTATAATATGACATTTTTATGCATGGAATATGCTTTTAAATTTTGAAAGGAAAGCAAAGAACCGCCCAACCATAAATTTTGGGTACATACCAAAAGAGTCAATCGAATTGAGTTACA
Organism: Sequoiadendron giganteum; assembly: GCA_007115665.2. Classification (NCBI taxonomy): domain Eukaryota; kingdom Viridiplantae; phylum Streptophyta; class Pinopsida; order Cupressales; family Cupressaceae; genus Sequoiadendron; species Sequoiadendron giganteum. The sequence continues at coordinate 372,368,857 of CM021110.1, forward strand.
AAGTCGTCACGTGCTTGAAGAATGCCTCCAAAGGATGAAACATTGAAGAGAACCACTTCCTCAATGACATGAAATGAAACTAGGCTACTTGAACCAACTGATTTTGAATGGAGTCACCATGGTGTTTGAAGATATGCCTCAAAAGGAAAGATGTATGAAGAAAACACCAAACTCTTCAATGGAGAGAAGTAGTCCCATCGGGCATGCCAAAAACTATTGTCACATGAAATTGGACCTTGTTGAGCAAAAAGCTTAGAATTCCAATGACATAATGGAAATGACCTCAAGGTTTGGGACCTTTACACGTATGAGGTTGAATCTCTAAAGAATGTTAACTTCCTTTTTCAATCCTAGTGTAGTGTGCTGGTCCAACCCAACAAATGAAATCCTACCACTAACCACTCACAAGGAAAAGGGGAGAAGGAGAACATGAAAGGGGAGATGGAGGTGATACACCAAGATGGAAATATTGTTTCTTCCTAGCTAATATTTGCACAATACATCAAAATAAGGGGACCAAAGGACTCACACAACTCTCTATTTAGTTGATTTTAGAGGAAAACATGGAGGTTAGGGTTTGACAAAGCGCTGGAAGGAAAGAAAATTTATCAACACAATAGTTGCAAATAATTTAACTCAAACATGTATACATAAAAATGAAAACAAACACTCAGACATGAAGGCAATGCAAGACTAATCATATATAAAGGAGGAGAGAACCAACAATAATAATAAACTTCATTAATGCAAAGGCATAAGCCAATCTTTACAATGGTAGAGTGTAAAATACAAGTTTCAAAAGAAAAACCCTAGGGGAGCCAGAGGAAGAACCCATAAAATGAATATATTTCTTGTCTTTATAGATCATGCATAAATTAGAAGCACAATTCTAACCCTAACCCTAACCAAGGATAGCAAAAAATATTGTGTGTGCAAGATCTAAGCCATCTTGTGAAAATCGTGATTAGGGCATGGATTTGTAAGGAAAGTCAACAAAGAGAAATAAATGGGAATGGGAACCCATGAGATCCACTTGCAAAAGGTGAGGGGAGTAATTAATGTCATCCTTGAAGCCCAAGAACCAAGACAGGCTGCTCAAAATTCAAATCAAGCATTAAAAATGTCACCCAAAAGACCATGCCAAAATGCAAGAAGGGCGAGGCATCGAGCCTAAAAGGAAGCCTTTACGAGCATGAATTAAATAGATCTAAGGTCCGAAAAATGCATATGTTGGATGTTGGCGATCAAGTAGTTGGGAGTCAGGCGTCGAACTTACAACTTATCTCATGTCAGGAAGAAGGAAAGAAAAAAGCGTGAAGAAGAAAGGAAGCATCAAAGGAAGAGGGAAAGCTTACCCCCGAAACTTAAAAACATGACACTTAGTCATTTTTTGAAAATCAGTTATCAGACAGAAAAGTCAAAATCGGAAAGATCGAAGAAGAAGTCCCTTTGAAACTCTGAAGGAACCTCATCAAAGAGACAATGAATATAGGAGAGACCAAAATAATGGTCCCTTCAACATTCCAAAGGAAACGATGTCTGAAAGCTAGAAAATCCAACTTTTCGGGAATAAGAGGGAAGACTTACCTCTTACCTCTAAAGGTAAGAGGTAAGATGCAAGAGTGAAGGGTGAAGGACGAAGGTCGATAGAAGAAAAGTGCAAGGGAAGAGGAAAGGGGGAAGGCCGACCCTCGAAGTTTGAAAAACCAAGACTTAGACAAGTCTTTGAACTTAATTGAGATTCGATGGTTAGAGTTAAGGCCTGAGGCTTACCTTTAGAAATTGGTAAAGGGTAAAGGGTAAAGGAAAATTTTGACACTCAAAATACTTAGAGGAAAGATGGGAAAGGAGAAGGAGCGATGGAGAAGGCATGAAGGAAGCGAGTAAGAGACAACCCGAAAACCAAAAATTTAGGAAACTTCAAGGAGAAAACATGGAAGATAGCCCATATAGGATTTCTTAGATCAAATATTAGTGATGAGACATCAAAAGCAACATGAAATGTCACCAGTTTTTGAATAATACTTCAAAATAAAATAAAGATACATAGTTGTTAAGCAGCAAAGATTTCCTAAGGAAATCCTTGATAGCCTAAGGTGAAAATATAGCACACTAGACTTGGACATCACTTACAATTGGGGAGATTGGTACTTACATGGGGATTATACTATGGTAAAAGTGTATGGGTCTCTTGTGATGCCTTATATTTTTCCAATATTTGTATCACCAAGATTAGCCTACATGAAAATAATCTAGAAATTGAATGAAACTAACAAGTTTTGTCTAAGGAGATATAAGAAGGGATCATTCTTCCCAACTTCCCTTGTATCTTCAAACTTCATTTTCACTAACAAAGAGGGATTGGAACTCATATACCCAATCTTACAATCATATAGGATTAATCTTGACATCAAAAGGTATTGTGACCTTGAGAGCTTTGACCAATCAAAATAAATGCTAGATTGGGTAACTTCCACCATAAAGTTATATTTGAAGAATATTTTATCATAAATTGTATGAAAAAAGAGGAAGTGAAAGGTAAAAGGATAAATTGGGTGAGAATATGGAAAATGGAAGAGTAAAGAAATAAGTAAAACCCTAATTATTCAGGTGCCTATTTTGAGATAGAAGGTCCTATTGCTATGATCAATATAATTTTGGATAACATAGACTTCTTTCATTATAAGCCACCCCAAAGGAATCCTAAAGAGAGACTAGATGATGGCATTGATCCTTAGGAGATTCAAAACATCTATCAAGCAATAATAAGGTCTCAAGTGCCTCAAGTGTCTCAAATGCAACAAATACAAGAATAACCTACAATTACCATTGCACCCTTAGTAGAGAAACAACATAAAAAGAGAAAGAGAAAAGTAATCAACCTTGTGGATTATTATATGGATGTTTGTAAGGCAAGAAATACTGATATAGTTGGAGAAAAAATCATTGATGAAGAAGAAGCCAATTAGGTTTTTCTTGTTCTACCAAGAGTGCAAATTCTTGGTATCTCTCATGATAGGCTAAAAATTAGCCTCAAGGATGGGGACAAAGAGGTGAATTCCATCAAAGAACTAGCATGTACGCAATTCATCTTTGATGATAAATTTTTAAAGCTAAATAATTCATGAATTTTATTTTGAGAATGAAAAGAGAATAATTACATCAAAAGTTGAATAAGGCCAAAGGAGAGGTTTCTCCCTCCCAATCAGAAAAATATCATAGGACATATTAAAAGAGGTTGATTTCAAAATCAACAACACAAGCACTGATGAGGCTAAAAGGATGGTACAAGAAGCTAGCATACTCTTATTACTAGAGTGGGATATAGCTTCTACTATAGCCCTTGAAACTATCAGAAGGCAGGATGATGAAAATTTGTCTATAGAAGAGTAGCCCTGTTTTAGGTCTGGATTCAAGCCAATCATGAGAGTTTGGCCATTTGGGCTTTGTCCCCATCAAATAATAAGCCTCTAGTATTAAGAAATGTAGGGAAAATACTTGGAATTATTATAGTGAAAAGAGTCTCAGATAGATCCCCTATTCAAGAAGCTTCTCTTGTTGTCAATACAACTCTTTTCAGTGAGGCATCAATGGAGATACTACAAAAGAGGTTTGATAAGATGCAAACTAACCATCAAAAATTTCTTATGGAGTACAATAAAGTTTAGTCCTTACTGCCATCCCCTCAAGAAGAATATATACCTTTGGTCAGAGATACAATAGGTTATTCATATTTATTAGCACAAGATAAGGAGTATCTCTCTTTGAAAAATAAAATAATTACAAGAAAAAATGGAGAAAAGCAAGGAACCTGAGAGGGTTTCCAAGGAGGAAGCAAAGAAAATATCAATAAATATGAATGATGACCTCCTTGGCCACATAATATTAAATGTATTGCATGGAATAAAATTTTCTTAGAGTGGATACAACTTGAAGAATGCTTATGTCAAGCATATAAAATTACAAGCAAGATTGCACTAGATGTACATGGAAACTCAGAATGGAAAAACCATGGTGAGAAGAGTTGCTTGGAGCTATTATCCAAATCCAACCTCACAAAAATAAATCACTTACAATAATGAAATAGGAACCAACCTATTAGAGACACAAATACCCTATTGTATTTGAAGGAACCAACCTACTAGAGAAACCAATCCCCAACACAAAGATGTGAGCACCAACTCATTAGGTAAGACACCAATCCTACTGGATACAAATATATTATTTGTGGACCTTCAAGACTAATAACACATCTTGCAATTGATCTTATCAGCATTCAGACACTCTCCCACACAACATATGATATTTTGATAATGACACACAATGATTGAATGTAACTCACATTACATCACTCTGATATTCACATTGAAGCGTTAATTATATATCATTCCCACTACTACACCTTAAAATTAATCCTAGACATAAATATATGCATTCCAACAATAGCTCATGCTGGCTAAGAACCTCTTAACACCACCCGCAATTATCAATGTCAGCCAAGGATAATCCTTAAATCAAATTGATATGAAATGTGTAGTCAGCTTGGTCCTAAATCAATTACGTTACCGAAAGTGTTAGATGATGTTATGTGCTTCCTTCAATGGTCTTAAATGGGTCCTATTTTATCTTTACAAAATTCCTCCAGCTAGTGCACACTTCCCTTCTCTGGCACAAACACTCAGACATTATTCACAATCAACCAACCAATATAGACAACTCTTTTTTCCTTCTATTTTTTTTCTATTGAAGCTCAATCTCTAAAACCTTTAATTTTGATACATCATCAGTAGCCTTACTTTAGATTCAAACCACAAGCCATAGCATTCAACTATAGTAGAATCCATAGCAAAAAACCATGACATTATAATATTGTGCATGAGTAGAAAACCACAAAATACTACTGTAAACACTTCCAAACTACTTCCAAAAATTGTAATGATAAAATTAATATTCTACAACTAATCACACCACTTGTCATAATACTTCTTGATTTCAAATGCATGAAATGACATAAGTAATTACATTTAATTCTCACTGATATATTGGCCCTTTGGAAAATACATTTGACATTACACATCTGACATTACACCTTTGACATCAATGAAAACATATGTTCAACAATCTCCCCCTTTGTAATTGATGGCAAACAACAAAATGTTGCTAAAACATCAATACAAACCAAACTTATCCAAAACTCCTCCTGTGTGATACAATAAGATCCTAAGAATTTGAGCTACCTAAAAGATATAACATGTTGAGTTCCTTTCTCCCCCTTTGACATCAATGACAAAAGACAACAACTCTTCTAAAGGATATGACAATTGGATTTCCTTTCTCCTCCTTTAACACTATCATTATGCAAGACCATAAGAATTGCTTGTGGTAGGGATTCAACACTCCCCCTCACCCAATACTTCCTATTGATTCAAGAGGAGGGAGAAACAACTCCCAAGTTCTTTTGGAGATACTCAAAATTCTCCTTGGGAAGAGGTTTTGAGAAGATGTTTACAATTTTCTCCTTAATATCAATATACTCCAACTTCACTTCTTTGTTTGCAACCTTCTCTCTCTGAAAATGATACATAATTGCAATATGTTTTGTCCTTGAATGCATCACCAAATTCTTAGAAATATTTATAACACTAGTATTTTCACAAAGAAGGGAAATGGGCTCATAAAACTCTATTTTCATCTCCTTTAGGTTCATCTCCATCCATAGTACCATGAGTGCAACATGAAACTGCTGCAATGTACTCTGATTCTATTGTAGATAAATATATTGAATATTGCTTCTTGCTTAACTAGGATACAAGACTATCACCAAGAAATAAATATCTACCACTTAACCTTTTGGTCATCTATGCTTCCAACCCAATCTAAATTTGTGTATGCAATTAGTGTGAATTTTTCACTCTTAGGATACCACAAACAAATTTTTTTTGTAGCCTTCAGATATCTAAATATCCTTTTTATTGCCTTAACCTGAGTTTTTTTAGGTGTTGCCTAAAACCTAGCTACCATCCCTAATTCTTACATTATTTGTGGTTTGGATGTGGTTATATAAAAAAAAATACCAATCATTGACCTATACAAAGTCTAATTTTCTAGAGTAGATTAATCATCCTTACTCAATCTACACCCAATAACCATAGGTGTACTCACTGGTTTGCATTGTTCCATATTAAACTTACTCAACATATATTTTATGTACTTGTTCTAGGAAATAAATATACCTTTGTATAATTGAGTTATTTGTAAACCAAGAAAGAAAGGAAACTCACCAAGCATTGACATTTCAAACTCTTTCTGCATTGCATCCTGAAATTCTTTGTGCATAGCATCACCGCTTCCTCCAAAGATGATGGCATCAACATAAAAAAATAATTATTAATTGATCACCTTCTATTTTTATGTACAAGTTGTTGTTCACACTACCTCTCTTGAAACCTTGTGTTGCAGATATCTATCTAATCTGGAATACCATTCTCTAGGGGCTATTTGAGCCCATAAAGAGCCTTTTTTAGTTTGCACACAAAATCCAGTTTATTTGAACACTGGAATCCTGCTGGTTGTTCAAAGTAGACTTCCTCTTCTTACTCTCCATTCAAAAATGCAAATTTTAAATCCATATGATATACCTTGAAATTCTTGAATGTTGATAATGTCAAAAGCATTTTCATTGCCTCTAATCTTTTTACTGAAGCAAATGTCTCCTCAAAATCAATTCCCTCAAGTTGAGCATATCCTTTGCATAAAAGTTTAGCCTTGTTCCAAATCACTTTTCCATATTCATTCAACGTATTTCTAAAGACCCATTTGGTACCAATGAAATTTTTGTCTTTAGGTCTCAAAACCAACTCCCAAGTTTCATTTTTATTTATTTGATTTAATTCTTCCTCCATGTCATCTATCAAAAAATTATCTTTGCTTGCATCAGTATAAGAGCTTGGTTCAATTTTTTATAGTAAGGAAAAATGTACCTATTCATTTTCTTTCACAATTATTCTTCGAGTCTAAAATCTCTTCTTGTATGGAAAAATAATGTTTCTCATTGACCTAACTAAGATGATACACATCACTGTTAGTCTTGCTTTCTTTTGCAACTAACTCACCGGTACCGATCTTTCTAATTCCACAAACTTTAGAACTAAATGAGAGCTTATAGCCTTTATCAAACATTCTATTTACACTCAAAAGATTGTTCTTCAATCCTTCTACATACATAACATAATGAGTTTTAATCTTTCCTCCATCAAGATTCAAAATACCATTACTGATAATCTTAGCAACTGATTTGTTACCAAGAGTTAGAGCCCATCCATCAAGCTTCTTGAAGTGCATGAACTTGCTCTTATCTTTGGTAATGTGACTTGAACATCTGATGTCAATGATTCATAGATTCTTCTCCTTTTGAGCATGTAGTGCAATTTGGGCCACCATGGATTTCTCTGATATTTGTTCTTATGGTTTCTTCTTACAAACATTTTATGTTCACTACTCTAATATAATGAGTTATTTCCTTTTGTATTCGGAATAGGAAGAATAAAAAAATTGTTGCTACAATTTCTAGCAATATGCCCAAAATTGTTGCACTTGTGACAAATAATATTGATATCAAACAATGGTGCAAATGCATTTATGCTAAAAAAATATTTCTTTTTTCTAGAATCTTTCTACAATTCATAACCTTATGACCACAATGATTTCAATTAAAATAGTAGCCAAAAAAAGAATGATTGAACTTGGTATTGTATCCTTGTCCTCTTGATTCTTCTCTCTGAATCTTTTATTTTGTCTGTGAACTTGAGTGAAACCATCATCCACCAACTTGCTTTCTTTAGTTGCCACAACCTATTTAGATTTTGAGCTTTCAAATTCATTCTCTTTCAGACTCTCACCAAATTACTTCATGGGTTGCTTAGTCACCTTATTCTTTTGTATATCAATAAAAATAATGTTGGTTTTGATATGCGGTGATCTATGGCTTTCTATTATCTGATCCAAGATCTCAATTTTCTTCCCAAAATTCAGTTTTAGTTGATGATTTGCTTTTTCCAAATATTTCCTTAATGATACAATCTCTACCTCAAGTTTTTCACAATCCTTATCTCTTGTCAACAACCTTTCTGGCATTACCCATACTTCATTCGTTGTCCTGCAATGTATAATATTCACAAACTTAGAGTTAGATAAGCCACATAAAATATCATTTCTCGCATTGGCATTATTCTCACAAGACTTCTTTCTAACTTGATCTCTTGGGGGATTATTGGGGATTTCATATACATACACAACTCATATCCAAACCTCAAATCTTAGGGCCATCAAATATGCTTCCATTCTTACACTCCAAAAGGCGTAATTGGATCCATCAAAAAGTGGTTTCATATTTAAAGATATACCTTCCTAAGCTACTGAGTGTGCCAACCTGGATCTACCTCAACTGATTAAGCAACTTCCTAGGAAATTGTCTCTGATACCAATTGAAGGGCATACAATATATTGAGAGAGGGAGTAGGTGAATTGGTATATTCCAAAACTCTTTAATTCAACACTAACATCTCTAAACATAAACCCCAAAACATCAAAGAAGCAAGTATCAATTTCCTTAACAATTAAGATAGATGCACATAATCACACATAAAACACGAAATATACATGGAAACCTGAAATGGGAAAAACCACAATGAGAAGAGTTGCTTGGAGCTACTGTCCAAATCCATACAAAAAAATGAATCAATTACAATCATGAAAGAGGCACCAACCTATTGGATACACCAACCTACTAGAGACGCCAATCCCCAACACAAAGATCTAAGCACCAATTCATTGGGTAAGACACCAATCCTACCAGATACAAAGATATGATTTGTGGACCTTTAAGACTGATAACACATCTCATGCTTGATCTTACCAGCCTTCAAACACTCTCCCACACAACATATGATCTTGTGATAATGGTGCACGATGATTGGAATACAACTCACATTATATCACTCTGATATTCACATTAAAACCTTAATTACATATAATTCCCACTACTACACCTTAGAATGAATCCTAGACATAAATATATACATTCTAATAATATCTCATGTGGGCCAAGAACCTCTTAACACCATCTCCAATTAGCCATATTGACCAAGGATAATCCTTAAATAAAATTGATATGAAATGAGTAAGCTCACTCCTAAATCAATTGTGTTACCACCAGTGCTAGATGATGTTATGCACTTCCTTCAGTGATCTTAAACTGGTCCTCTTTTATCTTTACATACTTCCCTTCTCCAATGCAAACACTTAGACATTATTCACAGTCAACCAGCCAACACTTACAACTCTCTGTTACTTCTAACTTTATGTCAGTTGAAGCTCAACCTCTAAAATTTTGAAATCTAATACATCATGAGTAACCTTATTTTAGATCCAAACCACAAGCCATAGTATTCAATGATGGTAGAATGCAAATATAAAACACTATGATCATATAATATAATTCATAAGTAGCAAACCATAAAATACTACTGCAAACACTTCCAAACTACCTCCAACAACTATAATGATATTACAAAAATCCTACAACTAGCCTTATTCTCAGTAATGATAACATTAACATTTTTCAACTGATCACACCACTTGTCATAGTACTTCTTGATTTCAAATGCATGACATGGAAAAATTAATTACATTTAATTCTCACTAATCTACTGACCCTTTGGCAAATACATATGAAACTACACCTTTGACATTAATGACAAAATATGTTCAACACTTAAAAGGATTTGAAATATTTATTAATATTGAATTATTCAACAAAGCCATATCAACAATGTGAGTTCTTCCAATTTATTTTATGTTGAAACATACTAATTTTTGTGGTTACACACCATTGGCTTTCTCCTTGGATTAAAATCTTGTTGGAAATATTGTCATTGATGTCAAAGTGAATGAACAAGCTTGTCATTGATATCAACGGTGATAAGATCTTTGCCAATAGAAGAAATTTTATGATGGACAAAGGCCAAAGGCCACTAATCAATATTTGAAGAACAAGCAAAATCATATTGAGAGTGTGGATAAAAGATGAAGTGTGTGAGTGGAGCAACAAAAGATATATCGATAATGAAATTAATGATAATATCAATGATGAAGTAAATCAAATTCAATAAAAGGAATAAGGGAATGAATAAAATATATATTATGAAGTGCTTCTTACATGAAAAAGAAATGAATCAATTAAATAAAGATTAGTTTTAACCAAAATTCATAAGGGTATGGTGAATGGTTGTGTCTCATGATGAGACACAATATATAAGAGAATTCATTCCATGAGATGTTATGTGTGGGCAAAGTTTTATCATTCAAGTGTGAGTGAGGAATTAAAAAAAGGGAGGAAGGTTTTATCATTCAAAGAATAAGTGTATGCAATTAGAATATGTAGCATGAAGTAAATAAGAGGAATATAGAAGAATGACGTGAATGACTATTATTAATTCAATATTTGGTTAAGAATAGTCAACAGGAACGTTGAAGAGCTATGACCATTGAAGAATAAGAAAATAATATAAGATAATTCAAAGGTAGCCATTAAAGAGAAATAAAAAATATTAAAAGGTAGCAATTAGTCTTAACAAAAAGACATATATTTTTAAAGAGTTGTCTCTTTTCAAAGAGATGCAACTCTTCATCGAGAAGTAAAGATATAAATAGAGTTTATGAAAAGTAAGAGAGATATGTGTGTGAAATAGGAAGGAAGATCTATTAGTCAAGAGAGAAGTATGTGTAGGATAAAAATATATATTATTATGGATATGTGTGAAAAGGCAGCAATTGTTATTTAATAGGAGTCATGACTATTTGAAGGGTCGTTATTTTTGAAAGGATGTATCTCTTCATAAAAATATGAAGATATAAAAGGGAATAAGAAATGTGTGAGGAGAGTGGAATAAATGTAATATTATACGAGTAGATTTGTGAAGAAGAGAAGTGTGTGAGACACAAAGATATATCATTCAAGAACAAAAATATTTAAAAAGAAGAATATATGCAAATTTATGTTTAAAGATTTAAGAAATAGAATATATGCAAATTTGTGTATGAATATTTATGAAAGAGAATACATGTAGATTTGTGTGTGAATATTTTGAGGATGAGAATATAAAAGGAGATCATTTAAGGACATTTGTAAAGAATACCTATTCTCAAGAAGACAAGATTCTATTGAAGAGGTCGGTGCCTCATATTGGAGAAGTTGGTGCCCCATATTGATGAGGTTGGGGCATCATATCAAAGAGATTGGTGTCTCTTGCTCAATTCATTCTCATTTGTAGGGATTGGTGTCTCCAATGGGTTGGTGTCTACAAATTCTACAAGTGGGGATTGGTGTCTCCAGTGGGTTGGTGCCTACAAATTCTACAAGTGGGGATTGGTGTCTCTAGAGGGTTAGTGCTCACAAATTATATAAGAGGGAATTGGTGTCTCCCATGGGTTGGTTCCTATGAAGTTTGTAAAAGAGTTTCATATAAGCAATATTTTGTGATGGTTTTCTCCCATAAGGGTTTCCATGTAAATTGTTGTTGTTCTTGTGTTACAAAATTGTTAGATTTTATGTGAATGATATTGTACAATTGATATTATTGTGGATTCTAGTTTGAAAAATTAAAAGATTCTATTGTACTGATTCACCCCCTAGTATAATCATGTTCTCATCAAATATTTCTAGCAATGAATGTCCATTATAAAAGAGTTGTTAAGAAATATAATTCATACATTTAATTTCAAAATGCTTGATTTCATTCACATGAGTAGAGGACATATGAAGTTTTTCTTTACAAAAATGAGGTTTAGGATTTACCTTTGTTCACAGTAAATGATAAATTCACATTCTATAATTGCATGTGTTAGTATTATAATTATTTGTATTAAGAATATGATTCCAATGATATGTTGTGATCTTTGTTGATCCAAAAAAACATAATAGCTAAACTTGAGTTGCTTTATTACAATAGACTAAACTTGAAAGTAATATGCACATCCAACATGTTGGGTTGTGATTCATATTTGTTTTATGCAATTGCTTTAGCTAGGTAAGGTGTTCATTTAGTTGTGATTCAAATTATTATCATTGGATTTAACAAGGTGTTTGCATGCACTTGCCATTAAAGTCAAGAAATAATTGTCTTTTATTGAATTGTTAATAATTTGTATTTCTTGTATTGCGTCATTATTGCATATATCTCTTATTTTTCTTTATTATTTACATTAGCTTACACTTACTATATAGTTAAAATAATATCCCTTATGTTATAATAGCACAAGCCATGCATCCCTCATTTTTCTATTTGCATAACCAAGGTTCCTTTTACAGTCAATGTCCATATCTAACTGCAATTCTTTGATGTTGGAAATTATTCATTTGAATCTTAATGATTACATGTGCTCTTATGTGGTTTCTTTGAAAAATGAGCTTTGTAATTTACCTAATATAATTAAATGACCATGATTCGTTGGGGACTTGACAAACTCAATGAATCTTGAAGGAAGCCTAGTCTTCTTAGGCTAAGGCACTTGGGGGCATGTCTTGGTGAGTCTAACCAAAATCATATAATCTCAAGGAAAAAACTAGATTGGCCAAGATCACTTGAAAAACATTAAATAAATTAAAAAAAAAAAAATGAACATAACACCCTAGAAAGCAACTAAAGCATAGAAAAAACAAACCATATAAGGAAAAAAAACAAGTGGATTAGATAGTAAAGATTAAATCAAGGGTGTGCAAGTTTATGGAAGCCTATGGTGCATTTGAAAGAGCTCACCATCAATTTACAATTGCTAACTATCAATTTACAACAATCCACCATCCATAAATTGAACAACAAATTTATATAGATGGATGTTTTCTTTTAGATATATTTCTTTTAATTTAGTGTCTTTTACATATGTTTTATTTTTATGTTTCCATTTTGAATTCATAGAAAAAGAAACAAAAAGAGACTCACTATATTCATTTCCCCCCTTTTCTTGGTTCAATAATCATTTTTTTAATTTGATAATCCTAGAAATGTTAATTATTAATTTATTTGTTTTTAGCATGCTTGCAATTTACATTTGTTATAATATCAATATCAATTAAAAAGGTCATATTTTTGAAACATGTCACCCTAAGGGCCAAAAACTGGGAGTTCATTTGTGCTTATTTCAAATTAAAAATTAGTGAAGGAGACATTAAACCCTCAAATTTCACCTTGCACACATATTTGGTTCAGATGATTTTTGTGTACACATGATAGTTGCTCTTATGTGTGAAGTTGAAACTCAATTAGTCCTTTAAGAAGAAAAAATACCTAGAAAAGAGAGAAGAGATAACAACTATTGGTCGAAGTTAAGGCAACTCTTCTACTTTTGTGATTCCTCCATTCCCTTTGACTTTGAACACTAGTTGCATTATGGATCCAACTATGCCATGCAATAATCCTTGACCATTACTTAAGAGCATGAGTTTAAATAGAGACAAACATCAAATAGTTGAAATTTTTTTGTTTTAGTTTTCAATTTTATTTCACACAACCAAATAATTAAAATTTATTTTTATTTTAAAATATTTTTTAGTTGATTTCTCTTGAATATCAAATTTCAAGGATTTTTTGAAATTACATGTAAATTTTGATATAATTTAAAAAAAAAAAAATTGAGTTCCTTCATTTGAAAAAAATCTAATATTTATCATCATTGTTGTTTCCAGACAAGGTTCAAAGCCTTTAAATGTGATAAAGACTTTGAATAAAAAAATAGAAAATGTGAAGATCATTATTAATGAAGAATGTGAAATATGACAAAAGAAGGGTTGTATCATCATGTTTGATGGTTGGATGAAGAAGAGAAACAAAACATTGTTGAACTTACTAATTTCTTCCTCAAGAGAATAATATTTCTCAAATCCATTGATACTTGAAAAAATATTAAAAATGAAAATTTCTTATATCAAATTTTAGAGGAAGCCATAATCAAGATGGGTGAATGGTGCAAATCATTATAAAAAAAATTTATATTATCGCATCTATATTCTCAACTCCATGTTTTGTTCATTAAAGAATTTGAACAAAATCTCATTCATCAAACCAAGTGTAACCCATGGGAGAAATATTTGTATATACATATACAACCGTGATTGGGCCCTCTACTTTGGCACATCCTCCACATCAACCATTTCCATAGTGGATGACTATGGAAGAAAACCAATAAATAAGTAAGATTAAACTATCATTCATGGAGGACGAGGAGACCACATTTCGTGAGGGAATGGCAATCGGGGGTGAAAGATGTCTCATGTTATTAATGAGACATGGCACCCCTACCATTTTCCTCTAATTTTCATTCATGTGGAAGGAGGGACAACATGGATGTGGGAAAAGAGAATATGGACATCCATCAACAGGTGTAAAATTGGATGCCACTACCTTTGATGGCATCCTCCTTGCTCAAGTTGAAAGGAGACCTATCGAACAGGTTGTGAGCATCCATAAAAGCATAAAGAGGTCTTTAAAGAACGAGGTAGTTTGGAGAGAGAAACATTTAAGCTGTAGGTATGGACTGAAGATTTTAAAACTATAGCTCTTATAATATACTATGATTGTTTAATAAATCTTCTCAGGAAATAAAAAACAAAGAACAATGTATTCTGAGCGAAACAATGTTGAGAATAAAAATGTGTATTGTATATTCTCCATGTATCATATTAAAAAAACTACATACATATATAAAGAAAGAATCTGATCAAAAGACCACTGTGTAAAGAAGCTAAAAGAAGAAAATACTTCACATGCATACTACGTGCATGGCAGTAGCACTTGTTACCAACAGTTTTAACATCAATGTTAATAAAGCAAACTAAAACTAAACTAAATCTACCGTTGAGAAGCAGACTGCAAACAACTGTGGTTTATTATGCATAATAAAGAGAACTATAGAAACTATAGAAAGGTGCGGTGGAATTAGAAATGACTTGAGCACCGTTGTTGTGAATGCATGAGAAACGGGAATGAGCTCCAATTGATTCCTCAAAGCAATGAAACCGGCTATAGATAGTACTTTGGTAAAAATGTCAGCAACTTGCTCAACTGTAGGGAAAAACTATAGTTCCACTGTCCCATCTTGAACTAAATCTCGGATGAAGTGATGTCGAATCTCAATGTGCTTCGATCTAGCATGAAACACTGGATTTTTGGTCATTGCAATGGTACTGTTGTTATCATAGTAAATAGTGGTTGAATGTTCTTGAACCATTTGCAAATCTTCCAAAATCCGTTGAATCCATATGACTTGACAACTAGTTGCTGCTGCTGCAATATGCTCTGTTTCTACGGAAGAGGGAGCCATGGTTGCTTGCTTTTTACTACTCTATGAGACAACTCCAGGACCAAGTGAGAAAATATAACCAAATGTTGATTTTCTATCATCCAGTGAACCAGCCCAATCAGAATATGCGTAACTAACTAGCTCAAACTTATGTGTGGGAGAATATTGAATTCCAAAATTGTGTGTACCACTCACATACCTTAAGGTTCTTTTTGCGGCACGCCAATGAGACTCATGTGGATCCTGCATGAACCGAGAGATGAGGCTCCCAACATACATAATGTCAGGTCTCGTTGTAGTGAGGTACATGAGGCTCCCAACCAAACTTTTGTATAATGTAGCATCCACTTTGGAACTTGCATCTTTCTTGGTTAATTTTTCACCAAGGGCTACAGGAGTTGCAATTGTAGTGCATGACATCATTCTAAATCGCTTCAATAAATCAACCACGCACTTGGTTTGAGAAATGGATATACCTTCATATTGTTGTTGCACCTCCACTCCAAGAAAATAATGCATGAGTCCCAGATCTGACATCTCAAATTTTTGTTTCATTTCTGCTTGAAATTTCTCCATGAGAGATGGACTATTACTTGTATAAATGAGATCATCAACATAAAGGTAAACAATGAGAATATCATTACCAATACATTGGATATATAGGTTTGGCTTGGAGGGACTTCAAATGAATCCCTTCTTCAAGAAATAACTGGCAATCCTTGCATACAAGGCACAAGGTGCTTGCTTCAACCCATAGAGAGTTTTTTTAACTTGTAAACCAAATGTTCTTTTTCTTGAATTTCATAACCAATAGGTTGTTCCACATAGATTCCTCATCAATATAACCATTTAGGAAGGCTTATTTTACATCCATCTGATAGACTAGCCACTTGTGTTGTGCAACAGTATCCAATATAAGCCTTATTGTATCAAATCTTGCAATTGGAGCGAAAGTCTCTAAAAAATCTACTCCAAGTGTTTGTGCAAATCCCTTGGCAACTAATCTTGCCCTGTGTCTATTCACATAACCATCAACATGATATTTCACCTTATTAATCCATTTAACACCAATCACTTGTTTGTCTTTAGGAAGTTGCACTAATTTCCATGTATTGTTTTTATCAATTGCATGCATCTCTTCATTCATAGCATCAATCCAAACTTGTTCTTTCACGGCTTCTTCATACACAAAAGGTTCAACTTGAATGGTACCAAACAAAGCAAAATTGACAACTGGATTCACATTAGAAATCCTTTGATAAATTTCATTTAAAATTCGTACCTTTCATGAAGAACTTGGACTTGATTGTGGACTGGAACTATCATCTGAAGAGGAACTTGGAGAACTTGGTGAACTTGGGCTTGAACTTCCACTTGAGCTTGTGGGCAAAGGAGGAATTTGATCATCTTCAAAACCCATGATTAGTGGTCTAGTTTGCTGAACTCCTTTTTGCCATTGCCATGCACCCTCTTCATCAAAAACCATATCTCGACTAATAATCCATTTCTTTGTGTCAGGGTTATAAAATTTATATCTTTTTTTGGAATCATAATAGCCCACAAAGATACAAAGTTAGGATTTTTCATCCAACTTCTTCCGCTTCTAAATTGGAATATGAACATATGCGGGGCAACCAAATACACAAAAAATGAGCTACTAAGGGCTTGTGTCCACTCCAAGCTTCCTTTGGAGTGATATTCTGAATCAACTTTGTTGGACTTCAATTCAAAATATAAACTGTGGTTGCTATTGCAACTCCCCAATAACAATTAGGAAGGTTTTTTTATTGCATCATACTTCGTGCCATCTTCATAATGGTACGGTTATTTCTTTCAACAATACCATTTTATAGGGGAGTATAAGCTGCAGTGAGTTGTCTTTGGATACCATGAGTGTTACAAAAATCAGCAAACTCTTTAGAAGTGAATTCTCCCCCTCTATTTGTTCTGAGTATTTTCCAAATATTCGCTTTGTTTTCCTACCATAGCCTTAAAGTGCTTGAAGCATTCAAATTCCTTAGATTTCTTCTTAAGAAAATAAACCCATGTTTGGTGTGAGAAATCATCAATAAATGTCAAAAAGTAAATATTCTTACCCAATGATTCCTCTTGCATGTCACCACAAATGTCACCATGCACAAGCTCTAGAGGAGATTTTTCCCTCCATGATTTGTTCATCGGAAAACTGTCTCGATGATGCTTGCTAAGTGCACACCCTGAAGAAACTTATTCGTTTTCCTAAATTGCAGGAAGTCCTCTCACCATGTCTTTCTTATGAAGTAAACTCAATCCTTGAAAATTCAAATGGCCATACTGTTGATGCCATAACCAACGATCATCTGTGGTTGCCTTGAGGGCATGCATCTTAGTGGATGCCAATGTGAGAGGAAATAATTTATTCTCTGTCATACAAGCCTTTGCTACAAGATGATGATTAGATGATTTATCAAATACTTTGCAACAATTATCTTCAAACATAACTTTGTAATTCTTTGCCTAATACTTAAAATATTATGTTGTAACTTGGGCACATGCAAAGTGTCATGAATAAATGTAGTGTCTCCTTTCTTAGTTTTCACTACAAGGGTACTTTTTCCCATTACATCAACCCCTTTATCATCACCAAATTTTACTTGGCTCCTTACAGATTCATCTAATTTGACAAAGAGATCAGATTTACCTATCATGTGATTTGAGCAACCGCTATCCAAGAACCAAACATCCTTCTGAGGCTCTTTTTCCAAATTGCAAGTGAAGAATGTAGGGTGGTTTGCTTCTTCAAAAGACTCTTCATTATAGTTGGCTCTTGACTTATTAAAGTCATATTTTTTCTTTCTACATTCAGATTCATAGTGTCCATTCCTTTCACAATATCGACATTGGATGTTTCTACGATCCACCAAACTTCTTCCTCTTCCTCTGCCACGTCCTCTAGATGTAAAAGACTCCCCTTGAGATTTGTTTGATTGAGAAGGGGTTGTAGATTTTTCTTCAATTCTTACAGTAGACTGGAAGGCTTGAACTAGGTTCTCTGTAGAACGTTGCATACACTCTTCATGAGATTGCAAATAACCTATCAACTCTGCAACTTTGAATGAGGTTAGATCTTTACTTTCTTTAATGGCTATCACCACTGGATCAAAATTTGGAGGAAGGGATCTCAACAAAATTTCTACAATTTTTTGCTCTATAACACTTTCCCCTTGAGTGTTAAGATGATTCACAATTTTTTGAGCCCTAGTAATAAACTCTTGAATAGACTCAGCTTATTTCATCCTTAAATTTTCAAAATCTCTTCGAAAGGTTTAAAGTCTTACCAATCTTATTTTGTCAGAGCCTTGGTATGCAGTTTGTAGGGATTCCCATGCATCCTTTGACTTTGTCATACCAGCTATACAGGAAAAAATTGACATATCCAATGCAGATTGGATGGAAAATAGAGCGTGGTTGTCCTTCTTTTTGTCATCTTTTAGCTAAGTTCATTGATTTGCAGTTAAAACATTTAACACATTCTGATGGTTCTGTGTATCCTCCTTCTACTAATTCCCATAGATCTTGGGATAATAGCAGGGTCTTCATCTTTATACTCCAATGGTCATAGTTATCTCTGGTAAACAGCGGAAGCTGGAATGGAAAATTGTCACCATTTGTCATTCTTTTAATTCTTGGAGAAAACTTTTAACTTGCTTGCAAAAAAAAATTCTGCAACCTGCTCTGATACCAATTGAAGATTTTAAAACTACAGCTCTTATACTATACTATGATTGTTTAATAAATCTGCTTAGAAAATAAAAAAACCAAAGACCAACGTATTCTAAGCGAAACAATGTTGAGAATCAAAATCTGTATTGTAGATTCTCCATGTATCATATTCAAAAAACTACATACATATATAAAGAAAGAATCTGATCAAAAGACCGCTATGTAAAGAAGCTAAAAGAAGAAAAGACTACACACGCATACTACGTGCATGGCGGTAGCACTTGTTAAGAACAGTTTTAACAACACTGTTAATAAAGAAAACTAAAACTAAACTAAATCTACAGCTGAGAAGCAGACTGCAAACAACTGCGGTTTATTATGCATAATAAAGAGAACTATAGAAAGGTACAGTGGAATTGGAGATGACTTGAACACCGTCGTTGTGAATGCATGACTGCATGTCTTCATGAACACCACAACAAGCAGAGGGGTTGTTGCCTTATCCTCATTTTTGAGGTCTTCAGGATACAAGAAAGAGAGCCAGAGGAAAGAGAAATTCGTTGCAACTACCTAGGAGATATGTATGAAAAAAAAATATGGGAGCAAGGAAGAGGCGTAAAGGTTGGACAAAATCCATCAATACAAATGTGTTCTCATGAAATACCATGATTGCAGGACATGCACATAATCGATTGGGTTAGAATATTTCAACCATATACAATTTGTAGTTGTAAAGCTAGACACTACCACCTTCACCGACATCCTCCTTGCCTATGCTAAGATGAGAGTTTCAAAATGGGTTGTGGATTTCATAAAGGAAAAAAGGATAGAGGAAAATCAGTAGCCCATTTGTGGCTGATTTCTTGTGAGGAAAGAAGCAATGGTAGCTAGTTTTGCTTGGAGTGACCTCTCCCATGGCCCTACTCAACTTAGGCCACAAGATCTCAGCCTACTCAAATTTGAGGGCTTCACAGAGGAGAATTCAAGTGTTGTGTGTTCTATTTGAAGGAATTAGAGAGATACTATTACATTGAAAAAGTAGCTCGAAAGGAAGTTTTTCCAGCTTGGAACCGTGTCACCTAGGCTAGAGCGTTTGTGGAGTAGTTATCTCCAAATTTCTTGATTTTTCTTTTTTATCTCTTGTGCACTTGTTAGTTTGGAAATTTCCTTTTAGAAACAACTATGTTTTGTTTCTAAGTTAATCTCTACTTTATTCTACCGATGGTGAATAAGAGGTTATAAAAGGAATTGATGTTTGTGCTGGAGTGAGATATAGATTGAAGGTTTTGCAGGGAATGACACAAGAAGAAAGGGAGATTGCAGGGAACAAAAGAAGGAGTTGAGACATTATCCAGATTGCAGTATTGATGTGGATTTTGTGATCTAACATAGGGCAATTCTCAGAATCAGTTTATGCCAAGTATTGCCAATTATTGTAAAGTTCTTCTTTTCTATAGTAATAAAATCTCTCGTTGAATGTTGGTTTTCCCCAGAGTTAGGGGTTTTCCAAGGTAAATCACTGTGTCAAAGTGTGATTGGTTTTCTCTAAAAAAATTTGCGTTTAGTATTTCGTGAATGGTGTTGTGCATGCTTTAATTCTTTATTTCAATCATTTGATTTACGTTATTCGAATCTTTGAGTTTAAACAATAGTGAATTTATTGTTGGGTTTCACAACACCAATAAGGGAGACATATTTTTCACAACTATGTCTAGGGAAATGCACAATATGTTCCTATAGACTAAGTACGTTCGTTGATACTGTGGTTGGCACTTTTGCAGTGGATGGGAATGTGCCTAAGTTATATCATTTTTGGAGCTAAAAGAAATGTCTTCGACATCATTATTATAGTTAATAACATAATTACTTGAGTGACTCATCTTCTTATCTGGGAGATCTTGGAAGCCAAACCATGAGAATTTATGTTCTTTAAAAAAGAACCTCCTTGTGGAAGTGAGGACAACAATGGGGTTTGTTCAAATTCAATACTAAGATTTTATTGCTTTTTCTTTTGGTAAGATAGTTTTCATTTTCCTTCTATTGAAGGAAAAAAAAAGATTTAATTTATTTTTTTTGGGTGTGGAAGGCTTGCTTAGGTGAATGGAAGAAGGAAAAACTTTAATGGGAGCAATGAGTTAGTTTAGTTATATCAACGAGCTTGGTTTTATGAGGCCTTGGGTTTGTCAAAATTGTTCTATTTGTTTATGAATCTATTGTAATCTTGCTTATAGATTTTTCAAAGTTTATTTTTCATATTTATCTTTATGTGACACTTGATTCAAGGAGAAAGTTTTTATGTTAATTTGGGAAGCATTGAATAATTTTCAACTCATGTTTAGAGCTAAACTATTTACTTGTGTGTAGCAAATTATAATTTCTCAAATGTGTTCCCAACACTAAATTTTACTCCTTAATTTTAGTGATGAATCATGTCCTAGATGTCTTAGACATAGCCAAATATTATGGCTAGATTCTCCTTGAAATCTATATTTCTAATAAGGAAGAAGAAACCTTATATCACAGAATGGGTCAATAGATTTAGTAAGATGGCATGATATATTCAAATCCAATAATTTTATGAATGTATGTTTTAGAACTATAGATAAATTATTGCATAAAATACGATATTTATAAGAAAATGTTTGGGTAAATCCAAAGGAAGGGTTTATAGACTTGTATTGTTTCATTACAATGATATTAATTCTTTATTAAATTTGTACACCCATTTTGTGGTTAGGTACTTAAGGATAGGACACAATGCCTATGTCCCCTTCCTTGGCTACATCTGTTAGCCTCATTGACAATCTATTTTGAGTTTACATGGTCTCATGCTAGCTCTTGAAGATTTAACTATTTAGGGAATTCATTGAGGTGTAATTTTTTACTATAAGTTAGGACCTTATGGTAAATTCTTGATCTATCTCATCTTAATTGGGCATATATTATGTAAGATAATAACTTACATAGCATTTATTTTAAGTCACCTTATTTATCGTTGGTTAACAAATTTTCACCTTATCTAAAATATTATTCTTCTCTATTGCCCAAATTAGATGCAACTCAATTTCCAGTAGTTGAGTAAACTATTTCAATAAGAAATAGTTCCTCTCTAAATTTTATGAGGTACAACTCCCTCTTCTAATAATTGATATTTTTTCAAAGATATAATTTATCGGGGTATGCTTTTAACCAAAAAGCAAGAAAGGTGTATATTAACTTCAATACTCAAAATATTTTGAATATCAAGTGTAATGAATGAATTTGAATCATACCAATGACTAGCACACAAGCTAATCTAACATGCCATAGAAAGTAAATCAAAGATAATTATATCTAGAGATAGTATCAAAATTGAAACAAATCATGCAAATAGAGACAATATTCATTCACACAAAAATGAGATAAGTCTTCCAGAAATTAACTAAAATGCATAAATTATGACGATCTTAAATATACACACATAGATGCAAAATTTAAAGTTTTCATGTACCTATCTTCCAAAAATTTGGTCCCAAAGTTTTAGTTACATCAAATTACATATATATATATGGAAGTGAGCATAATCGCTTCTTTAAAATAACTTCCAAAAAGAAGTCTTTCAACTTTCATAAAATATAAAGGTCATATGAAATAATTAAGCAAATAAAGAGTTATTGTTGAGATGGAATGCTTTCGGTGACCCCTTCAAATGACTGGGCATCTGGCATGGCAACTCTAGTCTGGTATGCATAAAACACCTTCACTATGGGAGGCATATCACCATGTTGGAGAATGATTACATTCTTAGCTCTTAGTTTCCAAAGAGCCTTGTTAGCTCTTGTTGCTCAATTTTTCCCAGATATGTTATTGCGAGTCCATTGAATTAAAACAATGCCAAGTCAATACCATTGAGCCTTCTCATGCTTTCTATAGTGAATTGATGTTTATCATAAAGGCTACCAACTATCCCTTTGAATCTTCCTATCAATGTCTCCTCATCTTCATCGTCAGAGTTCTCTTCTTTTATGAGGTGTATGCCAATGCCAAAAGATGTTTTTAAATATTTGTCCTCATTACATTACACTCGTTAAGTGTATTGCCTTGTTCCAATATATTTTTCTTCACAACAAAGGGCTTTGATTCTATGCTCCTCTTCCACATAAAACACTTGTTGTCACTGAAATTTGGTAAAATATACTCACTAACCAATTTGTTTGTGCCCATTTATATCATTCCTTTGAAATTAGTGCCAATTTTTGCCCAAACTGATTCTTCATGTTTAGCAGAAGAAATTTTTTTTACTTCATCTCTCAAAACTTCAATATCTTTGCATATCTTTTTCATATCAAATATAAACTTAGTCCCCTTAATCAAAATGTTTGAGGCACATTCTTTAGTAGCCTTCCAATAAACCTTATATCCTTGCATCTTATCCAACATTTCTTTGCCCAAGGAAGATTTCATATCAAATATAATATTAGTCTGCCTAATTGGTTGGGGAGAAAAATCTAACATAGATTTCAAACAATCAGTCAAAATCTTCACCTGATGTTTCAATTAAGCCTTGCTTTGTTTGTCTTTGGTTCTTCTTTCCACCAACCTAGCAGTTGTCACTTGGAAATTGTGTACATTTCCATATCTAGTTGAAGGCTCTAAATTGACTCTAGTGATGTTCAAATCACTAGTAGTTGCTCAACTTGCTTCCTTCTACACTAAGTGGTGTGCTACTTCTACATACATATTCTTGATGTTACTATCTTCCAATACTCTAGATGTAGTCTTTAGCTTCTTAGGCTTGGGAGTTCTCTGAATCAATTGACCAACAACATCCCTTTCAAGGAGGCTAAGTTGGACTATTTTCCTTTTCTTTGATAGAGTCTACTCTAGCCATTAAGTAGGAGTAGGTGAAGTTGTAGCTTTGAGACTAGGATAAGTAAATTTCAAGACTCTCCTAAGAGGGGGAGTATTAGACGCTCTCATCTCAAGAGAAGAGGGTGGAGTAGGACCTATCTAAGGAGAAGTTTGTGGTTCTCTAGGAGGAGAAGACTCGAGAGAAGGAGCACATACCTATAAAGGGGAAGAGGATACATTAACTATTTTTTCTTCATCCACTACATGTTTATCCTTGTATTTTTGTGTTTGATCTAGGCTATCTCCTCTATAGGTTTTCTTTGGCAACCCTTTCTCTGGAGACTCTTCATCACCATCTTCTTCTCCTTGTATTGTTTGTTAAGCAGACGATGATTGTATACTGGATGAAGGTATTTGGCTACTCTCTCTCTAATACTGAGTGTCTTGAGACTTAAGGGGAGGGGTTTTTTTTCTCTACAATCTTTCTTGCCACCCAATCTTGTATTCTCCTAATCACCACTACAGTCTAGGCCTCAATGGTCTTAATCTCTTTGATATTTATAGAAATGATTGGTTGAGTTTGTATGTGATTGATAAATATAGGATCCAATAGATCAGACTCATCATCATCCAGACCTTTGATATCCCAATTTAATCTGAATGTGATTATTTGCCTCAAAGGCATCCTCATCCAACTCCTATGAACCTCATATTCATTAGTAAAATCTACCCAATAATCTTCTAAATCTGGGACATGATGGAATATTTCAACCAAATATAATTGGTAGTTGTAAAGCTAGACGCTATCACCTTCACTGCCATCCTCCTTGCCTATGATAAAATGAGAGCTTCAAAATGGGTTGTGGATGTCATAAAGAAAAAAGGATAGAGGAAAATCAGTAGCCCATTTGGGGCTGATTTCTTGTGAGGAAAGAAGTAATGGTAACTAGCTTGGCTTGGATTGACCTCTCCCATGGCCCTGCTCAAGCCTATTTGAATTTGAGGGCCTCATAGAGGCAAATTCAAGTGTTGTGTGTTATTTTTGAAGGAATTAGAGAGAACCGTCATGTGCTTGCATTTCCTCCATCCACACTACTATGTCTTTGGGGGAATGCATATTATGTTCCTATAGACTAAGTATGTTTGGACATATTGGGGTTGGCACCTTCGTAGTGGATGGGAATGTGCCTAAGTTATATCATTTTTGGAGCTAAAAGAAATATCTTCAACATCATTATTATAGCTAATAAAATAATTACTCGAGTGAATCATCTTCTTATCTTGGAGATCTTGGAAGCCAAACCATGAGAATTTATGTTCTTTAAATAGAACCTCCTTGTGGAAGTGGGAACGCCAATGGGGTTTTGTATCAACTATTAAAATTCACTAGTAAGATTTTATTGCTTGTTCTTTTGGTAAGACAGTTTCCATTTTCCTTCTATCTAAAATATAATGCTTTGAAGGAAAATAAAAGATTAATTTTTTTTTTTCAAGCTAAAATTTGGGTGTGGAAGGCTTGTTTAGGTGAATGAAAGAATAAGGAAAAACTCTAATGGGAGCAATGAGTTAGTTTAGTTATATCAACGAGCTTGGTTTTATGAGGCCTTGGGTTTGTGAAAATTATTCATAGACATTGTAATCTTGCTTATAGACTTGAAATTTTTTATTCTTCATATTTATCTTTATGTGGCACTTGATTCGAGGAGAAATTTCTTATATTTATTTGGGAAGCACTAAATAATTTTCAACTCATGTTTAAAGTTAAACTATCTACTTGTGTGTAGTAAAATATAATTTCTCCTATGTGTTCCTAACACTACATTTTACTCCTTAATCTTAGTGATGAATCATGTCCTAGATGTCTAGACATAGCCATATATTATGGCTAGATTCTCCTTGAAATATATATTTCTAATAAGGAAGAAGAAACCATATATCATAGAATGAGCCAAGAGATTTACTAAGATGGTGTGGTATACTCAAATCCAATACTTTTATGAATGTATGTTTTAGAACCATAGATAAATTATTGAATAAAATACGATACTTATAAGAAAATATTTGGGTAAATCCAAAGGGTCTATAGACTTGTATTGTTTCATTACCATGATATTAATTCTCTATTAAATTTGTACACCCATTTTGTGGTTAGGTACTTAAGATTTAAGGACACAATAGGTACCTATGTTCCCTTCCTTAGGCTACATCAATTAGCCTCATTGACAAGCTATTTTGAGTTTACATGGTCTCATGTTAGCTCTTGAATATTTAACTATTTAGGGAATTCATTAAGGAGTGAAAATTTTACTATAGATTAGGACCTTATGGTAATTTCTCGATCTATCCCACGTTAATTGGGCATACATTATATAAGATAACAACTTACATAGCATGTAATTTAAGTCACCTTATTTAGTGTTGGTTAACAAATTTGCACCTTATCAAAAATATTATTCTTCTATATTGCCCATATTAGATACAATTCAATTTCCAACAGTTGAGTAAACTATTTTGATAAGAAATGGTTCCTCTCTGAATCTTACAAGGTACAACTCCCTCTTCTAATAATTGATAAAAAAATTAAAAGATATAATTTATAGGGGTATGCTTTTAACCAGAAAGAAAGAAAGGTGTAAATTAACTCCAATACTCAAAATATTTTGAATAACAAGCGTAATGAATGAATTTGAATCATATCGATAACTAGCACATAGGCTAATTTAACATGCCACAAAAAGTAAATCAAAGATATTTATATCTAGATATAGTACCAAAAATGAAACAAATAATGAAAATAGAGACATTATTCATTCACACAAAGATTAGATAAGTCATGGAAATTAACCAAAACACACAAGTTGTGATCAACTTCCTTCATTCATTTAATGATCTTAAATATACACACACAAACATAAATTTTTTAGTTTTCTTGTATCTATCTTCCAAAAAATTTGTCCCAAAGTTTTAGTTACATCAAATTACATATATATGAAAGCAAGCATAATCACTTCTTTAAAATAACTTCCAAAAAGAAGACTCTTTCAACTTCCATAGAATATAAAGTTCATATGAAATAATTAAGCAAAGAAGATTTATTGCTGAGGTGGAATGCTTTCAGTGAATCCTTCAAATGACTAGGTGGCTGGCATGGCAACTCTACCCTGGTACACATAAAATGCCTTCACTATGGGAGGCATATCACCATGTTGGAGAATGAATGCATTCTTAGCTCTTAATTTCCAAGGAACCTTGTTATCTTTTGTTGCCTCATTTTTTCCCACATATGTTGTCACAAGTCCATTGAATTGAAACAATGCCAAGTTGATACCATTGAGCCTTCTCATTATTTCTATAGTGAATTGATATTTATCAGAGTCTATTAGCTATCCCTTTGAAGCTTCCTTTCAATGTATCCTCATATTCAATGTCAAAGTTCCCTTCCTTTTTGAGGTGTACACCAATGCCCAAAAGATTTTTCTAAATCTTTGTCCTCATTGCATTACACTTGTTAAGTTCCTTTCCTTGATCCAATGTATATCGCTTCATAACAAAGAGCTTCCATTCTATTCTCCTCCTCCACATAAAACAACAATTATCACCAAAATTTGGTATTTTCTCACTAACCAATTTGTTTGTGCCTATTTCAATCATTCTTTTGAAATCAGTGTTAGTTTTTACCCAAACTGATTCCTCGTGTCTATTAGAAGCAAATCCTTTTCGAATTCATCTCCCAAGACTTCAATATATTTGCATATCTTTTTCATATCAAATATAAACTTAGTCCCCTTAATCAAAATGTCTGAGGCTTATTCTTTAGTAGCCTTCCCTTAAACCTTATATCCTTGCATCTTATCCACCATTTATTTTCCCAAGGAAGATGTTGGATTGAATATAGCATTAGTTTGACTAATGGGTTGGGGAGAAAAATCTAACACAAATCTCAAACAATTAGTCAGAATCTTGACCTGATATTTCAATTCATCCTTGCTTTGTTTGTCTATGGTTTTTCTTTCCACCAACCTAGCTGTTGTCACCTCGAAATTGTGTACATCTTCATCTCTAGTTGAAGGGCCTAAACTGACTCTAGCGATGGTGAAATCACTAACAGTTGCTTGGCTTGCTTCCTTTTGCACTGATGGGTGTGCTAATTCTACATACACATTCTTGGTGTTGCTATCTTCCAATAATCTGGATGCAGTCTTTAGATTCTTAAGCTTAGGATTTCTCTAAATCAAGTGACCATCAACATCCTTTTCAGTGTTACTATCTTCTAGTAATCTAGAATCTACTCTAGCCATGAAGTGGGAGTAGGTGAAGTTGTAGCTCTAGGACTAGAAGATTGCAAGACTTTCCCAAGAGGGGGAGTATCAGATACCCTCATCTCAAGAGAAGAGGGTGGAGTAAGACCTATCTTGGGAGAAGTTTTTGGTTCTCTAGGAGGAGAAGAATCAGGAGAAGGAGCACATACCTCTAAAAGGGAAGAGGATACATTAACTATTTTTTCTTCATCCACTACATGTTTCTCCTTGTCTTTTTGTGTTTGATTTGGGGCATCTTCTTTGCAGGTTTTCTTTGGCAACCCTTTCTCTAAAGGCTCTTACTCACCATCTCCTTGTTCTCATGGTATTGTTTGTTGAGCATACGATGATTATATACCAGATGATGAAGGTATTTGGATTCTCTCTCCCTGATGTTGAGTGTCTTGATACTTAAGGGGAGGGGTGTTTCTCAACATATTTCTTACCACCCAATCCTACATTCTCATAAGAACCACTATATTCTTGGCTTCAATGGTCTTAATCTCTTTGATACTCCAATCTATATAAATGTTTTGTTGATTTTGTATGTGATTGACAAAGATAGGATCCAACAAATCAGACTCATCATCATCCAAACCTTGGATAACCCAATCTAATGTGAATGTGATTATTTGCCTCAAAGAAATCCTCATCCAAATCCTTCTACAAACCTCATATTCATTAGCACAATTTGCCCAATAATATTCTAAATTCGAGACATGATAGAATCTAGGGCCTAATTGCAAGTTATCTTTAACAAAGTTCTTGCTATCGAAAGGGAATATTTTTTCATAGAAGTACATTATTTTATCTTAGTAAGGCTTTCAAAATATTAAGAGCATCAGACATGGAATTGCAAGATTAATGTCCAAGTCTAATAGGGAATTGAATACCTACATTTTTTTCTTGAAATATCCTATTTACTTTTGCAATTTACCCACACACTTCAATTAGGACAAATTTATCATCAACATATCTGGGCATCTTGTAAGGAGTCCCATCAAAAACCCCAACTCTGATATAAGTAAACCTTTGAAATTGTATAAAATGACTACCATAAGTGTCAATTAACTACACAACCTCAAGATAGATTCTTAAACCTGTCTCCTTGTATTTCTCTTACCATCCTCATGGTGAACACAACACTCACCCTTCTGAAATGCTTGTAGCCTTTTTCCAATTGGAGCTTGTTCTAATAGTCATGGATCTAAATATCTTGATCATGGACTTGAATTAGTCTCAAATCTAGTCATGGTCTTGTACTGGAAATAGCATAAAACAAGTAGGACGACATGTAGAAGGACTTGTTGAGTGGAAAGTGAATAATCATTGGATGCATTTGATTACATATAAGTTAAGCCCAATCTAAATACTATTCACCATAAATGAATTTTTGCATGAAGAAATACATCCAATCTTCAAAATATTGAGCTCTTTCACTACCTTTTAATCTATATAGAAGCACAATTATGTCGTGAATTTCATCAGCAAAGTGGGTCTTTGTAATTTTTTAGAAAATTGGGATTTTCCTTTTTTCGGTGTAGCAAACCACTCTTGAGAAATGAAATTTTTGTATTGACCTTTCTTTTCATGAAAAACCTGATAAGAGGAAATGCAATCAAAATCTACATATGCCTCTCTCTGGTAGTTTCAGGCATAAAAGGAAAGTGTCTCTACTAATTTATATTACTAATATGTTACATTCAATATGGTCTCTCTAGCCTGATGGCCATAATGATTAATGCATTCCAACATCAAGTCGGTGTTCAACATAGGTTGACATTGATGTCAAAGGTTTTCAGTAATGCCATTGATGTCAAAATTTTAGTCTAATCAGTGTTGGTAATTTCATTGTCAGGATACAAAATCAAGAAATATATATTACTAGGAGAGTTTGTATGACCGTTGTATGATTGCAATATCATGCTTGCATCTGTTTTCTATAATAATGGTGGTTTAGAAGTTTGTATCAGAGTGTTTCAGTTTAGTTTTCAAGGCAGAGAGATTTCTCCGGAAATATAATTATGGTCTGCATTTCTTTTAGAAAAGTAGTTTTTCTCCACAGTTTCGGAGGAGAGTATGTCTACACTAGTTCTTTCATATTTTTGATTTTTCAGAGGATATGTTTAGAATGCAAAATGTTTGAAGTGACAAAAGGTTCTCTATGTTAGTTTGTCAACCAGTTGAAGTTCGAAGCATTTGCGGTAATGGCTAGTAGTGTGCAAAATTCAAACAATGCATGTGGTGTTAAGATAGGACTTGCTTAAGGTTCCTATGGTAGCACACGGTATCATGTTCTTTTGGTGGCACAAAAATTTGTTTTTGGATTGACCTATTTCACATTTCATGTATTTTTAATTTAGATCCACCTTATGTTGTCTTGGCTATTTGCAGATCCCTTGCCGACATAGAAGAATGTTAATGTAATGTCATGTATATATTTCAAATGTTCAGATACATTATGAGTATGAGAGTGTGACTGCATGAATTATAATGACACCTATGTGAAGAAGAGTTGGTCGCTATTGAAAATTGAAAAGGTGGTGAAAATAAAAGGAAGAGTTGCATTCTAGTGTGTGTACCAGTATTAGAAGATCATATGTAGTGAGGAAGAGTGTCACTTGTGACTCTGACACATGTTGAGTTACATAGAAGGTCTACAAGCATTATCTTTGTATTCTAGTAGGATTGTTGTTCTAATTTCATTGGGGATTGGTGTCTCTAGTAGGTTGGTGCCTACAAACACAATAGGGGACTAGTGTCTCATGTAGATTGGTGCCTATCGTAGTGTGTAAAATTAGCTTGTATATTTATGCATTCTGAGGCTGCATTTGGATAGTAATTCCAAGCAGCTATTCTCATCGTGGTTTTTCCTATCTTGGGTTTCCACATATATTTGGTGTTCTCTTGTGTGCTTTATGCTTTTATATTTTAATTTCTTATATGGGGTTTTCTATGAAGAATAATATATTCTAATAATTGTGGTAGAGTTATGAATTGTGAATAGATTTGGTCTATTGATTCACTCCCCTTTCAGTAGATTGTGCGACCTTAAGTCAGTACATTGCACTACTACTAGAAAAGTTGCAACTTGTAGCAATCTATTTTCGATCAAACATTGGGTGATTGGAGGCCTATCATATTTCCCAATTCTCTCCCAAAATTCATCTAGAATAATATGCCCTAATTTAGTATCTCCAATTTCTGGCATTTTACTCAATGAACTTGACAAATGTTCGTAGCCCAAATATTTGTACTTCATGGTGAATGAAATTCCAACGAGTACAAATGTAGTTCATGCCTAGAAAAAGTTGAATTAACTTATATTGGTTGTCCAAATAGTATCAAATTCTTTCAAGTTTATCGAGTTCCTCCTAGAATGTTCTTTAATAGATTAGAAGCTTAAGCATAGAAACACTAGACCTCTAAATTAGACTTTGAAGCTGCAAAAGTCATCACCCTTTCGTCTATTACAAAATTCATCTCCAAATGCTTATTGAAATGAGCTCTTTTAGGTAGCTTAATTCCCACATAAATGCTTGCAATCAATGCCTAAAAGTGGTAGGTAGTCATTAATAATTGGCACGTGTAAGCTTTCCCATCTTGTGCCAAGTTCTAGCGTTTTGAAATTTTAAAAGAGAATGACTATGATGAATTTTTGAAGAATTGATCAATTTCAACAACCCTGTTAGAGGCCAACATAGGTCGAAACCTTTTTTATTGCTCAAAAGTCTTCGTCAAAACACCCTTTGTAGAACACAATCTTTACGATGTGAATGGTTTTGGCTATAGTGATGGTTTTGACAACCCTGTCGGAGGTCGAAATAGGTTTCAAAACCTTTGTAAAGTTTTGAAATGCCCATTCTAGACTTTACTTACTTGAGACTTTCACAATGTCACATTTTGAGAACCACTCTTACTTTTTGAAGCCTGTAACAATATACTATTGGACAAAAGAAAGGTTTTTGAAATCTTATTGGAGTCTAACAAATGTTTTCAAACCTATATGGAATTCCAAAACTTCAATAACTTATTCAAATACTCAATCCTTCTTCTTTGATGTTGGTGTTTGGTTTGGTTGTGAGAACCACTTTGGATGCCAACATAATTAAAACCCTTGAATAAACCAACAAAAAAAGCACCATTGGACTTAAATGTAAAGACAAAGGGATAAAATAAGGTCATGACAACCAAAATAGAACCCGACAAGGATCCAAAAACAAATGAATAACCCGAAACTTTAAAATAAGACATATTTGCACAAATATTCATGATTTTAGGAGGGGTCAAAACTATGACAACATTTAGTAAGGGATATACATATACTAGTTCATTGCTTGTTTATTTGAGATGATAATGAGAATGTCACTATGATGTATTAAAACAAGTGGGTTATTATACTTTAGAATTTATAATATGTTGATACATATTATATAATTTGTAGGATAACAACTATATATATAATGGCATTGTCTTAAGGGAAGTATGCTAACCTCTACATTTTTGAAACTTGTATGGTCTTTGTGACTATTAATATTCCTAGTCTTGGGCATAAAATTATTGAGAAAATGGTCGATAGGGTTGTGATAATGTTCTAAACCTAAATAAATCTCTATGCTAGCAATAGTAGGATGTACCTACATTTTGATTGTATGGAATCACTTACTGTTTACTATTAAGGTCATATTTATTATAATTAGCAAGTGTGAATATTACCTAGACCCTGAATTGGGCCCATATAAGAATATGCAGTTACACCATGTAAAGTAAATAAAATCAAAAGGTTGAGAATGTTAATATTACCAACAAACATCTTCATATGATGATCCAACAAATACACAATTCCCCATTGTCTAAGTACATGGGTATGGATCATGCTTAGGCAAATTTATAATTATTGTTGTATGTCATTTGAAGTTTAGATGGTTATTATGTGGGCTTGTTGAGGTATGTTGTGTTTCATTAGGAAAGATGTCATGATATAATATGATTACAATACTTGATATCCTTGTTAAGCCCATCCTTGGTTTCTTTAGGGAAATTATATATCAAGGCTAGGAATTCTCAAGGAATGTAACTTGCTAATGTACATCATAAATGGTTCCATCTAATATCTGTAAAGTTATATTAACCTAGGAAAGTGAAGGCTCTCACCTTTATAGTATAAATCTTAGGAGATCTACATGCAAATTCAATTCCATTTCATATGGGGCATGTAGGAAGTTCTTGGGCGAAGGATGTTCATGTGATCGAAGTCCATAGGGGAGTGCTTATGGGATAGCTCAAACCTTATGGGCTTATGATGTGTGTATGAACTAATCACCCTATATATAAGTGATGCATGCTTGAGCCAATCACCATGTGAACTTAGGATTATGAAATTATATGACCCCTATGTGAATTTGTGTGTGTTTGTATACAAATGATTGGTATTGAATGGTATGGAACCAACATTTGATAGCAATTTATTATCATTCTATTGTAATTGGACTAAATTAAAAGCTTATGTTTAATTAATAGTCATGAGTTAAAGTGAGATTGGAGATCTCATACGAAAGAAGAAGACGATTTCTCTCTATCATTGGTGCATGAACTACGAAGCATCTAATTCCAAAATTGGATATGTAGGCAAGGTCATTATGAATGAACCCTCTAAGAGATGACTCTAACATTGGGAGCTTAACACTTTTGAGTGTAAGCATATAAGTGGCGATGTAGAGTTTTCACCACCATGGTGATTGGAGACATTATGAAGTCAACACTTCTAAGCTAGATGGAAGACAATTGGTTGATTGAGTTGGTAGTTGTAATGAATTAAATAAAAATAAAAATAATAATGGAGGGGAAATTTTTTAATAACTTAATGAGAAAATACATAGAGGTGTTGGATTTTCTTGGTGTAAACCACTTTGCAATGAACTTTATCACATTGCAAATTTTGTTTAGTCAAAATTTACTCTAAAACATGTTTGTTAGTGGGCACAATCTTTATATACTAGGACCACTATAGAAATGCATGTCATTGAGTGAATTTTCAATCAATATAGGGTGATCCCACAATAGTGGATTACACTTTTTTAGTCAAATTTGAAATTGAACTGAACTTTTCTAACTAAATCTTCACTTTCAGACACCTATAGCTGCTAAACCATGAGGAATTTGAAGATGATGCAAACTAGTGATTTGTGAAATTTTG
This sequence comes from Sequoiadendron giganteum, assembly GCA_007115665.2. Lineage (NCBI taxonomy): Eukaryota > Viridiplantae > Streptophyta > Pinopsida > Cupressales > Cupressaceae > Sequoiadendron > Sequoiadendron giganteum. The sequence goes on from CM021110.1 coordinate 372,403,237, forward strand.
TTTGTAGATTCTAAATATATATTTAAAAAAAATTAGAATCAAATAGCATTTCTTTTTCCATCTCCTTGGATAGCTAGTTTTTAACAATAAACAACATTTTTAAAGAGTGATGTTTACTTTATAACACAACTTTTTTCTATGAAGGAGGAAATTCTATTTTTTTCGAATTTAGATTTGTAACTACACTATCTAGCTCCTTCATTTGGTTTCATAGTGTTTTATTGAATTATACTTTCTTAATTAAGTTTTGAAATCAAACCAATTACAATTTAGACATAAATTTATTGTATAACATAGCTTTTTTTGTATGTATCGAAATTCAATTTTTTTTGTTCGATCAAAGACATCAATACCAAGAGCATAGATATTTTAAATAATTTTTTTGGTAATATACTATTTTTCCACATGCGCATAATAGAGAGCTTGATTTTCAATGAAAAACTTACATTCACAAGAAATAAAAATTAAATATAATATACTAAAAATTATATTTTTTGGGAAGCTTATAATAAGGACTACATACTTATAAAACATAAATTTTAAATGAATTCATTTGATCCCCCAAAAGCTAAATCAACAATGGGTTCTTATCAACATTTTGATAGGTGTAGAAGAAACTCCATTATAGGCATGGTTTAAAACTAGCGGGGTTCTATCCAAGGGGGTTTGATTTAAGGGGGTTTAATCAAACCCTATTCAATTTAAATCCTTTAAATTGAACCTTTCAAGACTTACATCATTACATTTTCTAAAATATGCGATTTCAACAAAAATCAAGATGTCCCAAAAAGTGTAACCCATTATTGTGGCAACACCCTATAACTTGTGTCTTCCAAAGAAGGAGACCATATATTTATTCTTGTTTTATTTCTCATGTTCATTTACTAGTTTATTATTTGTGATATTTTATTTATTTGTAGCTTCATGTTTCATTCTTCAATCTAGCTACCTATGGTATTTTTTAATAGTTCATATAGTCTTTAGTTATCCTCTGGTATATTACTAATGGACATAATCTTGCAATGAGTTGTGTATGAGGCCAATTAATAAAGCCATTAAAGCCATTTGGTGGGGTTGAAGATAAGTATTGTCCCATATTAAAAATTATTGACCAACAATGACACCATTAGCTTCACAAGCCTTTACATGTAACTGCATATTTTTTGATGTTAACATTATGATTCCAGTTGAATTTCATGGTCAACAAAAAGGTTTTGAGTAGGTTCTACATGATTATAAATAAATAGAAGAAAATTATCAAGTTAAGTTAAGGTTGTCTTCAAGATTGCAAATTAACCTATTTATGAGATATATGTAACACAACTCGTGCAATAATGCAGCTCGATAAGTTTTGATTGTTTGTAATTTTAAAAATTTGCATTTCTTAAGTTATTGTTAAACCATGCAATTGAATTTCTTTTCATTTTGATTTCTAATTTCAAATGGATGGTGGAAGAGGTGTGGTGTTATAAAATTTTAAAGGATTGAAATAAATCCATTAAGCCAACTATACAACACTTGTGTAAACACAATTAAAATATATTTAAGCACATTCACTCCAAGAGGCACCATAGATTGTTAGTGCAAAAGTTGAATGACCTTGTCTATATTCATTACAACCTTCTCCTCAATTACACACAAATCCTAGGCTCTAATTTATCCCTTATTATAAAGGAGGTTAATCAAAAATTGGATCACAACACTAGGAATAAGGATACTATCTAGGAGGTTAATCAACAATTGAATCACACCACTAGGAATAAGTATACTATCTTCACTTAGGATGACCACAAACCAATTGATTAAGTTTACCTTGATTTGTAGAGGCAATGCCCACACCAAATGAGAGAGCATATGAAATTCTTTTGGATGATGTTGACACAAATATTATGGTGTCCTCGACATCAAGTAGTGATTTTGAAATGTGCTAGTCAATTTTTTTCTTGATTTAACACAATACAAACCAACATTACGCCAATAGATTAGCGTTAGCTCCAAAGGATAATCAAATGGAAAGCAACTCTACACCAAGAATGTGCACACAAGATCCTTTAGAAGGCGAGGTGCTAACATATGGCGGAGTAAACTGAATTATAACTGGAAGTGAATACAACTGAAAGTAGGAGGCGGTAAACCAACCATGAAAATTTTCCACTCTATCACTTAATTAGTGGGTGATTGATGAAACTACAAAGTAAATTCCTCCACACTAGCGGTAAACCGTCCAAGGGATAAAGTGTTTGCATTAGAAATCACAAGTAAATGCAACAATTACAATGACTGGATTAGTACTACTAATTCACAGCCTTACAATGAGAATTAGTAGTACTACAAGTGTTACAATCTGCAAATTACAAGTGTTACAATGATTGAAACAATGCAAATATGTGAAGGATGAATTTTTCTAGTTTTAAGCCTCTCAAATATTGAAATTGAAGCCAAAATCTAAACTTAATGAAGTCTGATAACAAAAACCAGCAAATTGAAAATGAATAACCAACAAACTATAAATCAATAGAATGCTCACAACTCCTTCAAAATACCTCCGAATGAGCTGAAATGAAATGCAAATGCTCTCTAAGAGGTTGGCGCCCAAGAACCGATACATAAAATGCAACAAAACTCGATGTATTATTTAGCACGAATCCCAAGGTCATTCAGACATGGTACAACCTGCCAAAAAGGGCGATTTCTCTAGAATAAAATGCACACTTCATAATAAAATATGAAACTCTCCAGTTGTGATAGAAAATAAGAAATGAGATGAGAAAACACCCAAAAAAAAAAAAAAAATCACACAAGAAGCTGTATACAAAATTGACCTTCAGTTGTGATAGAACCAACAACTCAAAAACTGAAGGAATCACCAAAATTCGTCATCCATGAAGCCTAATCTACTAGTCTAGATGAGAAGCAGCAATAAAACCAACTAGGTGTTGTCTTTCAAACACGAAATTGGATAGATGCTAGGAGGTAAGCATTCCTCGAAGCCAAATACATGAAGTCATTTCGACAACATAACTTTCGCATAAACAATGGATGTTAAATGCTAGAGAAAACTCACCATTTTAAAGAACTTGAGGTGACTATTGATTTTCCACCTTTTCTCTCCAAGGGACGCCCAATGAATGTGAATCATTTAATTTTTAAAATACAAATATTTCCTCCTCAACTTTGGCGTCCAAATTCCAAAGCACTTTTTAAAAACATAATTGAAATATTAAATATTTCCTTATGGGGCATCCACCCCTTCATGAACAATTTTAAAAACAACTTCAAGTTATTATACTAGGCCAAGGGGTCAACTGAATAATAAAACATTAATAAGTTGAAGTAACTTATTTCTCCTATTTTCACCTCAAAAACCAAAATCAACAATATTCAACTACTCCAACTAACAAGGAAAACTTACTAAACTGCCATCAACTAGAACACTACCAAAAATAGGCCTTACTAAAAATTGTAAATTCTGAGAAATACCAAAAATTCCTCCAAACAAGGAAACCCTTATTTCACCTTAATGAGCCTATGGGCTTCCAGAATAGGCTGAAGAGCTACTGACTTGATCATTGACTAGAAGGGGACATTACAGTCCACCCTCCTTGAGATTGCTTGTCCTCAAGCAACCACAAATTTGGATGCTGCAAGATATGTTCATCTTCTCGTGTTGCATCTTCAATAGGCAAGTTCTTCCATCTCACTAAATATTCTTTGATTGTTATTTTTCTCCAAAAACGCTCCCTAGTTTCAATACTCTCCTTTGGAATCAACACCAACTAACCTTCCTCATCCAATGGAGGTAACTCTGAAGTAGCAACTACATTGTGTCCAAGTGCCTTCTTGAGGCATGACACATGGAAAACATTGTGCACTTTGCTAGCAGCCGAAAGCTCCAACTCATACACGACCTCACCAATCCTCTTGATGACTTTGAATGGATCATAAAAACGTGGCTTTAACTTTTCGGCACCACCCTTCTTGAGAGAAGACTGTCTATAGGGCTGGAGTCTCAAGTAAACCATATCTTCCACTTCAAAAGATTTCTCAACATGCTACTGATCAGTGTATAACTTCTGCTAGTTTTGAGCTTGTTGCAGATTTTCTTTTAATGATTTCAAGATGTCTTGGTTCTGCTGTAGCATACTCTTTGCCTGTGGAGCTCTACTATCACCAAATACCAAATCTACAAAGTTAGGAGCATCATATCCATAAAGAACTATAAAGGGAGACATTTTAATTGACATATGATAGGAAGATTTATAAAAATACTCTCCCAAATGAAGCCACTTAACCCAAGCTCTTTGCTGCCCTGAAACATAATTTCTGAGGTATCCTTCTAACCACTTGTTAACAATCTTGGATTGCCCATCCATTTGCGAGTGAAAAACTAGTGCTTGGAGTGAGCACTATACCACTCAATTTGAAGATTTCCTGTCAAAAAGCATGTAGGAACTTGTTGTCCTTATCACTGAAAATGGTTTTAGGCAACCCATGCAAACATAACACCTCTCTAAAAAATAATTCAGCCACTTGAGCTGCTGTAAATGAAGTTGTAATAGCATAAAAATGAGAAAACTTAGTCAATCTATCTACCGCAACATATATGCAATCTTGCCCTTGCACTTTTGGTAACCCTATGATGAAATCCATTGCAATACTCTCCCATTTTTTATTCGGAATTGGCAAGGGCTGCAACAAACCAACTGGAAAAAAAGTGTTTATTTTTATTCATTTGACAAGTTGAACACTCTCATATATAACACAAGACTTCTTCCTTCATCCCTTTCCAAGAAAATCTTTTTCGGATCTGCTTATAAGTCTTGAAAAACCCATGATGACCAGCAAGGGGAACATCATGAAAAGATTGTAAAATCTTCTTCTTAAGCTTAGATTCGAGAACTAAAAAGATTCTACCTTTATAGATGATCAAACCATCAACTAGCTGATACCTTTCATCTAATGACCTTCTATTATGCTAGTTGCAAACTGATTTTTGGCATACTTAGCGGCAATTAACTCCTTCCAATCTGCTGTAAGCTCACAAAGTGATTGCAAATGGGGTTTTCTTGATAAAGCATCTGCCACTATGTTATTTTTTCCATTGACATACTCAATGTCGAAGTCATAAGCTTGGAGCTTACTTACCCACTTCTGCTGCCTTTCATTCAAATCCTTTTGGCGCATAAAATGCTTAAGACTGTTGTAATCAGTCTTAACAACAAATTTGTTTCCCACCAAATATTGACAAAACTTAGACAATGCATGCATAATAGCAAGCATCTCTTTGTCATAAATTGAGTATAACTTTTCTGCTCCTCTCAATTTTCTGCTCTAAAAGACAATAAGATGTTTGTCTTGCATGAGAACAACTCCTACTCCTTCACGTGAAGCATCACATTGTAACTCAAAAGGCTTATTGAAATCAGGTAAAGCCAATACTGGACACAAGCTCATGATATGCTTGAACTTATCAAAGACTCCTTGTACTTTTTCTGTCCATAGGAAAGCTCCTTTCTTTGTAAGATCTATAAGGCGAGCTGCTATGTGAGAATAACCCTTGACAAACCTTATGTAAAAATCACACAAGCCAAAAAATCCCTTCAAGTGAGTCATGTTCTTTGGAGGTGGCCAATCAAGGATGGTTCTAATCTTCTCTAGATCAACTTTGACACCCTTAGAATTGATAATGTGGCCGAGATAAAGCAACTCCATCATCCCAAACTCACATTTTGATTCTTTGGCAAACAAACATTCTGTCTCCAAAATACTAAGCACTTCTTCCAAGTGCTTGAGGTGCTCCTCCCAAGACTTGTTGAAAATAAGATTATTGTCAAAGAAGATGAGCACAAAATTTCTCAACTGCTGTCTGAAAAACTTGTTCATACAATATTGAAATGTTGTTGGAGCATTTGTCAAACCAAATGGCATGACAAGGAACTCAAAATGCCCATAGTGGCATCTAAAAATAGTCTTATCAATATTCGTCTCTCTCATCCTCATTTGGTGGTAGCCGGATCAAAGATCAATCTTTGAGAAATACATAGCCCCATGGAGCTCATCAATAAGCTCATCTATCCTAGGAATATGATATCTATTCTTGATTGTCTTCTGATTCAATGTACGATAGTCAACACACATACGCATTGTGCCATCTTTCTTTTTAACCAACACCGCTGCTAAAGCAAAAGGGCTTTTGCTTGGCTAAATAAACCCCACCCCCAAGAGCTCCTTGATGGCCTTTTCTATCTCATCTTTCTGCTTTTTTCAATAACAATATGGAGTAGTGATAACCGACTTTGCACCTTCTTGTAGCTCAATCACATGCTCACACCCCCTTTTAGGAGGTCTCCTAGGAGGTAAATTACCAAAGATTTTTCTCTTCTTACAAAGCAAGGCTTGAATATCCAGAGGATATTGCCTTTTCTTCTCTACCGGATCAGCTAGTAGGATTAAACATTATCCTGCCCATTCAACTTGATTGTGTCGGATCAACCTTTCCATTCTCTTCAAGGACACTATTTGAGGGCCTCCATTTGACATCCCTCTCAAAACAATATTCCTTCCATTTGATTGAAATTTCAATTCCATAGTTTGCAAATTCAATGTGATTTCACCAAGAGATCACAACCATTGTATTCCCAACACGACATCGGTATCACCAATACCAACCACATAAAAATCATCTTTCACCTCATAATTTTCCAACTACATGGAAAGGTTAGGAATCTTCCTTGTGCAAGACATGGTGAAACCATCAGCTACCATCACCTTGAAGCCTTCAAATTCTTTAGTCTTCAAACCTCTCTTTGCTACCAATCCTTCGTCAATGAAGTTATGGGTTGCTCTTGTATCAATTAGAGCAACAATTCTTTGTGAACCAACCACTCCACGAACCCAAAAGGATTCATTTTTTTGAAAACTTGAAAGTTGTGCAAAAACACTACCATCTCCAACCTCTGTAGGCTTCTCTTCTGGAACTTCTTCACCATCACTACTTTCCGATTTGTACTACTGACCAAAAAAATAAGATTCTACTCTATCATCAGAAGAACCTTCCATTTGATGTGCTTTACCTTTTCCATAACAACGATGACCCTTTGACCAAGGCTCACGACAAGTGTAGCAAACTCCCTCTTTTCTAAGCTGATCATGGAGTTCATTTGTCATCTTTTGAGGATATTTATTGGGCTGACTTGAAGGAAGCTTCTTATCCTTCTTGAATGGTTTGAACTGAAATTTTGGCTTAGGGGCAACCAACTCCATGCTCCTAGATTTTTTCATAGCTTCATCTAAAGTTGGAGGGTCGAAAGCTTTGACCCAACCCTTCAATGGCTCCATCAAACCTTCAATGAACAAAACCACCAATCTCCTCTCAGTAATGTTAGACACCAGTACTGAATGCTGAATGTCACAAGATGGTAGGATCTTCTGCGTTGATACCACTAAAATGTGCTAGTCATTTTTTTACTTGATTTAATACAACACAAACCAACATTACGCCAATAAATTAGCATTAACTCCAAAGGATAATCAAATGGAAAGCAACTCTACGTCAAGAATGCACACAAGATCCTTTAGAAGGCGAGGTGCTAACATATGGCAAAGTAAACTGAGTTATAACTAGAAGTGAATACAACTGAAAGTAGGAGGCGGTAAACTAGCGATGAAAGGTTTCCACTCTATGACTTAATTAGTGGGGGTAAAACATTACAATTCAAACTAATTCATCTGTTGCGGTAGACATCCACTCAATAGTGGGAGTTCTCCACTTAACAGTGGGTGATTGATGAAAGTAAAAAGTAAATTCCTCCACACTGGCAGTAAACTGTCCAGGGGTTAAAGTGTTTGCATTAGAAATCACAAGTAAATGCAACAATTACAACGACTAGATTAGTACTACTAATTCACAGCCTTACAATGAGAAAATTTTGCAAATTACAAGTGTTACAATGATTGAAACAATGCAAATATGTGAAAGATGATTTTTTCTAGTTTTAAACCTCTCAAATACTATAATTGAAGCCAAAATCTAAACTTAATGAAGTCTGAAAACAAAAACCAACAAATTGAAAATGAATAACCAACAAACTGTAAATCAATAGAATGCTCACAACTCCTTCAAAATACCTCTGAATGAGCTGAAATGAAATGCAAATGCTCTCTAAGAGGTTGGCGCCCAAGAACCAATACATAAACTGCAACAAAATTCACTATATTATTTAGCATGAATCCCAAGGCCATTCAAACTTGGTATGACTTGCTAGAAAGGGCGATTTCTCTAGAATAAAATGCACACTTCATAATAAAATCTAAAACTCTCCAAGAAAGGTCGCCATTAGCAAAGAGATGAGCTGAGCAAATACCCAAAACAAAATAAAAATCACATAAGAACTTGTATACAAAATCGACCTTTACCTATGATAGAACCAACAACTCAAAAACTGAAGGAATCACCAAAATTCATCATCTATGAAGCCCAATTTGCTAGTTTGGATGAGAAGCAACAATAAAACCAACTAGGTGTTGTCTTTCAAACACAAAATTGGATAGATGCTAGGAGGTAAGCATTCCTTGAAGCCAAATACATGAAATCATTTTGACAACATAACTTTAGCATAAACAATGGATGTTAAATGCTGGAGCAAACTCACCCTTTTAAAGAATTTGAGGTGATTGTTGATTTTCCACCTTTGCTCTCCAAGGGACGCCCAAAAAATGTGAATCATTTAATTTTTTAAATACAAATATTTCCTCCTCAACTTTGGCATCTAAATTCCAAAGCACTTTTTAAAAACATAATTGAAATATTAAATATTTCCTTATCATCCACCCCTTCATGAACACTTTTAAAAATAACTTCAAGTTATCATACTAGGCCAAGGGGTCAACTGAATAATAAAACATTAATAACTTGAAGTAACTTATTTCTCCCATGTTCACCTCAAAAACAAAAGTCAACAATATTCAACTGGTCCAACTAACAAGGAAAACTTACTGAACAACTATCAACTGGAACACTGCAAAAAATATAACTTACTAAAAATAGTAAATTATGAGAAATACCAAAAATTCCTCAAAACAAGGAAACCCTGATATCATCTCAACGAGCCTACGAGCTTTCGAAATAGGCTGAAGAGCTACTAAGTTGATCATTGACTAAAAAGGGACATTACATATTTGAAATGCAAGCACAAGACCTACCATAGAGTTATTGGTGTTGAGTTGAGCAATCTAGGTTGTCCCAACCATAATTGTACTTCTACTTTTTGTTTTTATGACATGGATATCATAATTCATGAGTTTTGTACACCTAAAACACTTTATACCTTTAAAAATATTGTTTTCTTATATCAAATCCACTTTTATATTTATTTACTAAGAGACTTGTATATGTTATCAAAGTAAATTGTAATTGATTAATTAATTATGTATTTAAAGTTGATTTGGTGAAATGTGCATAGAGAATGGTTTAAATCCTTTAAAAATCTATATATTTCATGGTGTTTATAATTTCCCAAATCTAAGGGAGAGGGGCTAGTAATCGTGCAAGCTAACTTTGTTAGCTAGAACATCATACGACCTTCATTTTTTTTTAAAATGCGGACTGGTCTCTTATCTATCTATAACTAAGGTTTGGAGGTGTGACTCATCATGCAACTTGCCACATCAACACATCTACTAAGAAGTCTCCAAAATTTGACTGAAACTTAATCATGACACCCTTAGTAGTTGAACAGAAAAAGTTCATTTGTTGCTTGCAGAATATCATGTTTATATTTAAAATAAAACTTATATGCAACCTAAATGGACCAAATACCTATTGGTAACCATAAATATTTGTTATCTCTAACTTTCATATTCAACACAAATGGACCAATAGTTGAACACAAAAACTATTTGTTGTTATAAAAACAACACGTAATTATTTAAAATACACCTTATATCAAACAAAAATGGACCAATAGTTGAACAGTTATTCTTTTTTGAAAATCCTTCACATTTAATGAAAAAATACATGATATTTATTGTGCTCACCTTTTATATTTGTGATAGGACAAACTATTAATATGAAATACTCCAATAATTGTACATTGCTACCCCAACAATTGTACACATAAGAACAATATTTTTCACTATGATAACAATACTTATTTAAATGAGTCTCTTTTTTTATTAAATGAGCATTTAATTTTATAAATGACACACTTATAGTGGATAGTTATGATATTTTATTTGAGACAAAAAAATATTTATTTCACTTGTTCATGAATGTATTTATGTTTTTACTTGAAGATTACAAGTTCTGAAGTGAACTATTGATCCCATAGTGTCACATATTTGGTAATATTTTGATTAATATGTGAAATGAATATATACAAGATATAATATTAATTCATTCTAGTACTAATATGAATAATCACAATTGATTGCACTATTATTGGACCCTGCACAACTACTGGACCCTCTCCCTGCCAGGTCCAAGTTTGATAACTTTAACAAACATTTTACAGCATCTCTGAATCTATAGAACTCTGGAAACTACAAATTCATGCCATTATAATTTTTAACTTACAAATTTCACTTATAGGGATTTCTGCAAACAGCTTGAATGCCGATGCAACGTTACTTGAATTACATAAAAACTTGTATAACTTAAAATACAAGGATACTGTGATTACAAATTTAATCATAACATCTTCTACAGGTAAAACGATTACATATCACTGAGTACACATATAAAACATATAAGCTGGTTGCTTGCTGAAAAATGAACGAACTGTGTTACACCCATTCTGACGACAGCAAAATATGTAAAAATAATGCCAATAAGTTAAGATTGTATACTTGATAAACAACATTATCTTCAGCTGATGACTCCCAACTCCTGACAATCCATTTGTATAATTGCATCTTGCAGTAGAGATGTACACCAAAATTTTGAATGTGCAAATAATTGTAAATAAGCGCTCCACATATATAGAATTTACATTAAATGTCTCTTTTTGACAGACCCTGCATGGTCGGCAGGAATCAGAATTCAAATTCAATGATAGCATGATTAGAAGCTCAACTTAAATTATGTATCACAAAGCCATTTGCATCAAGCAACTACATCATGTACTGCACATAACTTTAGTGCAAACTGAAGAGAACCTCACCTTAAATAATAGATCACGAGCAAGAGTCTCCCATGGAAGAGAAATTGACATCAGACAACATCTTAAAGGTAACATTTCAGATTCTGGTTTCTTAGCAGCTGCTGCAGCAACATAGGCTTGCTTTGCGGCACGAAAAATAGTTCCTATACCCATTTTGAAATTCCCTTTTGATATCTGGACTGGTGACAAAGGCCCAGTCTCCTGTTCACTTTGATCTGTATAAACAAACCATTGCGGTCAGGTTCAATTTCATATAATATGTTTTTCCTTCTGGAAACTATTAAAATAATATTCTTCCAAAACTAAGTACAACATATTATAGGCATCAAGTTTCAATAATTTTGCAAGTCCAATTTGTTTAAAATCTGTGATGCAGAAGGAATCTTCAATATCAGCAATACGGAAAACATGGCAGACTAAAAGAAATCCTTGTGTGGTGATGCCTGATACTAAAGCAAAATTCCAATATAGGTTTTTGTAGGGCACACCTTTAAGTATGCATGGAGAAGCAGACAACATATAATCAGAATCTTCAATGATATAAAACTGTGACAGCCTGCAGTTTTGTATTCGAAGTACAGGTAACCGCTCACATACAGATATTTGTCTCATTAATTATGGCTTTGGATATCATCCATAGTTCCACGGAGTCTCGGGGACGGGGACGGGGGGACGGCGGGGGACGCGTTTCCAGGATGGGAGACGGGGGGCCTAAATTTGGGGACGTGAGGGGGATGGCGGCGGCGCTAAAATACATATAGTACTTGAAAAATTAGTTATAAAAAGATGTATAACAATATAATTACATAACTGTAGAAGCCTAAAGAATAAGTAAACTTAACACAATAACACATTGCAATAATATATCATTTCATTGAACTAGTGAACCACTGAACATTGAAAATCAAAATGAAAATATAGACATTGGAAAATGCAACGAGAACTAGATGTTTCATAAATCATAATTACAATCAAGTATCACTGTAAGTGTATCATCAATGATCAATGTTCAAACTTCAAACTTCAAAAACAAAGTACAAGTAACAAAATAGTAAATCAAAATGGCTCCAAGCTAATGCCCTGATGCCTCTAATGATCTAATCATCTCCAAGCTCCATGCCAATCTCCTCATCACTAGAACTACTGGACTTTGCATGCTGAAGCTCATCTAAACCAATACCAACCAGCCCTGTCTGTATAGGATCATCATCTATCTGTGCTGGCTCTTCTGGTTCTACATCCTATCTGGCTACTGGACTCTCCTTGTATGTAGTTGTGTTGCGGTCAAATAGACGTAAGGCACTATGTACAGCCACAAGCTTCTCTGCCCTCCTAGAAGTAAGCTTGTTCCTCTTAACAGAGTGGATGAAGCTATAAGTGGACCAGTTCCTCTCAACAGCAGAAGAGCTAGAAACCTGGGACAACAAACGAATGGCTAGAGTAGTAATCAAAGATCTAGGCCCATGCATAGTCCACCACAACTTGGGGTCCTCCTCTGACATAGTCTCCAAATCTACCTTGGCCGCCTCTGAATATCCCCAAAGAGTGGCAAATTTTGTCCACTTGGTACGAAGCAAGCTGGCCTCTATAGGATCATACATTCTGCCAATGGCCTTCATGAACCCTTCCTTCACCTCAGCATCCTCTATAGGTGTTATTCGGTTGGGACGTGACACATACCACTTTGGGTTCAATGCATAGGCAGCCATGTGTAAGGGAGTGTTGAGCTTCTCCCATCTATGTTGAATGATTAGATAAATGTGCTCGGTGTAGAATTGCATCGTGGGGTCCTTTTCTCGCACTTTAGCCTTCATTTGATAGAGCATGGAATCAATGCACTCGTATACCTCTGCAAGGGAAGGTGCATTAGAGTCCCCAAATCTAATAACTTTGAAGACTGGATCAATGATGGAGACAATATATTTGGCATCAGCCCAAAAAACATCATTCTTCACCGCCTCCTTAACCCTTAACCCCTGTTGTGTCTTCGACTCAGGCCATCGGTTCCACTCTGCTGTCATTACCATTAGTTGCAATGGCTCTTGCAACTCAAGCATTCTCTCCAAGAGAATAAAGTATGATGCATACCGAGTCTCTACAGGTTTCAAGAATTCCTTCTTGGAGAAGGACCTGAAAAGTGCATGTGAAGTATGGTGGTTGGAGATAAATATATGCACATCTCTAGCATCACTCACAATTGATTTGATCTAGCTGATTTTACCCATGTCCTTAAGTGCATTATTCATAGCATGCACACAACAAGGAGTCCACCAAATGTGTCTATAGGCTACCTCAACCAACTTCCTTGCAGCTCTACACACATGGGCCGCATCTGTCACTACCTGTACCACATTTTGTGGCCCAACCTCCTCTATGGCATCCTTGAGGATCTGGAACTGATAATGAACATCCTTGCTATGCCCTGAACAATCAATAGCCTTAAGGAAATAAAGGCCCGCTGTAGATGTGACCATGATGTTGGTGAGTGGATGATGCCTAATGTCCGTCCACCCATCCATGACTATGCTGCATCCACTTGTGACCCAGGTTCTCTTCATCTTCTCCATCAAAATATTAATCTTGGAATAGTTTTGATCCAAGATTGTTGTCCTCAATCTAGTCTCCCTTGGTGGCACATATGATGGTCCCGCTCTTATTACCTTTGACATAGCTTCCTTATAATAAGGAGAGTGAGCCACATGGAATGGAATGCCATTGGAAAAGAAGAATTTGCCAATAGCATCATCTGCCTCGTCCTTTGCTTGTGCATTAAATAAATCTGTCAATGGTTGTGAACTTGAAGATGCTACTTTATGTTTCCCCTTAGGCTCTTCTGCACCTGAAATGAATGGATTTGGTGGCCTGTGACTCTGCAAAGTAGAAGTAGAAATTGCTGCAATCTGATCACTCTTACTCCTATGTGAAACTGTAGTAGTCGTAGGTGTTGCTTCCTTATTAGTACCCCGTAATTTTAAAATTTCAGCTTTATACTTCGCATTTTTTTCCACCTTTTTGCAAACTTCTACACCTTTGCCTCGAATAAGAAGTGAACATTAGTTCTAGTAATGCTCCCTTTCCAATCAAGATGACAAAGGTGGCACTTGCACTTTCTAGTGCCCCCACGTGTCCCAGGCTGTGTTGGCATCTTAGATGCAAATTGTTTTAATGGTGATTTTGGATCAAAGGGGCCCTTCGCATATCTTTGGAGGGTTTTTGAAGGACATTTATCTTTGCTACTCCCAACAGAACCTGGTTCAGCTCGAGTCTGAGTATTCGAGTCATGTTCACCCTCATTTATTTGAAAATCTGAATCATCAAATTCATTTTCACTTCTACTTCCAATTTCTGCTTCAAGTTCAACCTCTTCACTCTCAACCTCATCGTCACTTCTATTGATTGATGAACTCATTATGCCTTATGGTAACCAGGTAATGTCAAATGATGCTGCAAAAAACAATTTCAAAACAAAATCAGACTTTTATAAATTTAGAATTTAGAATTTATTGCAAAAAAAAGAAAAAAAAGTTAAAACAGTATACTGTATTTAGTATTTAGTAATTTAGTATTATGATTTATCAGAATCTCAAAATCTCAGATTATGATATTTATAATTTTATAATTTATTATTATGAATTATCAGAAAAATAAAATCATAGAGTATTTAAAAACAAATTATGATATTGATAATCAGAATTAAAGATTTAAGATTATCAAATTATCAATTTATCAATGACAGTGATAAAAAAAATTTAAAATAGTGACTGGTAGCAACATATTTCAACATTTCTCATTGGTAGCATTTGACTATTTGATATTTGAAATTTGTATTTATAATTTTATTTTGATTTGTCTGATGAAGACTTATTAATTATTATATATTGCATCTAATCTGTAAAGTTCTTTTTCTTTTCATTCTGTTTTCTGATTCTCAGTATGTGTTAGAGTTCTGTTATACTTATTATTTTATAGGCATGTAAAATTTAAATTTTTTTGACAGTATGCCTCAAAGAGATGTCATCTCATGGAATGCAATGATATTATGATAATGAGTATGACTGTGTGTGGGGCCTTGAGTGAATGCCTCAAAGAGGCGCCGGCCCAGGGAGTATGGTGCCCGCGATTACCATACTCCCTGGGCCGGTGCCTCTTTGAGGCATTCACTCAAGGCCCCATGGCCAAAACTGAAACCCGCGCGGTAGCACCATGACCAGTCACTAGACAGAAGCTAGGGTGGAGGGTGGGGCATGAGGTCACAGGCGGAGGCCAAAGAAAACAAACACAGAGAAATTAAAAAAAACAAAACAAAGAAAGAGTAACCTAGTAGTGGTCGCTGTCGCCCTGAGTCACCAAAAAATTCGAAAAACCCTACAGCAATCTCCAGTCTCCAATTCAATCGCCGGAGCTCTTACCCCAGTCGCACTTAGCTCAGTCGCACGATCACAGTCAAAACAAATGATAAAAAAAATCATTATGAAAACTATGTTAAAACTTTAGTTTTTATTTTTTCAATAAAATTATAAAAATATTATTAAACTGTTTTTTTCAATTTTTGGAGGGGACTTGGGAGACGTTGGGGGGACATCTACAAGTTTCCGAGGAGTTTCCCAGGCGTCTCCCCACAAGAAACTTCAGGAAATGTCTCCCTCAAGGCAGGAAACGGCGGGGCTACTTGGAGACAGTGGGGGGACAACGGAGGGACGTTTCCCAGGTGTCTCCCCGTCTCGGAAATGTCCCCGTCTCGGAAACTCGTGTTTTTTCCGGGGGGACGCGTCCCCGTGGAACACTGATATCATCATAAAAGGCAGATTAGCATTAAAATATAAGAAGCCTAGTAAGCCAAGATATGATAAAAGAGAATATAAAATAAATCTCAAGTACTCAATCCATTCATTGTCTTGAAGCTGTGGCTTTTTCCCTCCCATGCATTGTTTCTTGTTCAGGCAGAAACCTGCACTTATTTGGATGTGACTGTGATAGGAATTCTGAATAGCTTGTACTATTGATCGCACGCTATTGCATAGCTGACCAATTTTGTTTCTATTCACGTGCTTTCCAAGTTCATACCTAATAAATATGTTATATTTACATATTGAACTTAATATAAGAATATGAATGAATATAGAGTAATATCTATATAAGAATCAAGGATGTATTTTATAGGATGTGCCCCATAAGGTGAGAAATCATATCTTGGTAACTTCATCTGGCCTGATTATCCGACAAATAAATAAGGATATGAACACATTCACCAAACATATAATATCAAACAGAGTCAATAACTAATAATGATTAATTAGGTATAATTGCATTTGAAAGACACATTTTAACTAAATTTGGCTTTTGTTGAATACGAAATGTCTTGCTATAATGGGAAATAATTTATTTCTCCTATTAACTACCTGGACTATGAATATTCTATCTGTATAGTAGGTTTACAATAAATGGACTCGTGAAGTCAAAATATTTTGCAGTGCTATTTTTTAAATGCCTTACAGCCGGCAGGGTGACAGACTTCAGGAAAGTACTCTGAGTACTATTGACATTTCCCACACTATAAAATGTAGCTGCGTCTGAAAGTTGCCTGAATTAATCCCATCCCGAATCTAAAGTTAATATTTCTTAGGAACCATTATGCATCATGTCTAATTGTACAATATCTTATCCTCTGTGCACTTTGTTACTAAAATGTAAAAACAGAACAACCAGGAATCGTCATGTTACAGGACCCTTTTCTTTGTTATTTCTGGATTGCAATAAATTGGCAAAAAATAAAAATAAAGTGTACACCAGTATGCTTTCAACTTAATCCAGAAATTTGAGATGAATGATTTTATATCACCCCCTATGTGAATCTAAGCTAGGAACTAAGTTTGTTGTTCATTGTGATTCTTTGAAAGTTTAAGCTTGTTAGCATAGGCAGTTGATCCATGGTTTTTGGTGCTTAACTCACGCTTGACTATATAATGCCTTTGTTGTTGGGCTAGTATCTAGATTGATGCTGGATTCTATAGTGCCAATGGAAGCCAACCGAGATTATCGCAAGGTATATTAAGTAAAATTATCCATTTGGTATGAAAGGTTCTTTGGGTGATGACATTATTTCATTGGGTAAATAGCTTTCAATCAGTGTTCCACAGGGTTTTGGGGACGGGGATGGGGGGACGGCAAGGGATGCATTTTGGGTACGCAAGGATGGGGGGTCTAAGTTTGGGGGTGGCAGGGGGACGGTGAGGAGACAGCCGTGGGGGACGGTAGGGTGCTGAAATACATATAGTACTTGAAAAAACAGTTATAAAAGGATGTAAAGTATAAGAATTGTACATCTTCGAGACAACTAGGAGTCCCCTAGATGTCTTGAGGACACCCCAACACCCTCAAAGTCCTAGTGGCGTCTTGGAGACAGCGACACTGGTGGTGGGATGGTGGCATTGGTGGTGGGCTGGTGGGGGGATGTCCCCCCCAAGTCCCCAAGTCTCTGAGACGTCCCTGTCTAGGAAACACGGGGTATTTTGGGAGGGACACGTCCCCGTGGAGCATTGCTTTCAATTGTTTGGAGATAAAAACAATTGGATATCCACTTTTGAATTTGTCTATCAGATTGGATTACGTGGTGTTGCTTTGGCAGAGCAAGAAGCTTATTACTATTGCACTTGTGACTACTCAGAAAGAGAAGATAAGTGTAGTGGCTCCCAGAGACTAACAAAATTTGGACTAGGGAGGTCCTTGATGAGAGGTGACTTATCTGCAAACACTTGCTTTGTTGGGATGTGATCTCATGGTACTACTACACCAACCAAGAATCATGTGTTTGACACAAAAATCAAGTGTATTAAGGTCCATCGTTACAATATCAAGTTGTTGAGATTTTTATGAATGTCATATCCCTTGTCGTCTAAGACCAAGAAATAAACAAAATAAAATAATAAACAAGAAAACAGAGGACAGGCAGGATGACCTTTTGCAAATTCATTACCTAGGGATGGTGCGAGAGGAAAGAGGGGTTGCCGTGCCATTAATAAGGCATGGTGTCTCTCCCCATTGCTGTCCAGTCTTCAAGTTGGGCAAAAAGAAAGAAGTGGCATGCAAGATGGTCATCAATGAAAGTAAGGATAGAGGTTTGTCAAAGAATGGAGGATGGGAAAAATAAAGCGCAGGGTCCTATGGACTAACATGGTGAGAAGTGTCTGAAACGAAGAGAAAGTCGGTTAGTGTTGCAGGGGGGAATTCCAAGTTTAGGCTTCAAAACATTTTGAGGCACCGAGATGGAGAATAAGTTGTCACTGGTTGGCCCGCTTGGTTGTGCTGTGGTGGGAGAAGCTATCAAAAGTTGGACTCCTCACAGAGCTGATACTTTTTAGAAACTTGACAAGATTGGGCAAGGAACATATACCGATGTTTACAGAACTTAAGATATTGATACTGGGAAAATTGTTGCTCTAAAGAAGGTTTGCTTTGAAAAGCTGGAGCTTAAAAGTTATGGCAAGGAAGATTCTGGTGCTGTGGTGCCTAGATCATCCAAAGGTAATGAAATTGGAAGGATTGGTGACCTTGAGAATGTCTTGTAGTTTGTACCTTATATTTAAATACATAGAGCACGCTTTGCATCATCACAAGGAAATACTTCTCCCAAACCTCAAGTAAAATGTTATTTGCACTAGTTGCTTTTAGGACTTGAGCATTTTCATAGTTGAGGTGTCTTGCATCATGATGCTGAATTCAGAATTCAAAGCCAAGTTGGATGATTTTGGTCTCGTGAGAGAGGTGAAACTTGGGAAAGTGTTGTACCCCAAAATTAAAATTTTCGCTACACTTAGGCATTTTGAAGAAATGAGTCAAGATACTATTAAATCTATCAAAAAAGGTCAAAATTGGGGTCTGCATGTCTTGCATGGGGGTCAAAAACTTGAAATTTTCAAAATTTGACAATCTGGGTCGGTTCAAAAAGATCAAACCTACCATACCCAAATTTCAGTTTTTCATCCCTAAAGTTTAGGAAAATTTCTATTTTTGGCAGTTTTCTAAAAATATAAACTTTTTCTTGGTTTTTCTGGCTTTCTTACGAAATGGATACTTGTAAAATTTTCTAAAATAGAAATTTTTTAAAAATAGAAAGTTTGGCCGTTAGAGTTAAGACTGATTTTGATTGGCTTAAAATACTTCCTCACTAGGCTAGTGTAGTCAAAATCACAAAAAGATCAGTTTTACTCTACTGAGTCTATTCTGCTTTTTTAGAAGCTTTTTCAGAGATCTTAGGTCATCAATGGAGGTCAGTCAGCTGCCAGGTGTCAGAATCAAGCGTTTGAGCATCAAACAAAGGCTGTCAATGAACAATGTGCACAAGAAATGAGAACGGGCTAAGGAAGTTTGAAAAATGAAAAATGCCAGATTTTGCCTAAGTCTAGAAATTTTAGGCGCCCTAGTCAAGAAGAGGCACCCATGTTTCAATGCCTTAGAATATTTTTCATCTTGGCAGTCAAAGACAAGGGAGACACGTTTTACAAGGTAAAATTGAAAAGTTGATAAAATTTTCGAACACTGCCCAGCTATGGGCGCCCCTGAAGGAGAAAGGCACCTAGCTTTTCAAGAGGTCAAAAGCCAAAATTAGGGTTTCTATCTCCAAGTCGATGTTGCTTAGAATCATCTTAGCTTCGCAATGAATCAGCCGGCGCGTTTGTCAGATTATCCAATCATCGAAAATCCCAAGATGAACAAGGGTCACGGAGAAAGATATTTTAAAGATTCAAGACAAAGAACACAAAATAAATTCTAAGTCTGGAGAAGATAGGTGCCCCTGAAGGATAAGGGCGCCCAAAATTTTGAGAGGTTAAATGATCAAATTTGCAGAAGACTTCTCCACCATGACTTCGTCAGACTGGACCCAACTCTCCAACGAATCCATCAACTCGTTCGTCAGAGTCAACAGTCATCAGCTATCGCGAGGCGAACAGAGGAGAAAAAGTGAGAGAAACGGCAAAAGTTGAAAGCAACAGTGAAAATCCAGAATAAAAAACTAACTCTAGAAGCTATGGGCGCCATACTTCAAGAAGGGCGCCTAGGGTTTTGAGCCACCAGAGGTCAATTTCCGGAGACGAGGCATCTAGAGGACCCCTTCCAGAATCATCTCAGCTATCCAGTGAATCCGTCAGCCAATCATTTTGATCAACACAACACCCAGAATCACGAATTCATCTGAAGGTCAAAAGACAAGCTTAAATTTGAATATCACGAAAATGGCTAACATTGGAGAAAATGGGTGCCCTTATCAAGGATAGGCACTTGACATTTCGAAGAGATAAATGAAGTTTTTAGCCAATGACGTCTCCAAAACAATATTGTCAGATTCGACCAGGCTCCGCAATGGAATGTTTAGTTCATTCGTCGGACAAATCAAGAAGCCGGGAGACAAAGGAGAAAAGGTTGAAAAATGAACAGAAGATAAAATGATGAAAAAATGGCTAAGTCTGGGAAAAAAGATGGCATACCTCAAAAAAGGCGCCCAACTCCTCATGACTTAGTTTATTTTTGAGAAATTCAAAATTTTCAAAGCGAAGAAAAAATGCCATTACTCAAGGCATGGGCTAAATTTAGGGTTTTCAAAGCTGTTTTCAAAGCAAAAACTTATTTAAGGACATCTCCATGCATTATTTTTCATATTTTTTTGCAGGTGCCTTCAAGGAGAAACAAAGCAGCACCTTCAAACATATATTTTTCAAGATTCAAGAACCCTAACTTGCTGGTTTCTCATAAAATTTCAGATCAACAATCAAAGAAAGCTTCTTTTTTCATATTTTTTCATCAAGAACATCAAATTTGTGAAGAAGGCTAATACTATTAAATTTTAGCAAGATGATCCATTTTTATTCTATCTTCTGGACAAATTGTTGAAGAATTTTCTCTAAGTTGCAGCAGTTGCTTTTATTTTGCATGTCAGGGAAAACTTCATATTCATCCATTTCTAGTCTTCTAGGTCTATGCTAAACCTTCTTCTGGACAAAACCCATACCTTAGCTTTTTCAGAGAAACTAAAAGTTGTTTCTTTTTCAGTCAGAAGCCATGGTTTTCAAAATCTAATCAACTGGGTCCATCCAAAATATGCTCAAGAACAATACCCAGATGCCAACTTTTTTCTACTTTTTTTTTGAGAAAATTAGGGTTTGCTGCTTTTTCAGTCTTCACTTCCTATTTTCAAAAACAAACGATCTAGGTTGGTTTGTAACAAAATTCTAATCAAAACCCATATCTCAGAAAAAATCTCAAAATTTCCTCTATTTGAGGAAGAAAAATCAGCAAGCTAAATTTATAAAGTTTGCTAAAAATTGTTAGAACCTAGACGTGTTTACTGTCAATCTTCAAGTCTTTCAGAATGGAATACACTCCTGCAGAGTTCAAGACCAAATCAATACAGTAGCACGATTTCATTGAAACAACCGAGACAGACTTGCATCATATCAAGCCAGTGTTCAATTTACGTCCTTTAGAAGATGCAGGCAACACCACCATCAAGCATCTTGGCCATTCAAGTCTTCTTGCAACAACATCCATACCTTTCTCAGTACAGAGCTTAGAGTTCATAATTGCTTGCATCAAGCATTACAATCCAGCTACAAGGGAGATACAACCAGTTGATGGAAGAATCATATGCAGCCTAAAGCCAGACATGATTGAGAAATGCTTCTCCATTCCACCATGGCCTGGAAGTGTCACCATCAACATAGAAGAATGTGAAAGGGTATGGGAAGAACATCAACATAAGTATAGCAAGAAGATTGCACATAGGTGGCTGAAAGAGAAACATTTTGCACTGCCAAAGGGTGTTGGAAGAGGACAGTTCAAGGATGAATTCGCCATTATAATCACCCTACTCAATCGAGTTACAGGTCAAGCAAATGCAACAAGGTTTCAGACTTGGATGTTCTACGTGATACCTTGTATAATGAAAAAGACAGAGTTCTATGACTGGCCTACATTGATCAGTGATTGCTTACATCATCAGATAATTGGGTATTTTCATAGACATGCATTTCATATGGTCTCCTACCTAGTCTACTTGGTTGCCTATCAGGGTAAATTCAGAGGGTTAAACAAGGAGGGTTCACTAAACATTCAACATGTCTACAACTACTATACTCAGTTGGAATTCACTGCCGCATCACGTCACTACAAACGGGTGAATGAAGCATTCTTAATCTATGCAGTGCGAAACCTGGATAACGAGCTACATGTTCGCATCTCATCCGTTGCCAGGGCTGCAATATCAGAATGGGCAGATTGGTTTATTCAGTTTGCCACTTTCACTTACTTAAGGGTGTATGGTTATTGTAATGTCCCCTTTTCTATCTCGCATGGTATGATGTTGTCGTTAGCCTATTTCTCCTTGGTTTCGTAGGCTAACCAGGGCTTTTAAGTAATCTTAAGGATTGTTGGCCTAGACAATTTTCGTTACAGGTCAATCTGGGGCATCTGGAGGTAGTTTTGACATACTTACTATTTTTAGTAAGTCATTAATGCTATGAATAGTAATTCTTCAGATGGGTTGGGGTCTCCAATAACAATGCCTTTTCAATGGAAGATTGGTTATTATCATCAGATGATTTTAGTTCCATTGGTTTAATTTGTCTCTGCATTAATAAAATTTAAATTATAAAGTTAAAGCCAATCATTTAACTTTATTAATGTGAGCCTAAAGTTAAGTGGGAAAATGAATAGTAAAAGGGGCCCCTTATTTTAAAATACATGAGACATCAAAAAGGAAAAAAGGAAGTTTATGTTTTATCCCACATTGGTCAAAAGTGTGAATGAGCTCTTATGAGAAGCTTATAAAAAGTGTTGCAAGGGCTCATTTTCAGCATGTTTGATGTTATGCTTGGTTAATATATTCTCTTGGAGAATTCAAAGAAGCTTTGGTTTTTCAGCAAGTTTGAGGACGAAAACCCTCGAGCTTGGAGATAGTGGACGGAAACCCATTGTCTGTTGGAGATATTATTTAGATATCTCACTTTGTACTTCAGATTCAAACTTCTGGTTATCCAATCCGACTGTAAGTTCTGTGACTATGATTGGAAATTTCTGTTATTATTCTACTGATGATTTTGAAGGCAATAATCATATTCAATTTCAGATCTTATTTCTAAACTGGTATTAAATGATTTACATTGTAATTTGCTGCAAGTTATTGGATAAATAGAAATCTGTTGCATGCAATTTATCTGTTAAATCTTTTGTGGGGAAAACTTGGAGAAATTTAGGGCAGGAAATTGGGGGTTTTTGAGTCAGATCTAGTTTGGCTCATTACAGTGGTATCAGAGCCAAGATCCTGCCATCCTGTGAGGTTTTTATGAGTGACAGAGACAGTTTGTAGAAATTTGAAAAAAAAAAAAAAACACAAGGAGTTTGATTTACTGGGAATTTGTGAGGGTGCAATCTAAATATTAAAATATTGGCCTAATTGCCTGTTTGCTTGGTCAAATATTTTTACGGGTTATTGTAGAAGTGGAAATCTGATTACTTGGTAGGCACCTAGCTCACTCAGCATCTGCAAAAAGACAAAGTTGAGTCTTCAAAAGAATTGCTTTATGTTGGTGCCGTCTCTATCTAAGGGACATCGATAATATTTGAAGAAGAGCCAAATCATATTTGGAGCAAATATAGTGGGGACGCATAAAGCAACAATTCATATTTTCCTGAAGACGTGAGAAATAAGGATGAGGCAAACAGTTGTCGGCAGCCAGCGATAAAGACAAAAAAAAGGTCCAGGTACGCAAGTCATAGAAGGGAGTTATTTCTGAAGCTTAAGCTATACTAAATAATTTAGGGCGACGCAGCCTCACAGAATAGATCCATCTGAGTAAAACCTATATTTTATTGGACCATATTTAATATTTGGGTGATACTATTCAAGTGACGGATTAGAGGGAAGCCGGTTAGGAAGAAGTATCGGGTCTTGACATTTATCAGGTGCTGTTTTGGTCATCTCCAGCGACTATAGTCAGGCCAGCTCATCACATTCGAAATTTGAAGAGAGCAAGAGACGGGAGTAAGACAAAAAGCCTATTTGTGTGTTTTGGGAGCTGCTTGGTAAAGGACTGCCGATAAGACAAACAATTGAAAGTCAGGTTATGATTTTAATTTAATCGGGAGTATTCATGATGCTCGGGGCTGAGTAAGGTGAGCAATACATTTTAGGTGGGCCCGTTCAAATATTTCATCACAATCTTATTTAGTTTAAATTGCAGCTCTCAAAAGATATTGTGGCATCAGGAAATAATAAAATATGTTTAGAGCTGAAGACTTCTATCTTTGTTAAAAGCTTACGTGGGAGTTTAGAACTTTATGAAATCATTTATTGAATCATGGGTCCCAGCATAAGAGTTGAAGTCTGAGATGGAAGGATTGAGAGTTGGCAGATTTTATACATGAATGAATGAATGAATGAGATTTTAATGACGTCCACAAGACCAAACAGTCTAAGGGACCAAGGGCCAGAAAGCTAATAGATTTCCATATTCTTTTCAATGTCGGATTTTTTGTTATGAATTTTGGTATATCAAATTGATATGCAGCGCTTTCTTTGTGCCTCTTTGGGAAACAAATTCTGACAGGATTCAGCGTGTCTTCATTTGTAATAAGGATTAGTATATGAAAGTTAGTGATTTGTGGGCCCCAGCTTTACCTTTGGAAATTTAAATTTAAATTGAAATCTATCTTTGAATCACAAGTTGTGTGGGTAATATTTCCTTTTGTGAATTTTGTTTGTGGGCCCAGCATATCTATTGTCAAAGATTTCATCAAATCTGAAGCTTGTTATTGATATAAACTTGATGCTGTCAAAAGGGGAACCAAACCTGACAATAAGGCCAGTGAGCAATTTGATATGAGGGGATGTGAAATTTAAGAAATAAAACTTTGATTTTTTTATGCTTTGTGGGACCCTCTCAGAAGCCACCGTAGCATATGGAAGAATTGTTTCATAAGTTTGAAATTCTTTTAGTGGAAGGTGGGACCAATAGGCCCTTAAATCAGTTTGAATAGCTTATGTGGAGAGTGAGAAGGATCTCACTAAGAAATATATTGTTGAGAGTAGTGGATCGTGGGACCCACAACATTCCCAATTCTCATTCTTTATCACATTGTATTCAAGGTTTATAAGGATCGCACCATGTGAAAGGAGTTCGGGCTGAGTGCAAAGTGTTTGTAAAAATGCCTAAATGCTGTAGCAGCTGGTTTACATGAGTTTCAGTCATATGTTTGCATTGAAAATCAAAAGAAGGTCCAGTAAATAAAATGAAGACAATGGCAGATTTGAAAATTGTTTATTTCTCAAAAGAATTCAATGATACATTCAATGGTAAACAGCTAAGGGACTTGCAGAAAAAAAAGGATCTAGGGAATTGGCTCTATGTGATTGGATTAGAATTGAAATCCATGAAATTTACCAATGATGTTCTCTCTAAGTTGGAGGAAATAGACTCATATTTGTCCAAGGTAGATCAGGCAGATTGGAGACTTCTGAATTGGGCTTTGCAGCCCTCAATGCTCGCGTTGGTACAACATAGGTTATTGGAACATCCTTGTGAAGAGGTGAGACTTACAGTTGCTTCTTGTCACAGTGAAATCATAAGAATAACAGCTCCTATAGCACCTTATAATGATGACATATTGAAGAAGGTTCTACAGCTGATTGTAGAAAGCTTGCATGGGCTACACAAAGTCAAAGCCCCTTCTTTTGGTAAGCGGGCTAAGATTTTAGAAATTATGTTCAAGACCAGACCATTTATCATTATGTTGGACTTCAAATGTGATAAATTAATTCTACAAATGTTTCAATGCTTCCTAACTGAAATTAGAAAACATCATCCAGACATTGTGAGCTCTTGTATGCAAACTATTATGTCTTTAATCTTAGATGAGGATGATGATATTTGCAAGCGGTTGCAATTAGACTTGTTGGCCATTTGGAGGAAGGAGCAGGCTATATCACCTATTGCTTACGAGTTCTCCAAAAGATTGGTTGAGCGTAAAGTTGAGAAGTTCAAGGAACTATTGACTAAAGGGGAGCTAACTTCGTTGGGTTTACAGGCTTCAAGATATCCAAAGAAGAGCAAAAACCAAATGAGGAGAGAGCAGATTTGTTTCACATGTCAGGAGACTTGGACACTTGATCATAATTGTGGGATTAGTGAGGAAGATAAGTCAGCCAAAGAAGTTTGGACCAGCGATGAAGAGGATAAATCCCAACATATTGAATCAATTGTGGCTTCAGGTAAAGGTTACACAAGTTTCTTTGTAGGTAATTTGGAGATCATGCTTGATGAATCGGGAAAGGTAATGGCTTCTTTTGATGATCCTATGAGTAGTGTTATTGCTGCCCCATTTTCCCCACATGACAATGATGGTGATTCTACAATTGGTTCTAACACTGCCCTAGCACTAAATCAGCAAGAGTGCAAAGAAGATATCATAGAAGAAGTCTTCTGTGAAAGACAAGTCCTTCAAAGTAATTTAGTTAGTTCATCATATGAATCTATTGTTGTTCAAAAGCGTGTTAAGCATCATAAACTGGAGAACCAGCTAAAGGGAAATGAAGATAAGATAGTTGCAGCATTAACACATTTTGATGACATGCACAAGTTGCTTGAAGGTCACCTTTGGAAGGGACAACTCGAGAGAAGACTAAAAGAGGGTGAGGAAGAATCTTCCTATGCTGATTTACAGGTGTCCAGAGCAACTATGGAAGCTATGAAATCAAATTATTTGCACTCACTTTCAGATCGAGAGCACCTCCTTAATCTCACAGAAATTTATTCAGAATCATTGTATAGGAAAGAAGAAGAAGTTGTCAATCTCACCTATGAGTTTGTGGACACTAAGGATACCTTGGAAGCTACTCAAGAGGCTCTACAAAGAGCAAAAAATCAGATTTACCAACTCAACTTAGAGCTGGGTTTGGCACAATCTCAATCAGAAAATCAGTTTTCTATGACAACCACATTAGAAAGGACAACCACCATTGATGAGCAACCGATGTTTGAAGAAGAATTGATTGAATGCTATGAAGATTCTATGAATGAATTTGTATCAAATGCTGATTCGTTGAAGGTAAACAACAGTCCTTATGCACTTGTTTGTCATAAGATGTCAAATATGAATTTTCAGGTTGACATGGATTCGGAAAATCACTTTGCATATACTCAAGATTGCAAGCCCAAGCATGAGGATGTCTTCATTGTTTCAAGTTTCTCACAAGTGATGATAACAACTGGTTGTATAGATTTGAGTGCACATAGTGATCTCTACAGCACTTGGGAAATGGATGTTGATGAGAATTTACCAGTCCATGAGAACAGAGGCATTCAAGAAGCGAGTATAAATCAGTTTTTCAGACTTGTTGCTGCTGAAAATCGAGAAGGGATGTGTGTTGTTACATTTGGAGATACACTGAAAACTATTCCTCATTTCATACTAAGTATGCTTAATGTCATAAGAGATTTAGGTACATACATGGGTGACAGACTTGCACTTGATAGTAGAGTTTTGGTTTATGTCAGAATGACGTAGCATCAACATGGTGGTTCCCTTTTGAGGTTGATTTGGAATCTTGGAATCACTTGGGTTTGCAGTTTAACACTTGACGATGAGGAAGCCAATGTCGGCTTGTTGGGGTTTACTCCCATGGGGGTCCAGTTTATTTTTTTTGGAGAGCAGTTACCTGAGGAGTCGACAAAGATGGTGCAGTATTTGATTGCTCTACTTACTAGTTGTTATCAGGAGGTCTCTTGTGTTGGCATCCAGCAAAGCAATGCTTTTAGCAGTCGGTGCTACCAATCTCCTAGGTTGACTTGGGACCCGGGGATCATATTCAGTTTCAGTTGGTTCAACATAGTAATCTTGGGGTAGCATCGGAATTGCTTGAGGACAAGCAATTTTGGGAAGGGAGGACTGTAATGTCCCTTTTTCTATCTCGCATGGTATGATGTTGTCATTAGCCTATTTCTCCTTGGTTTCGTAGGCTAACCAGGGCTTTTAAGTAATCTTAAGGATTGTTGGCCTAGACAATTTTCGTTACAGGTCAATCTGGGGCATCTGGAGGTAGTTTTGGCATACTTACTATTTTTAGTAAGTCATTAAAGCTGTGAATAGTAATTCTTCAGATGGGTTGGAGTCTCCAATGACAATGCCTTTTCAATGGAAGATTGGTTATTATCATCAGATGATTTTAGTTCCATTGGTTTAATTCGTCTCTGCATTAATAAAGTTTAAATTATAAAGTTAAAGCCAATCATTTAACTTTATTAATGTGAGCCTAAAGTTAAGTGGGAAAATGAATAGTAAAAGGGGCCCCTTATTTTAAATACATGAGACATCAAAAAGGAAAAAAGGAAGTTTATGTTTTATCCCACATTGGTCAAAAATGTGAATGAGCTCTTATGAGAAGCTTATAAAAAGTGTTGCAAGGGCTCATTTTCAGCATGTTTGATGTTATGCTTGGTTAATATATTCTCTTGGAGAATTCACAGAAGCTTCGGCTTTTCAACAGGTTTGAGGACGAAAACCCATTGTTTGTTGGAGATATTATTTAGATATCTCACTTTGTACTTCAGATTCAAACTTCTGGTTATCCAATCTGACTGTAAGTTCTGTGACTACGATTGGAAATTTCTGTTGTTATTCTACTGATGATTTTGAAGGCAATAATCATATTCAATTTCAGATCTTATTTCTAAACTGGTATTAAATGATTTACATTGTAATTTGCTGCAAGTTATTGGATAAATAGAAATCTGTTGCATGCAATTTATCTGTTAAATCTTTTGTGGGAAAAACTTGGAGAAATTTAGGGCAGGAAATTGGGGGTTTTTGAGTCAGATCTAGTTTGGCTCATTACAGTTATTTAGGAGCTCCACTTATGTTACCGAGGTATCCATCAGATGAAGTGGTATGCATGGAATTCTTCAGGCAGATTTCAAATGTTCACACCCGTCTGCGTAACAAGATGAAACCAGCCTTTAGCTTTCCTTTTGCTTTAGGCATTTACACTTGTAGATCATCCGCGAAAGCTAAACTAATGGGTAACGAGTTAGACAAATTTGGTCTCAAGCCTTTCAGCAAGAGATGGTCATATGATCCCCATGGCTTCTATGCATCTCGACTTGGTCAGAACTATGCTCATATCCCCGCACTTGAAGATTTTTGGGCTAATTGCAGAGACGAGTATGAGGTGCGAAGGCGAAGTAGCAATAGGTTAACACTTCATCAAATGAGAGATTGCTTATCAGAAGATATTGAAGGGTTGTCAGATGATGATGGGGATGCAATTCTTCCAGCCTATACTAGAAATAAGGTTGAGCAACAACCTCTTTCATAGGTCAACTGGGCTCACAAAGAATGTATCACAGTGGAAGAAAGGACAAGACAAGTGGTAGAGTATAGTAAGACTTTCTTAATCCTCAAGAGAACGGAGTCAATTCCAGTAGCAGAGCCACCAAAGAAACATTCATCTCTTCCCTCTTCTTCAAGAGTGCAAACAAAGAACAAAGAAAAGGTTTAGTCTCAAGAGGTCACGAAGGGCAGTAGATTAGCAAAGAGTGCTAAAAGGAGGTTGGACTACACAGGGATTGTTATACAAGAGTAGCCTATAGCTGAAACAAAAGTCCCTCTACCAGAGCCCATATTTCAAGAAGAAGTACAACATGATGAACCTTTGATACAAGAAACTTTACCATCTCCTAGGTCTTTGCCAATTCACATTGATTTGGAAGACGAGGAGATAGAGGCCAATGTTACAATTATTCCTCCCTTGGATGTTAGTAGAAATACCACATCTTGGCTTGAGAGCTCCTTGGGAAGGACGAGAAGAAGGCCTTCGTATCAGGTAATTGATGATGACCTCAATATATATCAGGAAGCACCCAAAAAGAAGGCCAAGAAACAAATGCATTTTGAGAGGAATCTTGAGGGTGAAATGGTCATGGAGACAGCCACGCCTCTTGAAGATAAAATCAGAGATGAGGTGGATGTTGACGATTTTATCATGGTCAAAGAAAACCTTGGTAAAAGTACTCAACATGCTGATATGAGTTTGTTTAAAATGGTAACAGAAAACATTCAAGAAAGAGTGCAGAAGGATGGAGAAGACAAGGCAGCCCTCAAGGCTGAAAATCGTCAACTCCGGTTATACATATCAAATTTTATCCAAGGCACCTCACAAACAACTCAGTTGTTGCCTCAAGTCTTAGAAACACCAGCTGATCAACAACAGTTAAGGCAATTAGTTATTTGTGGAAAACAAACTAATGAGTGGATTGAAGAGATCATCAACAGAGGAAAAGAAGTTCTAACGCAGGTCTTCCAGTTAAGATACAAAGCTCATGACTTACGTCAAGGTATCCAAGATTTTGAACAGCTGATAGCCGAGTTCAAGCCAATGCACAAAATCATAATTGCAGATTTAGAGATGGCTTGTGGCTCTACAATGGCGAGAGACCACAAAAGACAAGTCCTGGAGTGGAAAGAAAGTCATCTTTTCAAGGTGAATACATATGTCATAATATTTGAGGAATTTGCAGCATATAAACAAAGAGTAGTTGATACTCTTAGGTTCGTCAGAGAAGTAGTTGCAGCAATTCCTTGTCAGTATTGCCTTGAGGATGGTTCCTACATTGGGCTTGACGTAGTCCAAGCTGAGTTTTAGAGCATGTTGCATGGCAGCGATGGCAGTGTTGGGAGAATGATGATGATTTCCATGATGTTAGCGAGGTTCAAGAAAGCGGCCAATGAAAGTAAAGATTTCTTGAAATCAATTATAGATGGCGAAAAAATCTTGGAAAAGCGGCATTTTGCTATTAATAGCATCAACACTCCTACTACAGATGAAGTTGCCTGCTTTTTAGCGGATGTGATTGAGATTTAAATATGCTTTCTTCTAGAAGCATCTTCCACGCTTTCTTTCTATTCTTTTCTCAAATCTTATCCATTCTTTGAGGATAAAAAGAAAACATTGTAACAAGTTGTCACAAGCTAGCACTTTCTTTTTTAAAAGCTTTTTAGGGTTTAGATGTTTTATCTTTTCTAGATTTAGAAATAAAGCTTGCATGTTGGCAAGTCTTAGTTGTAAAAGCAAGGAGATTTTAGGGTTCCCTACTTCTTTGCTTAGTTATAAATAAGAGCAATGTTTGCTCATTTTACTGGAACCGTGCTCGTGATAACAAGACATAAGTGTCTTTAGTAGCTTCTCTTTGTTATTCAGTATTGTTCACTTTGTGTAAAGAGCAAGTTTGCATGCCTCCTTAGCTGCAAATCCTTGTTTGGTGCATGTGTTATGTGTCAATTATAATCAGGTTGATCGCATGTTGCAAGCGTGTTGCTACAATTTTCTGTTCCGAAATTGTAATCTTTGTTCTAGAAGTTTGAGTGAATAAAATCTTGAGCGTACTCTGTCTGTCTCGATATAAATATCTTAGATTTCCGTCTATTTGTCTTGTGTTAGAAGTATGAGTAAATAAAATCTTGAAGCTTGCTTTGCTGCTCCTGAAATAAAAGTCTCATATTTCCGTAATACTTTTATGATCTTTTTTTTAGCTTGCCTTAAAATGTATGTTGAAGAATAGTTTGTTTAAGTATCTTTGTCAGAAATCAAACTCGTCCGTTTCTAAACTCTCTTGCTCTGCGTTTACTTGAGAGGGTAGAAACGTTTTAAGCGTAGGTTAAGTTGTAGCTGTCTAGTTTCATTAAAGGGAAAATATCAGCTGCAACATCTAGTGTTCTATAACCTTGTGTTCTCGCAGCTGAACCAGAAAGATAGGCGTAATTAAG
Source organism: Sequoiadendron giganteum (assembly GCA_007115665.2). Lineage (NCBI taxonomy): Eukaryota > Viridiplantae > Streptophyta > Pinopsida > Cupressales > Cupressaceae > Sequoiadendron > Sequoiadendron giganteum. The sequence goes on from CM021110.1 coordinate 372,435,204, forward strand.
TTTAGATTACTTTCTTTATGCAACTTAGCAAAAGAGGGAGCTTCCCCTCCTAATTCGAAGAGCCAATTACTGCACATAGCTGTCTGTTTCCATAACCCATTCCAGTGGTGCGATTTGAAACGCCAACAAAAAGCAAAAGACCTACAAGGAGATTTTCTCAGGAAACATAAAAGGATTGAGGTTTTTGTTGAAAATATTGTCATTGATGTCAAAGGGGCATGGATAGTTTGTCATTGATGTCAAAGGCATATAGAGAAGATTGTGGGCAAGGTTTGTTAATCATTGATATCAAAGTGAGTGTTGGAGATTGTTAGATCTTGTCATGGATGTCAAAGTAGCAATATCATCTCATCACATTGGAGTGATTCATATCAACATATTGGAGTGGCATATTTAAGGTGATTTGGATCAGTTGCATAAGACAATTTTGAGCAAAGATATTAGGTCAAATGGGCAATTGGTTAAGTTTAAACTTGGTGCTAAATTTTGAAGATCTGAAATTAAATTGTGATAAGCACCTCATTGGAGAATTTGAAACTAAAATAAATAAAATATTTATTATGAATGGGCCGCCCCCCCTAGTGTGGTGCCCTCCTTGGAATATTCAAAAATAAAAGAAAATAATTTTTCTATAGGGGCCGACCCCTAAGTAGTGTGCCCAAGGTTGGTGAAAAGGTCCATATATATAAAAAGAGTTGCAACCATTGTGAAGCATCATACACTTTCATAAAGTCGCCAACCTTTGCATAATATAAAAGAAAATTGTTTGGAGGTTTTGAAAGCAATTCATTGAATATCATTCATATAAGGAGCAGATTTAAAAGGCATATAAGTACAGAATTTTGAAGACATATGAGCAGAATTTTAAGAGACATATGAGCAGATTTACAAGAGCTTTATGGCAGAATTTATGGATTGTTGAAGACTCCAACGACAGATTTTCATGAAGTAGTGAGCAGAATTATGAAGGTGAACTAGAGCAGATCTAAGAAGTTTCAAATAATAATCATATTGTTCATTTGGAGGTTGGTGCCTCCTAACCAAGGAGACCAGGAGGTTGGTGCTTCTCTTTAGAAGATATTGGTGTCTCTTGCTGGGTTGGTGCTAAATTGTGGGGATTGGTGTCTCCAGTGGGTTGCTGCCTACAAAAGAAGATTTGTAAAATAAGTAGGTTGGTGTCTACAAGGAAGATCTATCATGGTTTTCTCTTGCAAGGGTTCCCACGTAAATCATGTGTTCGTTCTGTGTTCTTAATTGCTAGATCTTGCATGTGTTTTATTGCTATGGTTAATTAAGTTTTAATAGGTAGAAGTTTCTCTTATACTAATTCAGCCCCCCTATTAGTATAAGTGTGTGCTCATCAGTTTTTAACAATCGAGCATTGTTAAGGGCAATGTCCTTTTAGAGGGCCATGGTATTTTGTTGAGAACAATATTGAAAATAATGTTGTTTCAAGTAATTACTTTTCTCTTGTTAAGTCATGGTTGCATATTTTGTGTTGGCTCTTCAAACTAGATTTTAGTTACCACCCATAATATATGGTGGTATAGTACAAACATCATAAGTGAGTAAATACTCTACAACTTTGTATGTAGGATAATGTTCTTATTTTGGACAAAGTGCATGGTTCATTGTGTCCCTGCATTCTATGATCAATAGTTTAGGTTATACTTATTTATGGATGCCATTATTGAGCTTACATTAGTTGACTCTAATTATATGAATATACAACATTTGCATGACTTTCATTCCGATTATGAGTAGAGCTTTGACTCTAGTTATATGAATATATAACATTTTACAATGACTTGCGTTGGACTAAGGTTATAGTCATTATAGAGTGGAAAGAATTAGGTCATTATTGATCTTGATGATTAAAGATTTATTGAAGAGATGAAAGTAGTATAACGTACGTAGTGCAGTTTGGTGGTAAATCAAAATTATAAATATGTTTGTTCCAAGTACCCTTTTATGATTGTGTGAATGTTTGAAGTGAGAAAATGATTGTGTATCCTTTGAGAACCCCAAATCACGTTGTGAGTATTAAATTCTTAAATATTGATAGGCTAATAGATAGAATTTGTAGTCATATGCTGTATTGTCCTCATTTTTAGCACTACGCTTTCCAGTGACTGTTAGCCTATTCCTGGATGCCCGTAGCCTAGTTAGAGGTAGAATTAGGGTTTCCTATTTTCTAGGAGGTTTCTTCTGTGGTTTCAAGGGTTTGCATGCAGAAGATTTGTAGAATGGTCTTTGGGTCTTTCTGGGTTTTCAGAGAGCTTTAGAGTGCTATGACATGCATCTGCATCAAGTGACTTTTTCAGACTTGCTATTTTTAGTAAGTTACAACAGCTGCCTGGTTTGTGCTTAAAATGCATTGGAAGTCACTTACTATTTTTAGCAGTATGCTATTTATAGTAAGTATGTAATGTCCCTAGCAATTTCTGACTTGTTTTTTTCAACTTTTACGCCTTGGACATTTCGTCAAACAATTGTCTTGAATGCTGTGTAGGTCTGATATAGTTTTCTGTTTGTGTTTTCTCCTTGAATTTGAATTTGGAAATGCAAAAGAACTTGTCTAAACTGAACTAAATGAGCTTCTATGCATTTAGAATGAAATGCAGATTTGTTTTTGTATTCTTCAATGACTATAGATGACTGAAAGTAATTGCAAATAACAACTACAGCTATGAAGCATTTCTACAAACAATTGGCATGCATACTATTAACTCAACTCCAACTGAAATGAGTAGCTACAATATGAAGCATTATATCAAACACTTGTTATGCAAACTTGTGAATCCCTTCCATATAGTGCACAACTGGTTACAGTCTGATTACAAATCTGATTGCGATGAATGCCAAGACTTGGCTTACAATGACCATTGACCATAATCTAACTACAATGCAATGACAATGCTGTGGGTAGCAATTAGAATGCAGACTTAAGAACCTAGAATAGGATGATGGAAGCAATTATTGTCTTCAACCTTCCACCTTTATCTTGCTGATCGACTTTACTTAAGATGTTGCACCTCCAATGTAACATATGCCCCAATCTGCCTTGTCTTCGAATGCTGGAGGAGTATGCTCAGAACTGTCAATATAATGCTGATAAATAATCCACGATTTCCCTCTCCAATGGCAGCACTCTCAATTGTGATAAAATGCTGTGTTCTCTACTCCCTGGAGTGCCACGATTTTTAGTGGTCTTCTATCCTTCAATCGCTGTCTATGAGCTGAAACAAGCAACACAGATTTGCTGCGACCCTGAGTTTAAGTGATGGCAGCAAGCATAAATTCCACGAATCTTGTCCTCCAAGCTGAAATGATGATAACTAAGTGCCCAAACAACTGAAATATGCCATGATTTATTCCTCACAAGCAATGCTTTAGACAAACTGATTTTTACACGATTTATTAATGCAAATGGATGGTGTCTGTTGTACCCAAACCAAATTTTTTGCTTCATTAAGACATTTTCCTTAAAGAGTCTAAACTTTGTTAAAATGAGGTCAAAATACAAGTTTTTGGGCAAGTCAAGTATGGACTTTGGTTAGTGTCATGTCAGTCGTTAGGACCAATTAGTCAGTACCTGGAGGTCAGAACTTGAACTTGGGATCCAGAGCAGAACATGGATGATAACGAAGCATTTTGTGACAAGGTTATACTCCTGCAAGGTCAATTTAGTGGCTAGAGGAGTGTTTTTCAGAGCGGAGACAGATGAAAATTTCTAGCAGAAAGCAGATCTGCGCCCCTGTAGACCAGGGGTGCCCTTCTTTTTGGAGGCTCAAATCTTGTTGCATGTGTTTGCTAATGGATTCCAATCTCTTCAGAATTAGCCCAGCTTTTCGACAAGCTATCAAGCAAAGATGTACATAGTGCAAAACTCCGACAATCAATGTCAGAAGCTGAGACTACGAGGAGTATGTATATCATAAAGGACTGTCAAATTATGATTTTTGGGGCACCCTTGAATTTTTTCCCCCCAGATTTGTGAATTTGCAGATGGGGTCTTCCTGAGATCTTCTTTGATCTAGTCTAGCTTCGCAACGCGTCAGTTCGTGAGGTGATCCGACATTCCAAGTGACTGTGACAGAGGTTCTACTGAGCACATTAATCAGAGGGTGGAGAAATATAGCAATACACACCTGTACTTCTATAGGCCAGGGGCGCCCAACCTTTAGGCCTGTCAGATGGGGTTTTTGGCATTCGCAGTCTTCATGAGACTTGTGCGCAATTACTCCAACTATCCAACGAGTCCAGTCGTTAGCCTCTGGGATTTGGCAAACGCTCATACATGTGAGGTTAGTGTGAGAATGCTGAAAAGTGAAAGCAGCCGGAAAATGGTTTGAGTATGGGAAATACACATCTCCTTGAAAAAGGCACCCTTCTCTTTGAGGTCTTAGAAGCAATTTTCTCGCTTTGTCTCCTCTAGAAACATCTCTTGTAGGTTGATCCAGCTACGCAAAGAGACAAACGATGCCCGAATCGGAGCACTCCAACTCCCGATGTCAGGGGTCAAAGTGTGGTATCCAGATGAAGATTACACTTTTGTCAAAATGGTGTGTACGCCTTTACAAGCCAGGGGTGCCCTTCTTTTTGGGGTTCCTAATGCAACTTTCACGTGCCTTACATACAATCGTTGGATGTGGAATACTTTCAGTCACGCAATGAACCTATCATCTAGTCAGCAGGGTCCATCGTTCACCGATTATGGTATTTTGAAGCGTCAGATGGCAAAACGGAGAAATGGCTAAGTCTGATGACCTTGCATCAATTTAATCAAAGGCGCCTAATTTTTTGAGGTGTCAAATGTTGATTTTAGCGGTTGCAACTCCCAACAAACATTTCATCCTTGCTATGCAAGCTTCACAGTGAATATCTCAAATTAGTCACAGGTTCACTTAGTCACTTGGAAATCGAAGCTGAACATAGCCAACTGTAACTTTGCAATCAGCTCTAAAATACGAGATAGTCAAAAATCCAATAACTCTTGCAAATGGATGCCTAGAAGGTCAAATTTGGACTTCCTGGAATCAATGAAGTTGCCCGAGTGCATCCACATGCTATGTCACTTTTTAAATAATATTTTATATTTTGTTTTGCATGCATTAATATTAAATGGCGATTTTTCTCAAATTGGCGCCTTTTTAATATTAATTCTTAAATTAACATGCTACAAATTAAATATTATTTTAATTCTCGGGACTCAGAGTCAGTGGCAGTTCAGCTGGGAGAAGGCCAATCGAATTCTTTCTTCCAGAATTAGGGTTTTTTCTTTCAGTCTTGCTTTATGGTACGATTTTGGCTATTTATGCAAGCATGGCATCATTTCTCATTCATCCAACTTGGCAAATTCGAATTTCTTCAAGAGATTGGCGAATTTTCATCAGATAATCAAGTTCGAAGGCAACAAAAACATTATTTTGTAGGTACAGGTCCAGATTCAACAACAAAGTGACGATTTTGACAGAAGAAGACAAAAAATAATAAAATACTAAGAAAAACGTCTTTCTTCTTATCTAAAATTCTTCCATTTTCTAGTCTAAAATTCTCTCACATGTTCGAAGAATTGGCAAATTTTGGGAAAACAAAACAGCTCAATTGATTCAAAACAATTTCCTTAGATAAACACATGTGCTAGAATTTTCAGGAAAATTTGTTCCAGAGCATCAGTTCTTAAGGCTCTGATTTTCTTAACTGAAATTCCTTTGCATGGTTGAGTAGAAGTCGAATTTTTACATTTCTGACGTTCTAGGTTGTCTTAGAATAATTTTCTAAGCAAAACCCATATCTCAAAATTTTCCATGAAAATTTACTTCAGACGAGCTATTTTTAGCCTCGGCAGGCTATTTTTAGCTTTCTAGAAAACTTGTTAGAATAAAGCCATGTTCATAGTCGATAGGCGAGTATTTCAGAATGCAATTTACTCAACTCGAATTCAAGACCAAGTCGGTCTTGACTCATGACTTCATCGGGACAGTTGATACGAATCTACATAAGGTGCTTCCAAAGGCAGTTTTAGATCCACTCAAGTTTAGAGATTTGATAATCCAGAACATTCAACAGTCCGGGTCACTTGAGGCCGCTTCCATACCTTTCTCAGTTCATTGTGTAGAGTTTGTAATGTCTTGTATTAAGCATTACAATTTTGCTGCACAGGAGATACAATCAATAGATGGGCGTGTTATTTGCAGTCTCAAACCCTTGGATATCGAGAGAAGTCTAGGTATTCCTCAACATCCAGATGGTCTGGTCATTTCTATAAGTCAGAGTGAGCAAGCATTCAATGCTGAATTGGATAAGTGTCAGAGTAAGATGATAGAAAGGTGGTTGAAACAGAAAAAAACCAAGTTGCCAAACAATGTGGGTCGTGGTGAATACAAGGATGAGTACGCAATCTTGATTACACTTCTCAATCATGTCTCAGGTCATGCAGATGCAAATAAACTTCACCCATGGATGTATTATATCATTGGTCGAATCATCTCTGGGCAAGAGCTTTATGACTAGGCATCCTTCATCAGTGATGCTATTCATGAACAAATCACCGATTTCCTAATTGTGCACTAGTTTCATATATGTTCCTACCTCATATACTTGATCGCCTATCAGGGTCAGTTTAGAGGGTTGAACACAGTGGGCATACATAGTGCACATAAAGTCTATCGTTATTATGATCAGCTCGAGTTCATGAAGGCTGAAAGACATTTCAAGCATGTGCAGGAGGCTTTCTTGACATACACAGTGAGAAACTTGGACCGGGAGTTGCACGTTCGTATCTCAACGGTTGTTAGAGTAGCGATGGAAGATTGAGTGGACTGGTTCATTCAGTTCCCTACATACACCTACATCCGTGTCTATGGATACACAGGAAATCCAACTATGCTTCCACGCTATCCTTCAGATAAGACAGTGTTCATGGAGTTCCTGAGGCAACTGTATGAGGTTCACAAACGTTTGCGCCACAAGCGTAAACAGGCTGCTAACTTTCCAATGCAGTTCGGTATATATTGGTGCAAAACAGTAGTTGATGCTAAAGCTGCAGGACAGGAGTTAGAGAATTGCAAACTCAAGTACCTGGTTGACACACGCACATATGATCCTTGGGGTCATTACGCAACATGCCTTGGTAGTCGCTCTTATCACAAACCTACAATGGAGGACTACTGGGTGGATTGCGAGTATGACTTAGAGGTACGCAGACACAGCTACAACAGGTTCTCTCTTCTGCAGATATCTGTCTTTTTGGCAGAAGAGATGGAAGGTTTGACAGAGGATTAGGGAGATGCACTTCCTCAATTTTACAGAGAACAGGTTGATAGGCAACCACTGCCGACAATTGATTGGTATGCCAAAGAATACTCATCAGTGAAGGAGAGGTCGAGCAGGGTTATTCAAAATAGTATGCTTTATCTCGAAAGAAAGAGGACTGGGAGGGTAACTATGCCTAGAACAGAGCCGCCACCAGTGGGAATTTCACTACCTTCCTCATCTAAACCCAAGCAGAAGAAGAGGAGTAATCCTCCTAAGAAGAATCCAATGCCGAATAATTCAAAAGGAAAGGCATGTATTGCTGATTCCCATGTAGAGCCTGTCAAAGAGGTAGTTCAGAGTTCACCACAACCTGAGGTTCAACAACATATGCCATCACCAACACCAGAGCAGCCTCCAGTCCCAATTCACATCGATTTGGACTTAGACTCACCACCTCACAGTGACACCTCTACGCATTCACTTTCGTCAGAGCCTCCCGTTACTAGTACAAATCATTCCAGTGGGATTAGTCGGGATTCATCTTGGCTTAAGAGTCAACTGGGAAGAAAGAGGAGACAACCGTCTTATGTGCTTGATCATTCAGATTTCGATCATGCTTATCAAGATGCGCCTGACAAGAGGATCAAGAAACAGGTTCACATTGAGAGGAATGCAAGTAAGGAGATCATCATTGAGACTGCCACACCTCCATAGGATAAGAGTCTGAACGAGATGGAAGCTCAGGACTTCGAAGTGATCACAATCAACTTCGATAGAAGTACTTGCCAGATGGAGATTGATCTCTTATAGGTTGCTATAGATAGTGCAAGGGATAGAATGTTGAAGGATGGAGAAGATAAGTCAGCCCTCAAAGCTGAAATACAGCAACTTCGCCAGTATATTTCTAGCCTTGTGCATAGAACAGGAAATTCTATCACCGCACTCCCACCGATGTTAGAACTGCTAGTAGAACAAAGTTAGCTTGACCACTTGGTTGCATATGGCAAGCGGTTAGATGAGTGGGAGGAGTTTGTTACTGGAGGCCGCCTTGTACTTTCAGAGTTATACCAATTGTGGTACAATGCACGTGAGCTCCATCTAAAACTTCAGGATGAGGAGCGTGACTTGGCTATTAGTAGACCCAGAGATGAGATCTTGATTGCTAACTTGAAGATGTCATATGAATCAGTCACAGATGTAGAAGATAAAGAGGTTGTCTACACTTGGAGGACACAGTTAATCTTCAAGGAAAAGATAGAAGAAACAATAGCATCATAATTGGTTGAGAGCACAGAGCACATCACCAGTGCACTCCGTTATGTGAGAAACTTTGTGTCTCAATTACCATGGTAGTATCAGCGTGTAGGTGGTGACTATGTTGAGCTTGCTGACATTCAATCAGAGCTCCAGGCACTCATACACGGTATTTTTAGTGGGGAGACCATTGGCTGTAAGATGAATCAGCTTACAATCATGTCAGCATTGTTTGATGAGGCAACTAGGAGTAAAGGCGAGTTTCAATGTCAAATCACAGGCGGAGAAGACATGTTGCACAGGCACGGTATACTTCGTTGGAGCTTCAGTTCCCCAGAAGGTGACATAGTCAACAACCTTGTGGATGGGTTGATTGCTCGAGATCAGGGCCAGTAGACTTTAGTTCCAGCCTTTTAGGATAGACTTCATGCACGACAGTTAACTTGATGCTTCTTTCCAAGTTAACTCGATGCCTATCTTGGAAGTATCTACATTCACTTGGAGTTTCATCTAGGTTTTTACATTAACTGATGGTAGTATTCCAGTTAACTTGCTTTCAATAAGGATGTGCATACTTGCACATTGTCCATTTAGAATAGATGTTTCGGTTAACTGATGGTAGTTTTCCAGTTAACTGTATAATTTCCTTTATTAGGGTTTAGCAATAAAATCTTGCATGCATTGCAAGACTGTAGTTGACTCAAGGTGATTTTAGGGTTCCCTACTGTTGACATGTGTTTTATGACAACACCAACACAGAATAAAATGTCCAACGGTCACTCTATTCTCTCTTGATCAAAGTATTCCGCATGCTAAGATTGCATGAAAGTTCATGCGTTCAACTCCAAGGTGACCGTTGGACATTTTATTCTGTGTTGATGTTGTCATAAAACACACGTCAACAGAATTGGCGCTAGAAGGAGGGCTATTTTTATAGTGAAGCAGAAAGGAATCATAAAAGTATAATGTACCAAGATGGTGCTACCTCATAGAGATATATTTTCGGTGTTGTAGCCAATCTAGGATTCAACGACGATCAGGAAGATATTCTTTCAGGGTTGAACAATCTCGCGTGGAAGACAAAGAGAAGTGCAGCTGAGTATATACGAACAAGCTTTGTGCTGGAGGAGGAAGAAGAGAAAGCTATCAAAATCCAAGTTGCTATTGAAAGAGATTTGTTGAACCAAAGACAGCCACTCACTCCCGTGCGCTGCCTGTAGAAGAAACAACTCCATCCTAGATCGTATCAGTTCATTCTTGCTAGACAAGTTGAAGAGAATTTTGAGGTCTGCACCCAGTTCATCTAAGGAACTTGTGGAACTAGAGCTACCTACCAGAACAAGGAAGAAGAAAGGTACTCGATTAGACGGAGAGGCTCCCTCAAGCGAAGAGATTCTATCAAACGAAGAAGTTCAAGCAGTGAAGAAGCAGTAAGTGGCGAAGAACTCTCAAGTTTATTTAGAACTCCGCCTAGCATTTCAAGGCTTGCCCAACAATACATCACACTAGTAGCAATACAACAACAGCAACCAGTTCAAGTTACGCCAGTTGTTGTCCAACAACCGCCAGCTCAAGCAGCTGTATATCGGTGAAGACCAGCAATGGCTCAGCCAGTTGCAAATGGTGCTACTTGGTTGGTCACCAACCCGTCCCCACTAGAGTTCGTCGACTATCACAACATGCCGAAAAATCCGGAGAGTTTTTGCTCCAAGTTCCACATCCACGACATGAACCGCATTGTTGAGGATCATATCAAGATGTTTGAAGACCATCTACGCAATAGACAGATTGCATATGGGGTTGTAGCATGCAGGCTATCCCCATACTCCTTGGGAGAAGAGGCCCATTATTGGTTCATACATTTACTAGTCGGTTCTATCAGAACATGGGAACAGATGAAGACGGCCTTCATCGGAAAATTTGGTATTCCCATCACTCCCGCAAAATTGTTCAGACAGATTGTAGGACGCAAGAGAAAGAGCCTATTCATGTGTTCAACAATAGATTTCAAAAGGCTCTCACAAGGTTGCGCACTCCTTACACCATCACAGACGCTAGAGAAAACTACTACGCCGCTTTGGATCCCCTAACTGCAATGTTCGTGAGAGAAGCTCACCCCGCACCAGCCAATATGAATTTAGCTTATGCTAAGGCAATCAAAGTGAGTCAGAACATGGGACAAAATACAACTGGGCCCTCATTATACAATGGCTTGAGTTCTACAAACGGCCAAATACAAACCTGGAATCAGCAAGTTCCAGCGTTAAATCCAGTCCCACAACCAGCTTACCGGGCAGCTGCACCATGCAATCAGTTGGTTCTCCATCCCGGAGTGCCCTTGTCTCAAGCGCTGGCAACGCAACCAATCTATCTGCAGAACACAGTGCCACCGACAAAGACTCAAGAGGAAAGAGATGAAATAAAGGAGTTGGTGGAACAAGTGAAGAAGCTATCAACTGAGGTGACATACCTCAGGAATCAAAATAATCAGATACAAGCCATGCAACGAAATAATCACGCACATCAAGGTGCTAACCAAGGATATTCCAACAATCCTCCAAATCACCATCAAGATACCCATCAGGGATACAGTCATGAGAATAGTCATGGGTATAGAAACAATAATCAAGGATTCCAAAAGAGATCCTGGAATACAGGGCCCAACAATGGAGGTGTCCCTTCACCATTGGACAACCCGCCACCTCCTGAGAACCGTCCTGCAGATAGAGTATATTTGGCAGAGGCCGCATTATCAGGATGGTGTAGACTACACAATACTAGTCAGCACTTTGAGCTCCAATGCCATGAGTTCCAAGTTGCTGCTAATATTTTCAGAGGAGAAGTAAAGAACACAGAACCTGCAGAGAATCCTCTAGTTACGGGGTACAAAATAGTTCCAGCATCCCGATATGATCGGGCCTTGATCTTGGAAGACTTCAAGTTTCCACTTGAATTCCAAAGTTATACACCTCCGTCGGTTAATCAGAAGTTTCCGCTAGCTTCAGCAAATGGTCCCGTGGGGACGCCAGAGGCTCAAGCGCCTTCAGAGGCTCATGCCACATACGCATCACTAGATGAGCCCCTAAGCAGAGACGGTTATAGTTTTCCGCCTCTTAACAATAGTGTCTTGGTGGAAGGAGTCAGAGAAGTACAAGCTCTCTAGACTGTTGGAAGTGGGCCTCCCAAAGTGTATCAAAGGGGTTATCCTCAACGAGAGCCATTGACCTCGTCAACGCCTCCGAACAACTTTACGACACCTCTGCATCCCAATGCGAGCAACGTGCCGATTGCACCAAAAGACTCTTCGGAGTATAGACAACAGGGACCCACACAAGCAAGATCGAATGGACCACAAATGCCTCAGCAGCCTGTTTACCAAACTAAACGGGGACAAAAAGGGAATTCTCCTAGGGAGGATATAAAGAAGCTGAGCTGCTATGTATTGGAGGAATTCAAGAAGATAAAAGTCAGTTTGCTGCTCTATGAGTTGATGAAGATTCAGGAAGTAAGGGACACTCTCTTGGGGACATTGACCGAAACTCCCACCACGAGAGGCACTTCACAAGAGGCACCCAACGTACCAAGGAACCCCCAAGTTGTCATGCAGTCCCATCCTGCACATAATACAAATGTGGTGCAAAGTGCGCCACGAACGTCCTATAATTCATGGGAGGCACAACCACAGTCTCAGAACTTTGAGGGCATGGTATTAAATTCCGCAAGCGCTCCTAGAAAGGCTGAAACTAAGAAAGGTCCTCAACCAGATGATGCCACAAAGCTTAAACAGAATACAAGAGATGAGACTCAAAGCAGACAAGTTCAGCCAGACAAGAAAGATGAAAACAGAAATGAGGTAGCAAATGAAAGAAGAAAACCAATGGTATTTTATCAAGGGAAAGATGAACCGGCCCCATTCTTAGTTTCAGTCAGAATATTCGAAAAAATGCTACACAACTGTTTGATTGATTCTGGAGCTTTGAGCAACGTCATGCCTTTGAAGGTATGTGAAAGGTTGGGTCTAATCCCACTCCACACCAACAAGAAGGTGACTCCGCTAGATAAAACAAAAGTTCCCATTGTTGGGGAGCTAAATGACATTCACATGCAGCTAGCCGCGGATCCTAGGATCTAGAGTCGCATTGATATCTCCGTTGTGGATATACCAGATGGATATGGCATGCTGCTCAACAGAGATTGGTCCCGAAAGTTGAACGGATATATCGCCACCGACTTTTCTCACATGTGGTTGCCTTGGAGAGGAATTCCTAATCAAATAAGAGTGGAGAGTACACCATGGCTCAGGTTGATGATCACCAATTATGGTGATAACAATGAAGTATTATTTGCAGAAACTGATCTAGGCTCTTACAAGCCAGTCAAGCAGGAGGTCCTCATGCTGCAAAGCGTGATTGGGGAAAAACCCTTGGAAAGTACATCATCCTCCACTGAACTGTTGATTGAGGATGACTCGAGCGAGAGTGAGGGGACATTTGAAAATTTTAGAAATTTTGTGCTGAAGAATGTCAAACAAAGAATAGAATTGGGGAAGGATACCTCCATCGGCAGTATGCTAATGCCCAATTGGTGTAGGATCCATGAGGCCTTCCATCCGGAGTTTACATGCGCCATGTGCAAGATGGCCATAGAACAAGTTTCAAAGAGAGTCCCACAAGTCTCTTTGGTAGAAGAACTAGAAGAAGTAAATGAGAGAAAAGGCTCCCTGATGAAGGAATGGGTAGAGGGTGGGAAAATTGAGCCCGCAGTGGAAAAGAATGATCCTGTGACCCGTAGCAATCACATAGAAGATCAAGTATGGACTCTGAGATTTGATGGGTCGAAATCTAAGAAAGGGAATGGAGCAGGGTTTGAACTTATTAGCCCCAAGGGAGAAGCATACCTAGGTGCTTACAGGCTCCAGTTCTCTTGCACCAACAACATTATTGAGTATGAATCCTTGATTCATGGGTTGATCCTGGCAATAGAGAAAGGTGCCAAAATCGTGCACGCCATCGGGGATTCGGACATAGTAGTTCGCCAAGTAAGAAGACAATATGCTTGTCATGACAAAAGATTGGGACGTTATCAGAACAGAGTATGGGACCTGATCGAGAGCTTCGATGCATTCAACATCAAGCAGGTGTATAGGTCTAGAAACCCAGTGGTGAATTCCCTCGCACAGGCAGCTAGTTCGCTGGAACCATTGGCCATGGAAGGCTTAAAGAAGTTCACGATGGAGTTGATCTCCACACTTCAATTCTAAATAATATAAAGAATTTCCAGGTGTTTGATGATGATAAGCAAATTTTGGAATTCCTGACAAACTCAAGGGTATTTGAAGCACAGATTATAGACGAAGAAGAGACTGAGGAAGCAGAATTGGACACTGAAGGGATCTCAAATTTGAAGACGAATGTCATTCCTAGAGCAATGGTTGAACTAAAATGACTCTTTGACCCTGATAAACTGAGTAGAAATAAGGGCACTCAAGGGAATGAGTGTGAAACAGTCAACTTGGGAACAAATGAGCAAGTAAAGAATGTATTTGTGGGTAAGGTTTGTACCCCAAGAGAAAGGGAAGGAATAGTGCAAGCATTGAGAAAGTTCTCCGATGTGGTAGCCCGGGGCTATGAGGACTTGAAGACATATGACACTACCTTGATCACGCATACAATCTCGTTAAAGCCGAGAAATAAACCATTCAGACAAAGGCAGAGGCCGGTGAACCCGCTGCTAGAACCACTGATATACCAAGAGGTAAAGAAGCTCCTTTTGACCAGAATCATCTTTCCAGTAAGGCACTTGACGTGGGTCGCCAATCTGGTACCCGTCAGGAAGAAAAATGGCGAAATAAGGTTGTGTGTCGACTTCCGCAACCTAAATAGAGCGTCTAAGAAAGATAACTACCCCTTGCCCTCGTTGGACGAGGTGATACAGATTGTCAATGGTTCCCAAATGATATCCTTCTTGGACGGCTATTCAAGATATAACCAGGTAATGGTCGAAGAGGCAGACAGATTGAAGACAGCCTTCACCACCAAGTGGGGGACTTTTGCATACGGAAGAATGCCTTTTGGCTTAACTAACGTCAAGGCCACATTTCAGCGGGCCATGGACATCGCTTTCCGAGATTTAGTCGGAAAATGCATTATTATATACATGGACGACCTGACCATGTTTTCCAAGAAAAGAGAAGATTATGTTGAAGATTTGAGGAAGATCTTCCAGAGATTCATAAGGTTTGGCATTTCTCTCAATTCCAAGAAGTGCGTGTTCAGAGTTACTGAAGGAAAATTGTTAGGACATGTCCTTTCAGAACAGGGCATATCAATTGACCAGGACCGCATCGAAGCGATTTGAAAGATCAGCATACCAGGGGGTCAGAAAGAGTTGAGGTCTTTCTTCGGAAAGATTAATTTTGTGAGAAATTTTATAACTGGGTTTGCTGAGATTGTCAGACCGTTAAATGAAATGCTGAAGAAGGATGCAAAGATCGAATGGACCCCTCAAACAAGGAAGGCATTTGAGGAAATCAAACAAGCAATAGTGGATGCTCCAGTGCTAGTCAGTCTAGATTATTCAAAGCCGTTCTACTTATATTCTTTCGCTTTAGAGCACACCTGTGTAGCGGTTCTAACCCAGAGAACGGAAGAAAAGGATGAACATCCAATTGCTTTTATGAGTGCACTGTTGAAGGAGGCAGATTAAGATATCCAAATGTGGAGAAGCAGGCTTACGCTCTAGTGAAAGCAGCTAAGAAATTCAAGCACTACATCTTGAGGAGCAAAGTCTATGCGATAGTTCCAGATGCCACGGTAAAAACACTACTGATGCAAAATGAATTAGGAGAAAGAAGAGGCAAGTGGGTCGCCACTTTGCAAGAGTATGATATGGAAATGCAGCCCATGAAGTTAGTCTGAGGGCAAGCCTTGGCACAAACGATTGCAATGGCAGGACCTGGATTGGTGCAACAAACATATGTGCTGGAAGAAGTGTCTCCAGGAGAATGGTACGATGACACTGTCTATTATTTGTTGAATCACAGGTGCCCTTTACATTTGAATCCAGTACAAAGAAGGGCTTTAAGAATGACGAGCTAGAGATTTATGCTGCAAGGATCAGTACTTTATAGAAGAAATCACGAGGGAATTCATTTGAGATGTGTAGGAAAAAGAGAAGCTAAGCAGCTAATGGAACACTTTCATGAGAAATTTGGAACAAGTCATGGAGGTGGTTTGGCCATGGCTCATCAAATTTCAAGGGCTGGATATTATTGGCCTACACTGTTTAAAGACGCTTATGAACATGTGAAGACTTGCCATATTTGTCAGACAGATGCATACAGGGAAAAGAATCCGGCTATGCCCTTGCAGCCAGTAATTGAAGTTAGGCCATTTGCAAAATGGGGATTGGATTTTATTAGAATGATTAATCCACCTTCCTTGGCGCAGCATAGGTACATACTGACAGCTACAAACTATTGCACCAGATCGATGGAAGCTCAAGCTCTCAAGCTTTGCATGACAGATGTGGTCATTAAGTTTCTCGAGGAAAATATCATTACAAGATTTGGATGTCCTCACGCTTTGGTGTGCGACAATGGCCCCACTTTTTCATCATTGAAGTTTTCAAATTGGGCATTTGAGTATGGAATTGCGTTGAAATTCTCATCCAATTACTATCCATAGGGGAATGGACTTGCAGAGTCCATGAATAAGAATTTGTTGAATGCTATCAAGAAGTTGTTGGATAAGAACCCCAAAGATTGGCACACACAGTTGAGGTTTGCTTTGTGGGCAGACAAGACCAGAACAAAGAATTCTTTGGGAACGTCTCCTTACCATTTGGTTTATGGGCAAGACCCAGTCTTCCAAGTTCAGTTGAGAATTCCAACTCTTCAGTTTATTTAGGAGTATCTCAAAGGAGAGGACAAAGTTCAAATCAGGTTGTCCCAATTGATGCATTTAGAGGAGAAAAGAGATGAAGCATTGGAAAATTTGGCCAAACATCAAGGGGTTGTGAAGAGGTGGTTCGACAAGCAGGCCAAGATCAAGGCCTTCATGATTTCAGATTTAGTTTTATGTTGGGACAAGCCCCACGAAAGAAAAGGTGATCATGACAAGTTTGACAAACTATGGTTGGGCCCATATCAGGTTTTCTGAGATCCTGGGAGATAATGCATTCAGATTGAAAACGCTAACAGGCGAGGATATCCCATTGCCAGTCAATGGGCGATTCCTCAAGCATTATTTCCAAGCGTAGGTTCCCTCCTTGGACCTACTTTGTACATAGTTAGATTAGGTTGCTTTCCGCGCTCTCCTTTTTGGTTTTGGTTTTGGTTTGTTGCCCTTTGGGTTTTTGATTTTGGTGTTTCTTCCCTTGAGTTGTCCGCTCAAGTGGTTTAGGTTTTGGTTTGGGTTTGGAATGGACATAAGTTTTGGGGTTTCCTGTTGTGTATGGGGGTGATGTCTTTCATTTCACAGTTTGGTCTACTGCCATTGGGTTCCTATATTTGTGCAAACGATAGAATGCCAAGGTTGTTTTCCTCTTATCATCATCCGGCTTCGTATGAACTCGACTCGGAAGGTTAATCAATTATTGTATCTAAACACATGAGTCTGAGATCATAGTGTCCCACCTGTTCAACTAGCCACTTTGAGTCATTTTGATTTCTTGGGAGAGGTTACGGCAAGTGAAAATTTTACATCTTGCTTCAGTGCCATTGCAATTCTCAAACCCATTGGTAGCTTCGCTGCTTGCCAACCAATTATGGAATTGACAGAAAATCAAGAAAGAAAAAGAAAATATGCTAAAAGAGAAATATCAAAAGAAAGAGCAATGAAAGAAATATCGTACTTAAAACATTGGTTTGGGAATATACGAATAACTCCACCGAGTCTATGGACGCCTGACCGACAGTGGAGCAATATTTGTGAGAATTGTAGCGACAACCTCGTCGGGGCTATGGATGCCTGACTGGCAGCGAGGCAATGTCCAAGATACTTTTGAAGTTAAGACACTTATATAACTTGCCGTAGTCAATCTCGGGAGTCAAGATGGTTTAGAGATGAGATAAATGCATATGTTCAGAAGATCACAGATGAAGGTGTTTTGATCCAATATCGGATTCTTCTCCCCTTTTGAGTAAGTGTCCTTTTTGTATGATGGTTAGAGGGTATTGGCCAAGGTTTAATTTTTAAAGTGTTTTTCAACACTTTCCCGTGGAGTCGCCAGATGTTGTGACCTTTTTCACACATCACCCCATTCAAATGGGGACCCCCTAATTTTTGCTCCATTCTGGTCTTTTGGCTTTCTCTCTCTCTCTCTCTCTCTCTCTCTCTGGTTCTTCCGTCCTTTCGGGGATGTCCCATCGTTTGACCGAGGTTGGAAATATTGGTTAAGTCTGTGGAATTAGGGTTTTCCATCATTTAGGCTTTTTAAAGGTCAAATTGAGTTGTCAAATTGGAATCTGAGCTTAGTACTGCAGTTATAAGGTGTCCAACAAAGTCCCATTGAATTTTTATTGAATTCTGACAACTTACTATTTTGAATAAGTATTCAATCTAGCCGTTTCATCGGGATTTTGAAACTCTGACTATCCCATCACATTCAGATAACTTTCAGCTACTTGCACGCAAAATTAGAACATATTCTGACAACTTGCTATTTTTAGCAGTTCCGGCTTCAAGGGCCATTTTCAGGATTTTCACATGTGCTTTTTCAATGCATGTCTCGGGAATGTTTTCGGGTTTCTCAAGACCTTCGCAATGATGTAACATGCAAACCGAGATGATGACTTTCAGAGTTCAACCTTCAAAGGCTATTTTTAGGGCTTGCATGCAGAGTTTTTCAATGCATGTCCGGATATTCCTCATGGGTTTTTCAAGAGCTTTGCAACGATATGACATGCAAGCACAAGGGATCAATTTTCAAATACTTACTATTTTTAGCCAATGCCCGCATGCAGACCAATTTTCTGGGTTTTTCTGGGTTTTCTGAGATCCCACGGGCAACGTGACATGCAAAATCATCCGATAGTGGATTGGCCACTTTTCAGGAAGTTTCTATTTTTAGCAGGTACACTCAAATAGCCGCCCGACACTCCAGTTCAGCAAGCAGAACGACATGCAACAGAAACAAAGTCAAATGGAGACCGTTCAGGATACATGCAAGTCAAATTAGGGTTTCCACTTTTATAGGAGGTAAAATCCAGAAATTGCCAAAGTGAAGTACCCCATCAGGATTACTATCATCCAAGCAACCTACTGGCAAAATTTGAACAAAATCGAAGAACTTACTATTTTTAGTAAGTCATTTCATGGCTATAAATAGCAGGTCTACACCAGAAGTAGGTATGAACAAAACACTCAAGTCATCAAGAACAGGCATAGCAAGTTTCAAGTCAAACGAAGCTGCAGAAGTCAGGCAACTTTGGAAGTTACTATAAATAGCAGGTAGCTATAAATGGTAGGTCAGAGCAAGGGGTAGGCGAAAATAGGTTCATCAAACTACAGGGATCATATGGTAAAAATTTCATAACAAACGGAGCTATGGAAGTCAGAGAAGCAAGGGCTTACAAAAAATAGCAAGACTTACTAAAAATAGAAGGTGATGACAGGCAGAGGAAACCAAAATTCTCTACGTATAAAACAGAAACACCGCCTCGAAAATGCACCCTCACCTTGAAGAAATTAATGGAGGCGCTGAAATTTCCTCTAAGGCATGGAAATCAGAAGCTCAGCATGCCAAATGCGCCCAGGGTTGTGAGGCCAAGCTAAAATTTCCCAAGTTCAAAATCAAAGTAAGCTTGCCTATTTGCGCACAAGCCTAGGAGATGTCTTCAAAAATATTCTAAGGCATCAAGTGAAAGCTCCACCATGAAAATGCGCCGACCTTGTGATGACTACCTCAAAAGTTTCTAAGGCATGAAATCAAAATAATGGCACTCCAAATGCGCCCATGATGAGAATAAAAGTAAGCCCTCTAAAATACGCCAAAGGAAGGAGTGGTTAAGTGAAATTATTCTAAGGCATAAAATGAAAGTCAATGAGGTAAAATTCGCCCATCTCCAACAAAGAAATGCGCCCATGAATGAAAGCTTGAGGTAGTATTTGCGCCCAAGAAGAGTTAAGAGGTTGCTGAAAATGTCTAAGGCGTGGAAAATATGCTAAGGCACGGAATGAAAGTACAACCTCTCAAATGCGCCCATAAATGAAAGAAGAGACACTCAAAGGCGCCCACTTTAAATGGGGATGTTGAGAAACGCCTAAGGCATGAAACAAAAGCTCCCCAAGCTATTTGCGCCCAGCTTGTATGATGAGAACCTTGGAAAATATTCTAAGGCATGAAATCAAAGTCACACATGCCATTTGCGCCCTCACCTTGGAAAGAAAAATGAATATGTTTGAAATATCTCTAAGGCACGAAATAAATGCAAGGGGTCTGAAACGCGCCCAAGGATGAAGTGCCTTTAAAATTATTCTAAGGCAAAGTAAAAGCTAGCACACAGAGATGCGCCCATAATGAAGAAGAGTTACAAAAATTTTCCTAAGGCACGAAAATGGAAGTGAAAAAGTAGAAACGCTTCCTTGATGAGATGATACGAAAATGCTCCAAGGCGTCATAATTTGCACATCGGGTCTTTGCATGTCGGGTCATAGTTTGAACATCTTACATTATCCTTTGAAGATTGTGTTGGCGTTTCAAATCGCACCTCTGGAATGCGTTCTGGAAACGGACAGCTATGTGCAGTAAATTGCTCTTTGAATTAGGAGGGGAAGCTCCCTCTTTTGCTGAGTTGCATAAAGAAAAGTAATCTAAACTTAATTACGCCTATCTTTTTGGTTCAGCTGCGAGAACACAAGGTTATAGAACACTAGATGTTGCGGTTGAGGTTTTCCCTTTAATGAAACTAGACAGCTACAATTTAACCTACGCTTAAAACGTTTCCACCCTCTCAAGTAAATGCAGAGCAAAAGAGTTTGGAAATGGACAAGTATGATTTCTGACAAATATACTTAAATAAACTATTCTTCAACACACGTTTTATGGCAAGTTGAAAGAGAGATCATAAAAGTATTACAGAAATAAGAGACTTTTATTTCAAGGCAGACAATGCATGCTCAAGATTTTATTTACTCATATTTCTAGCACAAGACAAATAGACGGAAACTTGAGATGTTTATATCAAGGTAGACAAAGCACGCTCAAGATTTTATTTACTCAAGTTTCTGGAACAAGGATTACAACTTCAGGACAACAAGTTGTAGCAACACGCTTGCAACATGCGATCAACCTAACTATAATCAACACAACACATGAACTAAACAAGTATTTGCAGCTAAAGAGGCATGCAAACTTGCTCTTTACACAAAGTGAACAACACTAGACGATAACAAAGAGAAGGTACTATGACACTTATGTCTTGTTATCACAAGCACGGTTTCACTAAAATGAGCAAACACTGCTCTTATTTATAACTAAGCAGAGGAGTAAGAAACCCTAAAATCTCCTTGCTTTTACAACTACTGCTTGCCAACATGCAAGCTTTATCTCTAAATCTAGAAGAGATTAAAACATCTAAACCCTAGAAAGCTTTTATAAAGGAAAGTGCCAACTCGTGACAACTTGTTACAATATTTTCTTTCTATCCTCAAAGAATGGAAAAGATTTGAGAAAAGAATAGAAAGAAAGCGTGGAAGATGCTTCTAGAAGAAAGCAGATTTAAAGCTCGATCACATCCGCTAAAAAGCGGGCAACTTCATCTGAAGTAGGAGTGTTGATGCTATTAATAGCAAAATGCCACTTTTCCAAGATTTCTTCACCATCTGTAATTGATTTCAAGAAATCTTCACTCTCATTGGCCGCTTTCTTGAACCTTGCTGACATCATGGAAATCATCATCATTCTCCCAACACTACCCTCGCTGCCATGCAATATGCTCTGAAACTCAACTTGGACTACGTCAAGCCCAATGTAGGAACCATCCTCAAGGCAATACTAACAAGGAATTGCTGCAACTACTTCTCTGATGAACCTAAGAGCATCAACAACTCTTTGTTTATACGCTGCAAATTCCTCAGATATTCTGATATATGTGTTCACCTTGAAAAGATGACTTTCTTTCCACTCCAGGATTTGTCTTTTATGTTCTCTCGCCATTGTAGAGCCACAAGCCATCTCTAAATCTGCAATTATGATTTCGTGCATGGGCTTGAACTCGGCTATCAGTTGTTCAAAATCCTGGATACCTTGACGTAAATCATGAGCCTTGTATCTCAACTGAAAGACTTGTGTCAGAACCTCTTTTCCTCTGTTGATGATCTCCTCAACCCATTCATTAGTTTGTTTACCACAAATAACTAATTGCCTTAATTGCTGCTGGTCAGCTGGTGTTTCTAAGACTTGAAGTAGCAACTAAGTTGTTTGTGAGGTGCCTTGGATAAGATTTGATATACATAATCGGAGTTGACGATTTTCAGCCTTGAGGACTACCTTGTCTTCTCCATCCTTGTGCACTCTTTCTTGAATGTTTTCTATTACCATCTTAAACAAACTTATATCAGCATGTCGAGTACTTTTACCAAGGTTTGCTTTGACCATGATAAAATCATCAACATCCACCTCATCTCTTATTTTATCTTCAAGAGGCGTAGCTGTCTCCATGACCATTTCACCCTCGAGATTCCTCTCAAAATGCATTTGTTTCTTGGCCTTCTTCTTGGGTGCTTCATGGTATATGCTAAGGTCATCAACATTTACCTGATACGAAGGCCTTCTTCTTGTCCTTCCCAAGGAGCTCTCAAGCCAAGATGTAGTATTTCTATTAACATCCAAGGGAGGAGTAATTGTAACATTGACCTCTATCTCCTCGTCTTCCAAATCAATGTGAATTGGCAAAGACCTAGGAGATGGTAGTGTTTCTTGTATCAAAGGTTCATCATGTTGCACTTCTTCTTGAAGTATAGGCTCTGGTTGAGGAACTTTTGTTTCAGCTGTAGGCTGCTCTTGTATAACAATCCCTTTATAATCCAACCTCCTTTTAGCACTCTTTGCCGATCTACTACCCTTTGTGACCTCTTGAGACTGCACTTTTTCTTTGTTCTTTGGTTGCACTCTTGAAGAAGAGGGAAGAGATGAATGTTTCTTTGGCGGCTCTGCTACTGGAATAGACTCCCTTTTCTTTAGAATCAAGAAAGTCTTACTATACTCCACCACTTGTCTTGTCCTTTCTTCCACTGTGATGCATTCTTTATGAGCCCAGTTGACCTGTGGAAGAGGTTGCTGCTCAACCTTATTTCTTATATAAGCTGGAAGAATTACATCCCCATCATCATCTGACAGCCCTTCAATATCTTCTGATAAGCAATCTTTCATCTGATGAAGGGTTAACCTACTATGACTTCGCCTTCGCACCTCATACTCATCCCTGCAATTAGCCCAAAAGTCTTCAAGTGCGGGTGTATGAGCAAGGTTCTGACCAAATCTAGATGCATAGAAGCCATGGGGATCATATAATCGTCTCTCGCTGAAAGGCTTGAGACCAAACTTATCTAACTCGTTACCCATTAGTTTAGCTTATGCGGATGATCTACATGTGTAAACGCCTAAAGCGAAAGGAAAGCTGAAGGCTGGTTTCTTTTGTTACGCAGACGGGTGTGAACATTTGAAATCTGCCTAAAGAATTCCATGCATATTACCTCATCTGATGGATACCTCGGTAACATAAGTGGAGCTCCTGAATAACCGTACACCCTTAGGTAAGTGAAAGTGGCGAACTGAATAAACCAATCTAGCCATTCTGATATTGCAGCCTTGACAATGGATGAGATGCGAACATGTAGCTCGTTGTCCAGGTCCCGCACTGTATAAATCAAGAATGCTTCATTCACCCTTTTGTAATGACGTGATGCAACAGTGAATTCCAACTGAGTATAGTAGTTATAGACGTGTTGAACGTTCAAAGAACCTTCCGTGTTTAACCCTCTGAATTTACCTTGATAGGCAACCAAATAGACTAGGTAGGAGACCATGTGAAATGCATGTCTATGAAAGTACTCAGTTATCTGATGATGTAAGCAATCACTGATCAATGTAGGCCAGTCATAGAACTCTGTCTTTTTCATTATATGAGGTATTACATAGAACATCCAAGGCTGAAACCTCTTTGCATTTGCTTGACCTGTGACTCGATTGAGTAGGGTTATTATGATGGCGAATTCCTCTTTGAACTGTCCTCTTCCGACATCCTTTGGCAATGTAGAATGTTTCTCTTTTAGCCACCTATGTGCAATCTTCTTGCTGTATTTATCTTGATGTTCTTCCCATATCCTTTCACATTCTTCCACGTTGATAGTGACGCTTCCAAGCCATGGTGGAATGGAGAAGCATTTCTCAATCATATCCGGTTTTAGGCTGCAAATGATTCTCCCATCAACTGACTATATCTCCCTTGTAGCTGGATTGTAATGCTTGATGCAAGCAATTATGAACTCTAAGCTCTGTACTGAGAAAGGTATGGATGCTGCTGCAAGAAGACCTGAATGGGCGAGATGCTTGATGGTGGTATTGCCTGCATCTTCTAAAGGACGTATATTGAATATTGGCTTGATGTGATGCAAGTCTGTTTCAGCTGTTTCAATGAAATCGTGGTAAAGAATTGATTTGGTCTTGAACTCTGCAGGAGTGTATTCCATTCTGAAAGACTTGAAGATTGACAGTAAACACGCCTAGGTTCAGACAAATTTTGGCAAACTTTCTAAATTTAGCTTGCTGATTTTCTTCCTCTAACGAACGAATTTTTGAGATTTATTCTGAGATATGGGTTTTGACTAGAATTTTGTTACAAGCCAACCCAGATCGCCCATTTTTGAAAATATGGAGTGGAGACTAAAAAAGCAACAAACCCTAATTTTCCCCCAAAAAACAGAAAAAAGCTGACATCTGGGTATTGTTCTTGAGCATAATCTGAATAGACCCAGTAGATTAGATTTTGAAAACCCTGGCTTCTGACTGAAAAAGCAACAACTTTTAGTTTCTCTGAAAAAGCTGAGGTATGGGTTTTGTCCAGAAGAAGGTTTAGCATAGACCCAGAAGACTAGAAATGGATGAATATGAAGTTTTCCCTGACATGCAAAATAGAAGCAATTGCTGCAACTTAGAGAGAAATCTTCAACAATTTGTCCAGAAGATAGAACAAAAATGGATCAGCTTGCTGAAATTTGATAATATAGGCCTTCTCCTTCTTAAATTTGATGTTCTTGATGAGAAAATATGAAAGAGAAGGTCTTCTTTGATTGCTGATCTGAAAATATATGAGAAGCCAGCAAGCTAGGGTTCTTGAATCTTGAAAAACATAGGTTTGAAGCTGCTGCTCTGTTTCTCTTTGAAGGTACCTGCAAGAAAATATGAAAAATAATACACAGAGGTGTCTTTAAATAAGTTTTTGTTTTGAAACTCAGCTTCTCAAACCCTAATCCTGAAGAAACCCTAAACCTAATTCATGCCTTGAGAAAAGGCGTATTTCTCTTCACTTAAAAATTTTGAAACATTTGAAAAATAAACTAAGGCATGAAGGAGTGGGCACCCTTCTTGAGGTATGGTGCCCAGTCTCTCCAGACTTAGCCAAATTTCTATCATTTTCATATTTTGTTCACTTTCCGACCCTGCTTCAGCTCTGTCTCCCGGCCTCTGGATTTATCCGATGAACGAACTGATTCTTCCATCGCGGAGCCTGATCATATCTAACAACTTTGTTCTGGAGACGTCATCTGCTAAAAGCTCCATTTACCCCTTTGAAATGTCAGGTGCCTATCCTTGATAAGGGCGCCCATTTCTTCCAATGTTAGCCATTTTAACGATCTTCAATTTTTATGCTCGACTTCTGACCTTCAAATGATTTTACTATTCTGGGTATTGTACTTGTCAGATTGACTGGCTATTGAGTTCACTAGATAGCTGAGATGAATCTGGAAGGGGTCTTCTAGATCACTCTTTTCCGGAAACTGACTTCTGGTGGCCTTAAACCCTAGGCGCCCTTCTCCTTCAAGGGCGCCCATAGCTTCCAGTGTTAGTTTTTATTTTGAATTTTCACTGTCGCTTTCCACTTTCTGCCATTTCTCACACTTTTTTCTCCTCTGTTTGCCTGGCGATATCTGATGACTATTGACTCTGACAGACGAGCTGACGGATTCGTTGGAGAGCTGGATCCAGTCTGAGGAAGTCATGCTGGAGGAGTCTTCAGCAATTTGACCATCTGCTATCTCAAAAGTTTGGGCACCCTTCTTGAGGTATGGCGCCCATCTTATCCAGACTTAGATTTTATTTCGTTTTCTTCATCTTCAGAGTTTTAAAATCTCTTTCCGTGGCTCGTGTTTGTCTTGAATTTGCCAGTGACTGGATGATCCGACGAGCATGCCAACTGATTCGTTGCGGAGCTGGGATGATTCTGAGCAATGTTGACCTGGAGATTAAAACCCTAATTTTGGCTTTTGGCCTCTTGAAAAAGCTGGGCACCTTTCTCCTTCAGGGGCGCCCATGGCTGGCAGTGTTAGAGAATTTTATCAGTTTTTCAATTTATACCTCGTAACACGTGTTTCCATTACCTTTGGCTGTCAAGATGAAAAATTTTCTAAGGCATGGAAACATGGGTGCCTCTTCTTGACAGGGGCGCTTGGAATCTCCAGACTTAGATAAAATTTGATATTTTTTCATTTTTCAACTTCCTCATTTTGTTCCTTGTTTCTCGTGCACATTATTCGTCGACAGTCTCTGTTTGATGCTTGAACTCTTGATTCTGACACCTGGCAGCTGGCTGACTTCCATGAATGACCTTGGATCTCCGAAGCAGCTTCTAAAAAACCAAAATAGACCCAGTAGAGTAAAACTGACCTTTTTGTGATTTTGACTGCACCAATCTGATGAGGAAGTATTTTAAGCCAATCAAAATCAGTCTTAACCCTAACGGCCAAACTTTCAATTTTTAGAAAATTTTACAAGTATCCATTTCGTAAGAAACCCAGAAAAACCCAGAAAAAGTTTCTATTTTTAGAAAACTGCTAAAAATAGAAATTTTCCTAAAATTTAGGGATAAAAAATTGAAGTCTGGGTATTGTAAGTTTGATCTTTTTAGACCGACCCAGATTGTCAGATTTTGAAAATTTCAAGCTTATGACCCCCATGCAAGACATGAGACCCCCATTTTGACCTTTTTTGACAGATTTAACAGTATTTTGACTCAATTCTTCAAAATGCTTAAGTGTAGCGAAATTTTTAATTTGGGGTACAACAGATTGCACCGGCTCTGTAGAGGCTGTTTGAAGGGAGGCAAAGCAGAATCTGGTTCAAAGCTTGTTGAAATTGATCTTTGTATCCCGCATTTAGGAGTAGAAAGTAGAATCCCTATCCCTATCTTTTTCTTTCAGTATTCTCTCAATTAGTTTAGGAACCTGAGTATTATCGACAAATCATTTGTGTCTTGCAAGTTCTTCTCTTTGGTCGAACAATTGTGCAAGTCCCCTTGAAATAACTCGCAAATCACATCAAGCCAACTGAGACTATTCCCTTGCATAAGGAACCTTGGAGTTGAATATATGATCTTTCTAGCAATCTTAGTGTTGGCGTAAGAACTAACACCTCTGGAGTGTGAGTTTGTACGGACAGCTATGCACACTACGTAATGAGTGCTCTTCAAATTAGGAGGGGAAACTCCCTCGTTGTGCTGGAATGCATGAAATAGAAAACTAAACTAATGTCCTATCTTTTTGTTCTCAGCTGGTAGAGGCACAAGGTTAAGAAAACCTAGAATGTTGCAGCTAAGTATTTTCTGGTTTCCCAGATCATGTAACTACAACTAAGCTAACTTCTTTAATATCTATCCAATTTCCTCAAGAAACAAAGCATGAGGAAATGGAGCAGGAATGTATTGCACGATAAACTCCAGGTGCGGGCTCACGACATGAAGGCAAGGTAGGCGCAACTATTTTTCCCGGGAAGAAGTTTATTAAAACAAACAAAATGAACGGTAAACCTGGTACAGCTTCACAACATGAAGGCAAGGTAGGCGCAACTATCTGCTTGGCTGAATGAGTCTACTATAACACACATCAAACGATAAGCTTTAAGTACAGTTTCGCAACATGAAGGCAAGGTAGGCGCAACTATTTGCTCTTCTGAATAGGCTTATAATAAACAAAACAAAAGGTAAGCAACTGGGACAGTAGATTGTATAGACGCAACACGCATGCAATAACGATCAAACCAGCAACCCCATTTAACTAAGGTCGAATAAACACCATGACAATAACATGAAGGCAAGGTAGGCGCAGCAATTTATTATAACAGCAATTACTCTTTGAACAGATACAATAATAGCAATACTACAGGCAAGGTAGGCGCAGCATGTATGCTATCAAGCAAAAGTTAAATTACAAATGAGCTTAAAGCTCTTATTTATAGACTTCAAGGTGTAGGCAACCCTAAAATCACCTTGAGTCAACTAAAGTCTTGCAATGCATGCAAGATCTTATTCCTAAACCCTAATTGAATGAAACTATACAGTTAACTGGGAAACTATCATCAGTTAACTGAAACATCTAATCTAAATGGACAAGGTGCAACATGCACGTCCTTATTGAAAGCAAGTCAACTGGAATGCTATCATCAGTTGACTGAAAGATCTAATCTAAACTCCAAGTGTTTGTAGATATTTCCAAGACAGACATGGCATGCAATGTGTAACAACCAGTTAACTCGGAAAGAGCCTCGAGTTTAACTCCTGTGTCTAATGTCTATCTTGGAAAAAGGTGGGACGCCTTTAACTGAAGTCTACTGGCCCTGATCTTGAGAAATTAACCCATCTACGAGGTCGTTGACTGCATCTCCATCTGGGGAACTGAAGCTCTGGCGAAGAATCCTATGTCTGTGCAGCATGTCTTCTCCATTAGTCATCTGACACTGGAACTCACCCTTTCTCCTGATTGCCTCATCAAACAATGTTGACATGGCTGTAAGCTGATTCATCTTACAGCCAACGGTCTCACCACTGAAAATACCGTGAATAAGTGCTTGGAGCTCTAACTGGATGTCAGCAAGCTCAACATAGTCACCACCCACACGCTGATATACACATGGTAATTGAGACACAAAGTCTCTTATATAGCGGAGTGCACTAGTAACATGCTCTCTGCTCTCAGCCACCTCAGATACGATCTTTCCTTCTATCTCTGCCTTGAAGATCAACTGTGTTCTCCAAATGTAGACCTCTTCTTTATCTTCTGCCTCTGTGACTGAATCAAATGACATTCCCAAGTTGGCAATCAGAATCTCATCCCTGGGTCTACTAATGGCCAAATCACGTTCCTCATCTTGAAGTCGCAGACGAAGCTCACGTGCATTATACCGCAATTGATACAATTCTGTAAGTACAAGGCGGCCTCTAGCAACAAACTCCTCTTCCCATTCCTCCAATCGCCTACCATATGCAACCAAGAGATCAATCTGACCCTGCTCTGCTGGTGGTTCTAACATATGTGGAAGCGCGGTGACAACATCCCCTGTCCTGTGTACAAGGCTAGAAATGTACTGGCGAAGCTGCTGTATTTCAGCCTTGAGAGCTGATTTATCTTCACCATCTTTCACCATCCTATCCTTGACGCTATCTGTAGCAACCTGTAGGAGATCAATATCTTGTCTGACGAGTACTCTTACCGAAATGAACTGTGATAACTTCGAAGTCTTGAGCTTCCATCTCGTCTAGACTCTTATCTTCTGGAGGTGCAGCAGTCTCAACAATGAATTCCTTATCTGCACTTCTCCCAATATGTATCTGTTTCTTGATCCTCTTTTCAGGGACATCTTGATGGTCATGATCGAAGTCTGAATGATCAAGTATGTAAGATGGTTGTCTCCTTTTTCTTCCCAGTTGACTCTCAAGCCAAGATGAATCCCGACTAATCCCACTGGAATGATCTGTACTAGTCGCAGGAGGATCTGATGACTGTGAATGTGTAAACGAATCGCTGCGAGGAGGTGAATCCATGTCCAAATCAATGTGAATTGGAATGGGAGGCTGCTCTAATGGTGTCGGTGACGGCATACGGGGCTGAACCTCAAGCTGTGGAGAAGTCTGAATAACTTCTCTGACTGGCTCTACATGTGGAATCGCAACAGATGCTTTTCCCTTCGAATTACTAGGCGCTGGATTCTTTTTAGGAGGATTGCTCCTCTTCTTCTGCTTAGGTTTTGAAGAAGAAGGCAATACAAGTCCTTCTGGTGGCGGCTCTGCTCTAGGCATAGATGCCTTTCTCAACCTTCTGCTTTCTAAATAAAGCGTACTATTTTGGATGACCCTGCTCGATCTCTCCTTTACTGATGCAAACTCTTTGGCATACCAGTTCACTAACGGCAATGGTTGTCCATCAACCTGCTCTCTGTAAAATTGAGGAAGTGTATCTCCCTCATCCTCTGTCAATCCTTCCACATCTTCTGCCAAGAAAACAGAAACTTGTGGAAGAGAGAACCTGCTATAGCTACGTCTGCGAACCTCGAAATCATCCTCACAATTCACCCAATAATCTTCCATCGTAGGTTTGTGATAAGAGAGATTACCCAGGCGAGCTGCGTAATGACCCCAAGGATCATATGTGCGTGTATCCACCAGGTACTTGAGTTTGCAATTTTCTAACTCTTGACCTGCGGTCTTAGCATCAACTGCCGTCCTACACCAATACATCCCGAATTGCAAAGGAAACTCGGCAGCTGGTTTACGCTTGATGCGCAAACGTTTGTGAACTTCATATAGCTGCCTCAGGAACTCCATGAATATTGTTTTATCCGAAGGATAACGTGGTAACATAGCTGGTTTTCCTGTGTATCCATAGACACGGATATAGGTGTATGTAGGGAACTGAATGTACCAATCTGCCCAATTCTTCATTGCTGCTCTGGCAACTGTCGAGATGCGAATATGCAACTCCCGGTCCAAGTTTCTCACTGTATAAGTCAAGAAAGCCTCTTGTACACGTTTAAAATGACTTTCAGCCTTTGTGAACTCAAGCTGGTCATAGTAACGATAGACTTTCTGTACACTGAGTATGCCCACCGTATTCAAACCATTAAACTGATTCTGATAAGCAATCAAGTACACCAGGTAAGAACACATATGAAATTGATGCGCAGCTAGGAAACCGGTGATTTGCTCGTGAATAACATCGCTGATGAAGGATGCCCAGTCATAATGCTCTTGCCCAGAGATGATTCTACCAATGATATAATACATCCACGGGTGAAATTTGTTCGCATCTGCATGACCTGAGACACGATTAAGCAGTGTAATCAAAATATTGTATTCATCCTTACACTCGCCACGACCCAAGTTGTTTGGCAACTTGCTCTTCTTTTGTTTCAGCCATCTCTCTATCATCTTGTTTTGACACTTATCCAGTCCAGCATTGAATGCCTGCTCGCTCTGACTCATGGAAATAACCATCCCATCCGAATGTTGAGGAATATCCAGACTTCGCTCGATATCAAGGGGTTTGAGACTGCATATGACACGTCCATCTATTGACCGTATCTCTCGTGTAGCGGAATTGTAATGCTTGATGCAAGATATAACAAACTCCACGCAATGCACCGAAATAGGTATGGAAGCGGCCTCAAGTAACCCGGATTGCTGAATATTCTTGATAACTGAATCCCTGATTTTGAGTGGATCCAAAACTACCTCCGGCAACACCTTATGTAGATCTGTATCAACTGTTCCGATGAAGTCATGGGTTAAGACCGATTTGGTCTTGAATTCGAGCTGAGTGAACTGCATTCTGAAAAACTTGCCTGTTGACTGTGCACACGGCTATATTCTGACAACTTTTCTGGAAAGCCAAAAATAGCCTGCTGAGGCTAAAAATAGCTTGTCGGATGAGAATTTTTACGAAAAAAATCTGAGATATGGGTTTTGTCCAGAAAATGATTCTAAGACAACCCAGAACGTCAGAAATGCAAAAATTTACCCTTTACTCAGCCATGCAAAAGAATTTCGGTTGAGAAAATTAAAGCTTCAAGAACAGATGTTCTGGAACAAATTTTCCTGAAAAATTCTGGCACATGGGTTTTGCTGAGAAAGCTCTTCTGAATCAACCCAGATATTTTGTTTTGCCAAAATCTGCCAACACTTCGAACATGCAAGAGAATTTAAGACGAGAAGATGGAAGAAATATAGAGAAGAAGAAAGATGTTTTTTAATTTTTATTTATTTATTATCTTCTTCTGTCAAAATCGCCACTCTGCCTTGAATCTGATGCTGAATCTGAACTTGTACCTGCAAAAGAATATTTTATCACCTTCGAACTTGATCCTTTGATGAAAATTCGCCAATCTCTTTGAAGAAATTCGAACTTTCAAAGCTGTGTGAATGATGAAAGGCGCCATGCTTGTTTAAATAAACAATTCGTACCATCATGCATGCATAATGCAACCCTAATTTAGAAAAAGGAAAATCGATTGGCTTCTCTCCAGTTGAACTGCCACTGTCTCTGAGTCTTCAGACTAAAAATAATATCTTAATTTTTAAAACATGCAAAAAACTAAAAATGGCGCCAATATCTGTCTTTGAAGAAATTCGTCACTTTTCAATGCTCTGCATGCAAAAATTTTTTTTTTTCATTTTTTGCCAAAAATAGCATCTTGCTGTGTTCAACACACTTCCCTGATTCCAAAAAGTCAAATTTTGATCTTTTAGGCTTCCATTTGCAAGAGTTATGAGATTTTTGAGAATCTCCTATTTTATAGCTGACTGCAAAGTTACAACTGACCCTGTTCAACTCTGATTTCCGGATGATTGAATGATCCTGCGACCGTGCTGAGATATCCACTGCGAAGCTTGCATGACAAGGATGAAATGTCTGCTGGGAACAACAACTGCTAAAATCATCATCTGATACCTTAGAAAATTAGGCGCCTCTGATTAAATTGATGTTTTGACTCCAGACTTAGCCATTTCTTAGTTTTGCCTTCTGATGCTTCAAACTGTCGCTGACAATGAATAATGAACCCCACTGACTGAATAATGGATTCATTGCATGACTAGAAGTATTTTGCATCCAATGACTGTATATGAGGGATCTGAAAATTGTATTAGGAACCCCAAAAGCATGAGCGCCCCTATTCTGTGATAGCTCAAACACCATTTTGAGAAAAGTGTGATTTTCATCTGAACACCATACTTTGACCCTTGATACCGGGAACTGGAATGTTCCGATACGCGTGCCGTCTGTCTTGCTGTACAGTTTGGTCAACTTGCAAGAGATGTTCTTGGAGACGACGAATCCAGAAAATTGCTTTTAAGGCCTCTAAAAGAAAATCGCCTTTTTCAAAGAAAATAATATTCTTACACTTAGTCATTTTTTGAACTGCCTTCAATCAACTCTTCTTTACAACATTATCATCTTGACCTCACACGTACGAGCATTCGCCAAATCCCGGAGGTTGTCGGCTAGACTCGTTGGATAGCTTGAGTAATTGCACACAAGTCTTGTGAAGACTGTAATTGCAAATAACCCCGTCTGGCAGGCCTAAAGGAGAATCACCCCTAGCCTACAGTTGTGCAGCTTTGTGTAGCTACGCTTCACCATCCTTTGTTTTACGTGCTCGGTAGGACCTCTGTCACAGTTACTCAAAATGTCGGATCGTCTTGTGAACGGGTGCACTGCAAAGCTGGACCGAGCTGGAAGAGATCTCAGGAAGACTTCAATTGTAAATTCATCCATCAAACAGGTCTTATTCAGGATCGCCCCTGGGCTACAGGGGAGCGGATTTGCATTCCTAGAAACTTCATCTGACATGTATCTTGCTTGCAATTTCCACTTCTACCGCCGATAACCGGATTTCTGTACTAGATACGCTTTCGCTTGATAGCTCGTTGAAAAGCTAAACTAATTCTGCAAAGACTGAAACCATCAAAACACACATGCATCTAGATCTGGGCCTTCAAAAAGAAAATCGCCCTTGGGCTAGAAGGGAGCGGATTTGCATCTCTAGACTGCCTCCGTGATGAAAACACTCTTCGCAACCTCTGCTTCTGTCTTCGTTTGCCGGAGTTCTGTAACTCGGATAATCCTGCTTCATGGCTAATCGGAAAGCTGACTGAAAACATAAAACAATGAATGTGTTCTTAATCCAAAACACTCAAATCTTGACCTTCAAATGGAAGGGCGCCCCTGGGCTACAGGGGAGCGGATTTGTTTTGAATTCATTGATTTTCACCATTTTATGCTTTGCAAACGCTGTATCCATCCCTGCGGTTGACCATGTCGAAGCGTTGTGACTGCTGAGGTGTGGGGATGACTATACTTCATCATTTTCACATGTACGGACACTATAAAGTTGATTTGCACGTTGATTGCGCAAGTGTCTACTACGTTACATAGTGAAAAGTTCCCAGACTTAGAATATTTTAGCACTTTTTGCCAATCTGAAAATCCCCTCCATCAAAAAGCATTATTTCCAACATCTTTTATCGTAGAGCGTTCCTCTTTGAGTTTCAGGCTTAGATATTGATACCTGGTACTGGCCAACTGCCATTGATGACCCCGAAGATCCTAACTTTTCTCCTGAAAAAGTGAAAACTACCCACCAGCCTTAAACTGACTTTTAACTGAAACTGACTTCACCATTGTGATTGTGATGTGAAATAAGCCAATCAAAATTAATTTCAGCCAATTCTGACAAGTTCCTATTTTTTAGGGTTTCGGGCTAAAAATAGATTTCAGAAACCCTAATTTTCAAAATTTTCAAATTTTGCCAGTATCTTCCTGGCATCACACTGACTAAAAGCCCATACTTTATTTGCCCAAAAACTGAGTTTTGACCCCACTTTTACAAGGTTTAGACCATTTTAAGCAAAATGCCTTAATGAAGCAAAAATTTTGGTTTGGGTACAACACTTAGCATGTAGAATACTTTGATCAAGAGAGGATAGAGTATCCATTGGAAAAATTTATTCTGTGTTGGTGCAGTCATAAAACACCCGTCAACAAAATCTAGAATAAAAAAAAATGACTTCAGAACAAAGGGTTTTTTCAAAACCCTAGCCGATTTTTATTCCACAAATCTGGAAAACATAAGGCGCCCTGAATACTCCAGAAGTTTGTGCAGTAGAAATACAAAAAATACGCCTTTCAAAAACCCTCAAATTCGTGACCAAACTACAGGGAGAAAACACGGATCACACAGCTTTCAAAATCACGTACAAAGTTGCAGAAAAAATGGAGGTCACGCGGGTTGAAATCGCACCCAGCAGAGAACACCCAGATTGCAGAAGAACGACGGCCAACACCTTCAAATATTGCGAACAAAAAAGAGGGCAAGAAAAAAAAAACTTTGTCACACCGAGAGGACTAACAGATTGTGCCCAAAAATAAAAATCCTTAGGAATGCAAAAAAAGATTGCACGTCATCAGAAAGCCACACATGAAGACGTCACGATTCTTTAAAACTGGGAAGAAAGGACACAATTTGAGGTCGTGAATTCACAAAAGAGACCCTACGCGATTTTTTTCCGAAAAAAAAGATGTGAAATGCAAGGGCCCTCAAAAATCAGGGAGGTAAAACCCTTGCACGCGGAAGCGAAGAACTCAAATTATGCCAAAACAGATCATGATTTTGCAGAAAATAGCTTGCAGAAGAGAAAATAGCTTGCAGAAGAGAAAATAGCTTGCAGAAGACAATCACGCTATATCAAAGACGGGATGCGATTTTTAGAGTCTTCAAAAAATTCATGATAGGCGCCAAAAATTGTATTCTAGCTCTGATACCATATTACAAAGTAATTGGTAAAATATACTTAATGTATTTATGATGAAGCGAAAGCTTCAATAAATAATTTACACAGATTTACAAATTTAGCAAGTTTCTAAAAGAAACTGAAAGAAGATCAAAAACAATCTTATCAACAATATAATACAACATTATTGAGCATTAATTAAATAACAAATATTATTTTAATACTTTTCCCTCTATGCCAAGTTAATTTTTAATGGGTATGATTAATTGATTTTATCTAGTAATGATTGTATATCCATTTGTACTTTTAAAATCAATGTTTTTAATTTTTAACTTCTATAAGAACTAGAGTCAACTCTCCATCACTGGAACTTCTCATGAATTGATTGATTCTCAACTTAATTTTACTTAGTCACCCATATGACTCATTATATCTCTAGTTCAGGTGCTAGCCTAAGTAGGAGAGAATATTCTATCTAATGCATTTTCTCTCAGCTTGCCTTATAATGCCTTTCATACAAATGGATGTCATGAGAAAACACTCAAAACATGAGACAAACAGATTTTCTGCAAACTTCTGGTCTATTGTGAGCTAGTTTCTAGGTAATGATTACTGCATCCTACATATGCAAAGGGACTCTATTCATGATATTTTTTCCATTGGCAATAGTATTGCAATTACAAATTGAATAAAACCAGATCAATAGATTAAGGAAATGTAAAAGAAAACCTTGTCATTTAATAAAACCTATAAAGTAATTCAACTATTTCTGCCAGCCAGTGCCACAATAGAACAGACATCAATCAAGAAAGACAATTTTTGAAGAAAAAGTTTGCAAACTGATCTTTGAAAATGAGTTTTGGGAAACACTTGCGAGAAATATTTGAATCAATGTTACATCACACCATATGATGCATCATCAGGATTCAGAATAAAGAGATATGTCAAGATTGCAAACTAGAGATACTTATATAAATAACTCTAGTTAACCATATAATACAAAAAATAGTCCTTTTTGAGCATCTGAGAGATCCTTATATAAATAACTCTAATTAATGATATAATACCAAACTGATATTTTTTGAGCATGTGATTGTATTTACTATTTATATACTTCTACAGTTCTACATCTATTCTACTTGGAAGTGATTATGCTTGTTTTTTCCACAATAGATACTTTCGACATTAAAAGGCTGTATTGACTAGTAAATCTCTCTTATATGGATCAATCTTTGTTGCCGAAATGATTTGTTATCCTAGTTGTTAAAGATTGAGTTTTTATTCATATGTGAAATAGAACAGGATGAGTAATGCAAGTTTTTTAAATGCAATAAAACACAATATTAAAGGATTAGAGCCCACAATCATAAAAGACCAATAATTTGGGACCAAAAAAATTTATAACAGTCCAAAAAAGTGCATTACATTTAATGCTTGTATCTAGGATAGAAAATTAGTTACAGAAGCATGATTTATATACTTGGATCTCTTAAAGAAAAATTGAATAAGAAGAATAGATCAAAGATTTCCATTTCCTAAAGCATCAAACCTATGATAATGCTTTATTATTGGTAATCGGTAAAAATTTTAAGAATTCAAGTCACCTATAACAGCAGAGACAGCAACTTCAACTTCACCACATTCTCCAGGTCCTCGCATGAATAGTCTTTCACTCTTTGTATGGGAGTTTCCACTAAAAAGGAGGCCACCTAATTTTGAGCGTCCAGCTGCAATATAAAGCAGATATCAAATAGAAGCATTCAAAATCATAGTCACAAAAAGAAATTTAAACCAAAACCTAAAACAGACACAGATTCTGCTTTCTGGATTTCTCGGAAGTTGGAAGTGGAAAAAATTGTTTTTGCTACTGGCCAAAGAAATCTTAAAAGAACTATTGTTGATTAATGATCAAATATTATTTAATCTTTCTGATAATGGTCTAATATTTTAGTCTCAATGATGGAAACAAATACTGTGATGTCCCCAATTTTATGATGCAGTGATTTAATTAATTTAATTGATTAAGTTGTCCAAAAATTAATGATATTTCAAAAGGATGGCTTAATTGATTATTTTAATTAAAATAAAGTGGGAATATTAAATAGATTATTTATAAAATTATCTCAATACATTAAAATCAGAAAGGTAACTTTATTTTTAATTAATTTAATAAAAGTGACTAAAATAAAAGAATAAATTATAGTCACTTAAATAATATTTTCAAAGTGACTTAAGTGAAAATAAAATATTATAAAGTCACTTAGGAAATATTCTAGAAGCTTCTTGGAGGATCTTTCTAGAAGATCAATAAGTTCTTTATAAGGAGCTGTGAGCTAGCCATTTGAGCATGCTTGGATTTTATTTCTCATTTCAGTTTGGGAAGAGCTTGAAGGCTTTTTCAGGTCCGAGGGTTTCAAGACTCTAGGATACCAGGTTCAGTTCGCAAGGGTTTCAAGACGCTAGGATACCAAGTTCGGTTCTGAAAGATCAACCCTAACTGGAGATTGTTGAGGAATCCATCTAAGGTTTCTACAAAGAGCTTCATTGCAAGAGTTTGAATTAGTGCAATGGCTGAGGTATTGTTGCACTCTTGAATAAGGAGTTTAATTTAATGCAATAGCTGGTTTATTATTGCATTATATTGAGGGTTTTGCACAGTTGCAACAGTTGATTTATTGTTGCAATTATTATTCTACTTGAAGAAGAAGTTTGGGGGGTTTTTCTATTGAACCCTAGACGCCATTTTGCTGCTTGGATTAAGGATTTCATTCAGAATATATTGGTATTCCTTTGCATCATATTCGTGGCAATCTTTCATTGGCATTCTATTGAAGGATTCAATTTTACTTGAAGAAGGCATTGAGGATATTAGAAGATTACTTTCAGCTACAGCGATTTCTTTGGCAGCCAACTATACTAGAGAAAGTTGTGGTTTTTGGCTAATCTCCCAGGCGCACCATCTTTTACAATTGTCAGCCACAGCAGTTCGATTTGGGATGATTTCATTTAGTCTGAGCTTATTGTGTGAAGACGTCGTCATGCCTGGAAGTAACGACATCACAGCAATCAGCTAAGGCGTAGTTTTGACTGCTAGGACATGGTTGCAAGAGCTCACAGTCGCTGCATTTGTATTGTCTGGGCATCATCAGGTTGGGTCGATTTATCATACTGCTGCATTGTATGGTCTTGCATTTAGCATTTCAGGTCTGCATTTACAAAATAATAGTAGCGCTGTCATTACAGCTGAATCTTGCTTGGTCATTGCTATTCATTGTAATTGTTCCATGATGTTATTGAAGGCAGTCAGCAATTGAGTGTCATTTGCAAAAGAAATATTGTAAGAGTTCTGAATTTCAAAGTTGCCATTCAATATATTGGAGTGGGTATGTCAAATGTTTGAAGAAATGTCTATTTTCTGTATTAAGTGAAGTTACAGCTGCAACTTTGTTACAGTCATTTAAGAGTCTTGAATCATCTCTTGAATTTATCCATGACAAGGAATGAAGTCTGATTTTCAGATTCTAATAGAAAGTTTGCATGACAACTGTTTGTCAAAATGGCTATTGGCTGTACTAGCTCGTCATAGTAAAATTATAATTGCATTCTCATCTCAGTCATGTTAGAAATGAGAAATATCAGAAATGAGTTTGCATTTCATCTCAGATATTGTATTTGAAGAAGTTATATCAGAACTGAAGTTTAAGCTTTGCATTTCATAGAGTATTTGAATAAGTGGTTCTTGCTGCAGGTCTTGTAGAGACAATTATCCATTATATTTCCGTCAATTACATCTTCTAGTAGCTGGTTACAGTTTATTCATGCATACTTTGTCATCATAAAGAAAAACATTGAAAGAAATATCTTCTACATTCAAAAAGAGGGTTGCAAGACAAGTGTTTGACGAAATGCTAAACCATTCAAACTGAAAATTTCAAGGCAAAATTGTCGAGGGTCTTTACAAATACAAAGAAAGTTTGAGGATGAGTTTCAGTAGAATGCAACAGCACTTCTTCAGACATCAAATGAATATGCACTAGATCTAAAAAAAGAATGATATGAATTGCTTCAAATTCCATTTATCATCTCAAAATGTAATCTTTACAAGATGACAAACAATGCTTGTTCACTATTTGTGAGTGACCAGCTAAAACACAAGAATAAAAGAGAGTAAAAGAGTTAGCATGCATACAAGCCACCTAAGTTATAAGACTTGAATATGAATTTAGACCCAATAGTGTATGCAAAGAGAACCATTCTTTAGGTACATGCCTTACAGTAAACTAGACGTACAAAAAAAGATTGTCACCAAAAGTTCAACAACATGTGGCCATTGCTGATCATCTCCATGCTACTGCCATAATGATGGCTTTCATTGCCTATCATCTTCACACTACTGCCATAATCATTGCTTTCATTACTTATCATCTTTATCCTATTGAAACTTCACTTGGTTTCTCCTTTCCCGCAACCTAGATTTCAATACAGATGTGGTCTTGGAATAGAACTTTGACATAGCCAATTACCTTATGCAATCTGTTGATGAATGGTAGCTTCGATCAGTTAAGATCTAGGCTATTCTTTAGAATAATCAAATTAGGAAAATAAGTGAAATCGAATTTATGAGCATAGATAAAATTTGATATATTAAATGATGTCGAAATTCTGTATTTTAATAAAATCTGAATTCTATACATATCCGCCACTTATGTTTTGTGTGTGTTAAGACACTAACCATTTGTCATTGATAGTGAAGGGACCCGCGCGCTCAAAGAGACACGTCCCTTGAGCAGATGGGTCTCCACTTGTGGAGACACGTCCTCTCTTGAGACATGCCTCTTAGAGGCGAGTCTCCATCATACTTATGGTGGCTCCCCCATTGATATGCAAACATCGAAATCACTTAATGTTCTGCAATCAGTACATACACATTTAGAGAAGAAATCTGGAAATCGTATTTTGACTTAGAATTTTCTTACATAGAATTTCAGACCTTAGTTTATTCTTAGATTTTAGGATCCTATTTGTGAAAGATTTGATTGCATTTACATGGTATCAGAGCCACGTTGTGTTAATCCAAATCAAATCTAAAATCTGTTTGCTCTAGAAAAATTCGTATTTTTCAAAATCAAATTCACATCACATTCTTCATAATGTCAAGTGTGATCAGATTTGAAGATCGTCTTGCAAGAGTAGACAATTTCACATCATGGAAATTTAGGATCATGATGATCCTTAAAGAGAATAAGCTAGACTCACTTGTGAGAGAAAATAAGAAGGAACATGAGGCTGAACCTGAGAAAACTCAATGGATTGAAAACAATGAAAAGGCCATGAAAATCCTAGTAGATGCAATTAGGGATCACATTGTGCCCATCCTAGCAAAACATGAAACTGCATACCATATGTACAAATCTCTTGAGAGTACTTATGAGATCAACAACACCTGCAGGACTCTAGCATTAAAAAGGCAAATCAACAATGCTCAAATAAACAAAGGAGAGTCCATTAATGCATACTTTATGAGGATTATTGAACTTAGGGATCAACTATCCACAATTGGATATCAAATTGACAACAAAGAGTTAACCCTAATTGCACTAGGAGGCCTACCAAACTCATGGGAGTCATTTGTTCAAGGAGTAAGTGCGAGATCTAAACTCCCTAAATTTGATAGGCTAAGAACTGACTACCTTCAAGAAGAAACAAGAATTTCCACAAAAGAGAATAAACAGAAACACATAGATGAAGACATTCATGTTCTCCACACAACATCTAAGAAGAGGAGTAAGAAAAACTCCTACAAGAGAGGATCTTTTAAAAGAAAAAAAAATTCCAATGGAAAGGAATCTTATAAGAAGAAAGATTCTCTCAAGTACAATGCTTTAGATGTGATCAGTATGGTCACTATGCAATGAAGTGCCTTGATAGAACTAAACAACAAGCATCCTTTGCCAAAGTAGAAAAGTCAAAACCAGATCATGAATCTGAGAACTTTGTGTTATATACAGCCCTTTCTAGTCAAGTATCTGACAACACTCAAAATTGGGTAATTGATAGTGGTTTATTCAGACACATCACAGGGTTCAGATAACACCTAGACTCCATGACTGAAAAGTCTGATGAAGAAGTAACCATCGGGGATGATTCTGCATACCTTGTAAAAGGGGTTGGAACGTGTTCCATCAAGTTGAAATCTGGGATTTCTCTACAACTCACTGGAGTCTTATTTGTACCTGGAATAAAGAGAAATCTTATATCCATCTCTGCCCTGGAAGACAATGATTACAGAGTTACATTTATGGATGGTAAAGTTCTAGTATGGCCTAAGAACTCAACTATCAAGAAAGCCCATACCATAGGCATAAGACAAGGGTACCTTTACAAACTATGCACTGAGGTCAAACAAGCCCTTACCCTTGACACTGTTGATACAAATGAAATTTGGCATAGAAGATTAGGACACCTCCATTTCCGTGCCCTACCTTCTATTGAAAAACTTGTTACAGGCTTACCCAAGCTAAAACCATCTCATGAGGGAACTTGTAAAGGTTGTGCCCTAGGAAAGAATACTAAGGGATCCTTTCAGAATAGCCTGAGTAAAACCCTTAATGTGTTAGAACTGGTTCACTCTGATCTTTGTGGACCCATGTCTGTACCTTCTAAAGCACGATTTCTATACTGTGTCATATTTGTAGATGACTTCTCTAGGAAAACCTGAATCTATTTTCTTAAGTGTAAAGAGTCAATAGAAATCCTCAAAAGATTCAAAGAGTTTAAAGCCCTCACTGAAACTTCT
The DNA here is from genome assembly GCA_007115665.2 of Sequoiadendron giganteum. NCBI lineage: Eukaryota > Viridiplantae > Streptophyta > Pinopsida > Cupressales > Cupressaceae > Sequoiadendron > Sequoiadendron giganteum. The sequence continues at coordinate 372,477,290 of CM021110.1, forward strand.
CCGGAAAGAAAATAAAAACCTTAAGGATAAACAATGGGAAAGAATATACCTCTGGATTTTTAAAGAATTCTGCATGAGTGTTGGAATTAAGAGGGAGTTCACAGTTGCCTACAACCCTCAATAGAATGGGGTTGCTGAGAGAAAAAATAGAACCATTGTAGAAGCTGCTAAGGCAATGTTGCTGGACCAAAACATTGAAACATCTTTTTGGGCAAAAGCCTCTAGGACTGTTGTCTATATCCAAAATAGATGTCCTCATTCTCATCTTGATAACAAAACTCCTGAAGAAGCCTTTACCGGCATAAAACCTGACATCAATCATTTTAGGATTTTTGGCTGTCCTGTCTATATTCATGTACCCAAAGAGAAGAGATTCAAACTAGAACCTTCTGGAAAGAAGGGAGTATTTGTGGGTTATAGTGAAACCTCGAAAGCATACAGAATATTCATACCCGGGCATAAACAAATTGAGTTGAGCAGAGATGTCATCTTTGAAGAAGACATTGCATTCAAGAGGGCAAAAAGTTCTAATGAGATAGAAACCTATTCCCCTAGAGTACCTGAAATGGAACCTGCTCCTAAGATTCAGATGGAGCATCCTGAGGAATTGCCACATGGACTTCTTGCCACTTCAAATGAGGATACAAATGACATCGGCAAAAAGAGACCACTTTGGGCTAGGAAGATGATCAAAGAAGCAAAGGATCATGCAACACCTAAAGAAACGTTCAGGTAGAGCAAAAGACCCAAACGGTTCTCTAGCTATGTTGCTTTAATGAACATCATAAACTCTGAACCTGCCAGTGTTACAAAAGCCTTCAGACATCAAGCTTGGAAGGATGCCATGACGGAGGAATATCAGTCCATCCTAAAGAATGATGTATGGGACATAGTGCCTAGACCAAAAGAGAAGTCTGTTGTCTCTTCTAAATGGCTATTCAAAATCAAGCATGCTACTGATGGCAGTATATAAAAACATAAAGCACGTTTTGTAGCCAAAGTTTTTTCTCAAAAGGAAGGTATTAACTATGAAGAAACATTTGCACCTGTTGCTCGTTACACATCAATGAGAACAGTATTAGCCATTGCAGCAGCTAAAGGCTGGAAGATCCATCAAATGGATGTGAAAACTGCCTTCCTGAATGAAACCATTGAAGAGGAAGTCTATCTGGAATAGTCTAAAGGTTTTGTGATACATAAATCTAACTCACATGTGTGCAGGCTGAAGAAAGCTCTCTATGGACTTAAACAAGCTCCCAGGGTCTGGGATGAAAGAATTGACAGCTATCTCTTGGGATTAGGATTTTCCAAAAATGATGCTGACTCCAATCTCTACTTCAAGGTAATCAAAGGTGATATGCTTATAATTATTTTATATGTTGATGACCTGCTGATAACAAGAGAAGATCACCTCATTGCTCAAGGGAAACAAGATCTAATTTCTGAATTTGACATGAAAGACTTGGGTATTCTACACTACTTCCTCGGTTTGGAAGTATGGCAGAAATCAGAAGGCATTATACTAAATCAAGGGAAGTATACTATTGACATTCTAAAAAGATTTGAAATGTTGGACTGTAGACCGATGTCTACACCTATGGAAACCAACCTTCACAAATTGAAAGAAGCAGGAACAGAATCCAAATGTGCAGATCCAACCCTTTACAGACAGATGATTGGATCCTTGATGTAGCTGGTTAACACCAGAGCTGATATTTGCTATGCAATTAATGTTCTTAGCCAGTTCATGTGTGAACCAAAGGAAATTCACTTAATGGCTATGAAACACATTTTGAGATATCTTCAAGGCACTATTGGATATTGTCTTCTTTGCAAGAATGATCAACTAAATCTACATGGGTACTCTGATTCAGATTGGGCTGGAAGAGTAACCAATCGGAAAAGCACATCAGGATGTTGCTTCAGTTTAGGATCGGCTATGATCTCCTAGATTTGCAGAAAACAATTTTAAGTTGCACAGAGCTCAACGAAAGCTGAATACATTGCAGCCTCAATGGGAGCAAGAGAAGCAGTGTGGCTTTGTAAATTGCTTGTGGGACTCTTTGGTGAGCCCTTGAATCCTACAATTATTCATTGTGATAATCAGAGTTGCATAAAACACTTTGTGAATCCTGTCTTTCATGACAAATCTAAGTACATTGAGATCCCCTATCATTATGTAAGAGATATGGTGGAAAGGAAAGTGATCCAGTTGGAGTATATTAGTACAAATGATCAAATTGCAGACGTTCTCACCAAGCCTCTCTCCCGGATCAGGGTAGAGCACTTTAGGAAGAAACTTGGTATGGTTGAAATGTAATTTGTTATTTATGTTTGAAATACAAATTGTTTATAAATTGTACTAATATATAAAGATGTTTAATGTGTAAACTCTTTTGTCATGTGTGTGACTCCATGACTTTATGGGCCTACTCCCCCTGTGTACATTATTGAAAGGTGACGATCTTTCTAATAATGAACACTTGTATTTGACATTGTAAAGTGACGACTCTACAATGATAAACTATCATGATAGATATCATGTGACTTGATATATGTGGACATGTCATGATAGTATCTCTTGGACACCATGATGGATATCATGGGACTTGATATCTGAAGATCATTGTGATCCTTAAAGAGATATTAATGGTGGATATTTATATCCGTGGATATGCCATGAATTATGGTAGACATCATGTGACTTGATGTCAGTGCACATACCATAATGAAGATGTGTATGAAGAATGTCATGTGACTTGACAATATTGAGAAAAGCATACCATGTCTTCGATATCACGTGTGAAGGTGATATCTTCACTTATTTGATTTGAAATATCTTCCCTAGCTAAGAGGGAGTGTTGATGAATGATAGGTTCGGTCAGTTAAGATCTAGGCTATTCTTCAGAATAATCAAATTAGGAAAATAAGTGAAATCAAATTTATGAGCATAGATAAAATTTGATATATTAAATGATGTCGAAATTCTGTATTTTAATAAAATCCAAATTCTATACATATCCGCCACTTTGGTTTTGTGTGTGTTAAGACACTAACCATTTGTCATTGATAGTGAAGGGACCCACGTGCTCAAAGAGACACGTCCTCTCTTGAGACGTGCCTCTTAGAGGCGGGTCTCCATCATACTTATGGTGGTTCCCCCATTGATATGCAAACATCGAAATCAATTAATGTTCTGCAATCAGTACATTCGCATTTAGAGAAGAAATCTGGAAATCGTATTTGGACTTGGAATTTTCCTACACAGAATTTCAAACCTTAGTTTATTCTTAGATTTTAGGATCCTATTTGTGAAAGATTTGATTACATTTACACAATCAATTCCAAAACTAAACCATACAAATCAAAACTCAATCATGAGCTAATGCAGGTGTGCAAATTCCTTTTGCAAAACACGTCTCACAATAACTGTAATGTCCCCTTTTCAGTGATGACCTTGTTGTGAACTGTTAGCCTATTTCTGGAAATCTATAGGCTACTCAGTTAAGCAAAATAGGATTTCCAGTGTTTCCTACTCAGCTTGGTTTACTGTGTATTTGATGTAATCTTACTATTTTTAGCATTGGCTCTTTTTAGTAAGTCTATTTTTGGCAGTATCTTCATCAGCAGTGTTCTTCAGATCATTATCCAAATTTTGGTAATATCTTAGTTTTCAGTTTGGTGTTGGTTTTCTCCTTGGACTAAGTTTCATACTTAGTTAAAATTGTGTTTTGAAGTTGTACCCCACACCTAGCTTAATGACTTCAAGTTGTTTTTAGGTTGGGGCCATGAAGTTGATACATTTAATATTTTATTAAATGTTTATTTCTCATCTAAAGTGGGATGACTTGAAGAGATGAATGAAGAGTTTATTTTTATATTTTAAATGGTTTCTTTTTGAGATGGGCGTCCCTTTTGGGAAGAGAAAGAGTTTTCTTTGGGAGTTACAGATGTTTCATCTCCTTTTGCTAAAGCTTATATATTGGTGCCTTGCTCTTTGTATCTCATCTTGGAAAATTGAAAGTAAAGTTATGCTGTTGGTTTGAGTCCAAAACCTGGCTAAGGGGGAGCTTAGCAAAATTCAATCCATCTTTCAGGCCTGAAACTATGGCTCCGTAGGTGGATCATTGTGACTGTACTTCATCCTGGAGTGCAGATAGAGCTTCAAATTGATGATATCAAATAGGTTGCTGATGTAAAGCCTGTTTTCTAAGTTGCTGATTTGTCATGGCTGAAGCTATTTTCTGCTCATAGCTTCATCACGGATTTTTGTTTCATTCTAGGTGTTCATCCATGTTGTTCTACTATGAAGGGAACCCCTTTCTGGGAAATTTCGGAATTTTTGGTTGAGTATTGATTTTTTAAGAGAAGGTCAACCCTCTTGGAAAGCTGTACCATCTCACTAAGCTTGCATTGGGAAACGTGCCTTTTGTTGTTGCTGTAATTGGCTCGATCTCTCCTTGAAGACTGGGTGCATATCTCCTAGCTATCCTTTGGCTGTGCTTTCGGAGGATTCCGAGTTGATTCGAGAAAGATACGTCCATTTAGGTGAATTCACAACTTGCTGGTCTAATTTTTTGTACCTTTTGTTTATGATCAGATTAGTTAGTTTTTATTATGATGTTGATTTGAGCTTCAATTCTTCATCTGTTCAAGTTGTAAATGTTAGAGGAAGTATTACTCTGACCATCACTTGTTTTGAAAGCTTATCTTTGATATATTGCAGTTGTTTGATAATTGTTTGTAAGCTGATTAGTAGTACTAACAGCAATTGTTTACTTTGCTGCAATTTATTTCGTTGTATTCCCCCCATGAAAAATAAGAGGTTGTGTGGATTGTATACCCCCCACAGTTTAAATGGAAGTGAGATTAATTGGTTGGCTTGCCGCCTTCAAATAATTGTAATAATCACACCCACTAAATAAGTGGAGTATTCCCACCACTTGTGGATGTCTGCATCAGCAGAAGAAGTGTTACTTTCAGTTTTATAACTAGCACTCCACCATATGTTAGCACCTCGCCTTGCAAAAGGATTTTGCGTGCACATTCTTGGTGTTGAGTTTAGCTCTCTATTTCAACTATTATCAAGTTATTAGATTTTAGGGATCCTCTGACCATATGCCTACCTATCCTCCTTAAGTGGTTTTAGGGCGCATTTTTGGTTAGAGTTGTTTCAGCAATGTTTTGGTTTGGAGCTAATTCTTAACGAGTGAATGATTGCATTGTTGTGAACTGAAAAACAAAGGAAAAAATTAAGGGGAACATTTCAATAACACTTGCTATTTATTTTTACATCATACAAATTATTTGCTTTGTTTCATGATGACTAAGAATGCAAGCATAAAATTTATCCACACATTACCACATCATAGTTCCCACCATTAGAGATCTAGCATCGTCTAGCCACTATCTCCTTTGTCAATTACAAGCTTTAATGTCCTCTAGAGGCCTTCATGGACACCCTACACAATGGTTTTCATGCCCATACACCTAAACAACAATGCCACTGCTCCCTAGCCTTCCCAATTACACTTCAACACATACAAGACTACTTGATTGTTGCAAATTTATAGAGTTATAGTCACACACAACTGAAAAGAACCCCTTCTACATGTTTCAATGGGAGAATTATAGTTTCACAAGTCTTAAAAAAATCATATCTCACCCCCCCAGTTAGGCGGCTTTTGTTCCCCAAAATCTCAAAAACTTAATATATGGGGAACCATTTTCCTCACCTTGTCTTTGGGATACCACCTTGTCTTCGCTAGTTTTTGACCTTTCAAACCAACCTGCCAAGTCTCTTGCATCTCCCTTTTGTAACCCTCTCTTTCAACAACAAAAATGGCATCTTTGTCCAATTCTTCTTGAGAATTAGAATCAAGGTATTCATGGGAAAGTAACAAAGGTGCTTCATCTTTGTTTAACATGCAAGGCTCAAAGAGATGCAAATATTCAACATGGATCATAGAATAGACCTTCATGTATTGTGACAAAGTCAATATGAAAATGTTCTTACCAATAACTCAACAATCTCAAATGGACTATATTGTAATGGCTTTCGCTTTTTGGCTTCTCCTTCAAGCCTTTCTTTTCTTAAGCACAACTATACTTTATCCTGATATGAAACTGTCATGTCCCCAAAATTATAACACTAAGATATAAAACATTGGAATGCAAATAAATCAATAAAATAAATAACAAGACATATATTAAAAATATAAAAAGAAATATTAGCAATTAGCAACTTTATAATTATAAGATAATATTGTATTGCTAATTATCATCTATAATATTATAGATGTCAGCAATACCAAATAAATACTACACAATAGACATGGGCCGACTCCTCTTGAATAAGAGTGGGAAGTATCTTAACTTGGTTAACCTGCCAAAAATAAAGTGCCAAGAACAATATTAATATCACTAAGGGGTGCGATTTGCAGATAGGAGAAGGAATAATTTATTTTAAAAGGAACGATCTGTTTTGAAGAGCAGCAGAAATGAATAAATATAAAACAGCAGATACACCACCTACAGCAGCGATTGAATTTGTAAAACAACAATCAATAGGAGACAAAGGAGGAATAAGACAAGGAAGAGAAGACAAAATAGAAAAAGGCAGCGATTAAGGTGGAAAAAAGCAGCGATCCAATTAATTAAAAGATAGTGATAATAATAAAAATAGCATTCAAGATTTAAGAAGGCAGAAATTAACAAATTAAATGAGCAGCAATTATATTTACAAAAAGATATGCCTTTAGAAGGAGGACACCTCCATTGGAAAATATGCAATCTTTCATGAAGTCGCATCCTTTGGACATGGTATATGAAGAGTTGTGTGGAGTTTGATTGAAGGGGAGAAGTATGTTTTTTGAGATAGCAGATTTTATGAAGTATGCAAATCGTGGCTAAGAAAAATAAGATAGGCCTCTACAGATCGAATAAAATAAGGAAGAAATACGACAAAGGAAAAGTAAGAAGGAGCAGCCAAGGAAAAGATTCTGAGATCACATGACCATACCAGGTGTATTACTGCTTTATCAAGTAGGATATGCAGTCGGCCGAGGGTGTACTTGATCGGCCGTGAGTCGATGTAGTCGGTCGAGAGTGTACTTGGTCGGCTGTGAGTCATAACTAAATAAGAACTTAATTAATATTAATAGTCTATGTACTTATGTATGTATCATGTTAGTTAGTTGTCTTGGGAATTAAGTTCCTGACGAAGTAATTAGTTATAATGAAGGGACACGACGATTGGTACCTCAACCACCGCCAGCGTACTATATGTACTTGAGTCATGTAGTCGGAAAACATTACGGTTCTACTATGCTATGCTATGTTCTGTCTAGAGACATTATGATGTAAGTGCCGAATACTGAATAAAGCAATACATCCATGTTTTGTGCAATTGCCATGTGATTATTATATGTTGTCAATGTTATTTTATATCTCCGTTTACTATGTGCGTCATTGTACCCGTAGCGAGTAAACAAGATAAATTTATGTTCAATGATGTAGATTGACCTGCTGTATCGGCATTAGTTAGTCACCTCCTTACAGCGTTTTGACTCTTAGAATAGAAATCTGTTTATTTGTATAATCAGCTCGAATGTGTTTATGATAGCTGTCCATTTACAATAGCCAACTGATTACATGTGTATACCGTTGATATATTTATAACAATCTCACTTTAACATAGACAATTGACTACTTAAGTACATTGACTTGTGATTCCTTTAGCACACTAACCTATATATATCTATATCCACTGAATTGATAATTAATGAAGTGTCTATATCTATTTTTGTATGCTAATACTTCAGTGTTTGAACTGATTGTAAAACCCTTGGGGAAGAAGGCCTGAGGAAAGCGGTGCAGTTCACTTAAACTCCGCCCAATCCCAGACAAGTGATGAGCCATGGAGGGGTGGAAATACATACACATAGATTTAGACAATACCCATAATGACTTTTTTTGTATTTTAGGACTTATGAATAAAAACATTTAACTGCTGTAGATAAAAATGAAATTCCAGAATCTCTCTAATATGCATAAACTGATCTACAATACCAAACACTCACTACAATGCACCAACTTCACTACAAATCACTCAAACTACACTATATCACCACTAGTCGCTATCTTGCAAGCGAGAAGCAATGCCAAGCTAGGAGGCTTTCATTCCCCGAAGCAATCCCACAGCCAATCCGACAAATCTATTGACTCTTAGAATAGAAATCTGTTTATTTGTATAATCAGCTCGAATGTGTTTATGATAGCTGTCCATTTACAATAGCCAACTGATTACATGTGTATACCGTTGATATATTTATAACAATCTCACTTTAACATAGACAATTGACTACTTAAGTACATTGACTTGTGATTCCTTTAGCACACTAACCTATATATATCTATATCCACTGAATTGATAATTAATGAAGTGTCTATATCTATTTTTGTATGCTAATACTTCAGTGTTTGAACTGATTGTAAAACCCTTGGGGAAGAAGGCCTGAGGAAAGCGGTGCAGTTCACTTAAACTCCGCCCAATCCCAGACAAGTGATGAGCCATGGAGGGGTGGAAATACAAACACATAGATTTAGACAATACCCATAATGACTTTTTTTGTATTTTAGGACTTATGAATAAAAACATTTAACTGCTGTAGATAAAAATGAAATTCCAGAATCTCTCTAATATGCATAAACTGATCTACAATACCAAACACTCACTACAATGCACCAACTTCACTACAAATCACTCAAACTACACTATATCACCACTAGTCGCTATCTTGCAAGCGAGAAGCAATGCCAAGCTAGGAGGCTTTCATTCCCCGAAGCAATCCCACAGCCAATCCGACAACATAACATTCTTGTAGACAAAAGATAATGAATTGAGGATCAAAGTCTTCCTTTTATAATTTTCGATTGACTCTTCTCGAAACCCTAACCTTCTCTTAAGAGTCAAACCCTAATCCTTCAACCAATGGCGTCCTTTCCTTCTAGCTGCAATTTTGACTTTTAATTATTAAATTATTCCTTCATTGAAGATGGCGTCCACTTTTGCTTGGGAAATAAATCTTTTAATAAGAAATATAATCAATTCCTTTAATGAGGCACCCACCCATAAAGAACCTCTTTTAAAAACAACTTAAGGTAAAGTTGCTAGGCCAAGGGTCAATGTTAAAATATAACATTAAACATAACTTCTCCAAAATAATTCAGCTTATCACCTCAAACTGCATCCCGAGGCCAGAATCTGAATACGCCAATTGAATCCGCTGAAGAGGAAAGTCAACTGCCTGAGACCAACCTATTTACTGCCCGGAATAGAATTTACTAAAAATAGTAAATTCCTGAAGATGCTCAAAATGCCCAGAAGAACATACCACTGTGAAGCTCTCTGAAAACCCAGAAAGAATCCGCCATTGAAACAACCAACTCCGAGCAAGAACTTCCATCAAAATATGTCATGTCCCCTTCTAGTTGACATCTCTCAAAGCACATGATTAGCCTATTATGTGACCCTCGTAGGCTGATAGGATGGATAGAGGGTCTTGATGGAGCTTGGCTTGGCTTCATTTGTCAGTATTTTTACCAGTTGGCTTTCGTTCGGGCTCATTCGGACACTTTTTGCCTGAGTTGCTATTTTTAGCAGTATTCGGCACTCAGCGAGGCACCCCTGCTATTTTTAGCAGTATGGATTGATCACGTGCAGAATCACTTCCTTATTCGTCAGCTTCAGACGATTCGTGCATCGGGTGAATATTGAGAGAGATATTAATATTTAATTGATTTAATTAAATATTAATTATTTGATTTAATTAAATATTAATTATTGGAGCTTATATTATAAAGTTATAATATTTTAAATATTATAACTTAAGTGATTTTGGCTTAAGGGGTCGCCCATCATGGAAGGGGCCATTTTAATTATATTTTATAATTAAAATTTGATCAAAGACTATTGAAATAATTAAAAAGAAAAGTCGAATTTATTTTAATGATGCCTCTTGAAGGAATTCGCACTTTTCAAAGGGGATATAAGGCTTTGCTTGGAAAATCGAGCCATTATGTTATTGAGTATTCAAAATTGATCAAGTCTTCAACCAGAGCACGGAAGCCAAGGGTTTCAGTCTCAGAGCATTGGGGAACGAGCCATCTCCAGTGAAAGCAATTCAAAGTTATGAAGAAATCTCTTTGCTTGGCAATAAATCGGATGATATTTCACAACCTCTGAATTGCTTTCACTGGAAATGGCTCGTTCCCCAATGCTCTGAGATTGAAACCCTTGGCTTCCGTGCTCTGGTTGAAGACTTGATCAATTTTTAATACTCAATAACATAATGGCTCGATTTTCCAAGCAAAGCCTTATATCCCCTTTGAAAAGTGTGAATTCCTTCAAGAGGCATCATTAAAATAAATTCAACTTTTCTTTTTAATTATTTCAATAGTCTCTGATCAAATTTTAATTATAAAATATAATTAAAATGGCCCCTTCCATGATGGGCGACCCCTTCAGCCAAAATCACTTAAGTTATAATATTTAAAATATTATAACTTTATAATATAAGCTCCAATAATTAATATTTAATTAAATCAATTAAATATTAATATCTCTCTCAATATTCACCCGATGCACGAACCGTCTGAAGCTGACGAATAAGGAAGTGATTCTGCACGTGATCAATCCATATTGCTAAACATAGCAGGGGTGCCTCGCCGAGTGCCGAATACTGCTAAAAATAGCAACTCAGGCAAAAAGTGTTCGAATGAGCCCGAACGAAAGCCAATTGGTAAAAATACTGACAAATGAAGCCAAGCCAAGCTCCATCAAGACCCTCTATCCATCCTATCAGCCTACGAGGGTCGCATAATAGGCTAATCATGTGCTCTGAGAGATGTCAACTAGAAGGGGACATGACAAAATAGGAAACCCTAATTTTACCTTCCGACTAGCCTACGGGTCTCCGGAATAGGCCAACGGTCACTGAAAAGATCAGGCTTGAGACGGGGACATTACAAAAAACCTTATAAAATTTGCCCTTTTTAATAAACCAACTTATCCCTCCATTTAGGCGTCCACCAAGCCTTAGTAAAAATATTTCACTTAAAATAATAATTTCATCAAATATCAAACTTGCCAAAATAATCACCTCAAATGCTGGAGACCGGTTGAATATATTGCCCTGCCCAAAATAGCCATAATACCAAGTTGCTGAACTACTGCCAAAATTAGCACCAAAGGTGTTGGAGACTAAACTGCTCAAATTGACCTGCCAGATATAGCCACTAAATTGAAATGCAGAGACCTTGCTAAAAATAGAACTTACTAAAAATAGCATACTGCTAAAAATAGTAAGTTGTTCCAAACTCAGTTTAACCACAATCCGAGCAGCCGTCGTACTTACTAAAAATAGTAAGTCTAGAAAATTCCTCTAATTCAATTGCATGTCATGCTGTCACAGAGCTCTCTGAAAACCCAGAAAGAATGCAAAATCCGAACTGTAAAAATCCAACATGCAACCATCGTAACTTACTAAAAATAGTAAGTCCGAAAAAATTCTCTGATTCAGTTGCATGTCATACCACCGCGAAGCTCTCTGAAAACCCAGAAAGAATCTCACAACCAAATTGCAAAACTCCAACATGCAAACCCCTGAATCCTTAAAAGAAACCTCCAAGCAGCTGGAAACCCAAATTCTGCCACTAACTAGCCTACAGGCATTCGGGGATAGGCTATCATTCACTGGAGAGTGCAGTGCTAAAAATGGGGACATTACAGTCCACCCTTCCCAAAATTGCTTGTCATCAAGCAATTGCACAACACTACGACGGATCCCAAGGTCCCATGTCCATCTCTGTAAAAACCCACCATGCTGATGCTGCACCACTCTGATCTCATCAGTGAAAACCTCGTGCTAAAATTGCACTAACCACCCTTGTAACTCCAAAATGTTACCCTCGATGAAACTCAAGCTGAAAAGTCTAGAAAGAATGAAATCAATATCATGTAGCATCTCATGCCTAAAAAACTTTGAGTCACCCATAATAGCAATGCCACTATCTATCATAGTCCTAGGCAATAGGAAATATAGGCTACTCAACTCAAAATTGTGATCTTTCGCATATCTCCTCAAGGTGTCAAGTAGAGCCATGAGTGGAAAAGTGACACCTCCAAATCTTCTTGCAAAGGGGAAAGCAATCCTTTGCAAGAGCTCAACGAACTCATACCCATCACTCCACTTGGAGTTACTATGTCTCAATTGAATTACCATGGTACAACCGTGAGGACTGTACAAATTTCTCCTATTTCCAATGCCAAGAGTTTCAGAATGTAGAATCAAAGCATGTGAAAGTTCGTTGTCCTGACGCAAAATTGGGAAGGAACTAACAAATTTTGTTTCACAAACCTCTAAAGTGGCTGGAAAACGTACAAGAGCAATCGCCAACTGAAAACTATCACATCTTAGACAAGAAGTGATGAACCAACTCTCTTGAATATGAGTAACTCCCCATGAAAGGTGGCTAGTCTGCCTCCAACCAGCAAGCTCATGTCTAAAAAACTGCCTTTGTCTTAGCCAAGGATCACTCCCAAGAGCAACCAACCATTCATCTTTCCATCCCATACTCAAAATTTCTCTTCAATCCATTTGTTGATGAACAAATGGGACCTTCAAGTGGCTGGTAAGGAAGGGGACAACACCACAAAATCTGATAATTTGATCCTCATCCCTCCAAAAGTTCTTCTTTCCACAAGTAATAAGCCCCATTAACCCATGTTAAGAATCCCAAGCATGGATACCCAACTCAAAGTAATCTCCAACACACCGTAAAGAGAATTCAACACATCTCCAAGTGCGGGTCAAAACCAAGTGCACACTTATGAAATTCGCTTTCCCCCTAGTGAACCTCTGAAACCAACCCATGAAAGCATTCACATCTATGGAGCATAAAACAAATGTTGTCTTCAATCCCAACTCCAAAACTGGACTAGTATGAACCAAAACATCACTCCACCCAAAGGATGGATTGTCAAGAGTGCAAACACCAAGTTCAGGTCCATCTTTCTTCCCTACTATATGAGTAGCAAATCTGAAATCTTCACTCCTTGCTGCTATAATGAAGTTACTAGCAGCTACCAAGACTCGTCTCATCAACACCTTGATGTCAAAGAAGATGAAATTATTTTGTTTCAACACTTCCCATGTGGAGACTTCATCCTCGAACCCACTTATGCATTCGTTATCAAATTGCCTTGGAAGATTACCCATCAAAAAACATGGCACATCCCCATGGAGTGATATTAAAGCATCCATAAATTGGAGTTTATATTCAACCTCATGCTTGGCCTCTTCACTACATGCCTCTTCTTCCAAATCGAAGACAGGATTATCATAAGTCGCTTAAGCACCCACTTCAAAGAGAGGATTGTCAAAAAATTGGAAGTCAACCCTTTCCTCTTGCTCACTTCTAGCTTGCTGATCCAAATCTGCACACTCAACTTCTGTTTTTCTTGTGAAACCTTCAAGATCAAACTCCTCTCGAAGACTATCAGGCTCTCCAATTACTTGCTTGATTTCTTCAACTCTTTGCTCATTCTTTTGCTCTCGGAAAAGTTTGAAACCAGCTAGCTACCTCTTTACCTCCATTAATGCCACTTGAGTATCTTCCAGCATGGCATTTGTTGATTTGAGCTCAAGAGTAAGCTCATGAACCCTTCTCTCTTTTCCTTGGAAAACACAAATGGTATTCTTTGCAATTTTGAAGGCATAATCTCGATCTTCAATCAAGTGTATGTACGCTAATTTCAATGTCTCCATGGAATCTCTGATAAGTTGCAAATTGGGAAGAGCAATTTCATCTTTCACTCTTCTTCGTCTTTCTTCAAGTTGAGCCTTCCAGTAGAGTTCTTCAACCAAATTGTGTGTGTGATCAAACAAGGATAGAGCTTGCACTTTCTTGTCAACGGACACCTTGAATTGGTCTTCTAGCTCCACTTCCACTCCACTGTCTCCATTATCACAGCATATGACAGCATATGACAGCCTCCAACTTGATCAATGAATCATTATTGATCGCTGTTCCAAAAGTTTATGTAGCAACATACTCCTCTTTAGTGGCTGCAACCACTTCAAAGGGATCATAATGGAACTTTGCCAACCAATCTTCTTCATCAAAGACACCTTCTCCTTTAAAGGCCTCCTCATAGCTTACATTGCATTCTGATTTTTGATCTTCATTAGGATCAAAGGGAAATTCATCCCACATCGGTTCTTTGTCAATGCTAGGTACCTTCACACCTGGATCCTAAGTGGTAATAGGTCGATTGTTTTGATCAAAAGGAAAGAGCTTTTCGTGCTTCTCTTGGAGTGTTGACTTTTTGAATAGTCACCACCCAACTCACATAAACTGATATCTTCATAGACACCTCTCTCAAAGGGCTTAATTTGACGCGCATACCCAAGACCAACCTTGACACCATCATTGTAATGAAGCAAAGAATCATCTAAGCAAACTGTTTTAAAAACTTCGTCATCTTCATCTTCAATGGAACCATCTTGAATGAGTAAAGCACTGATTTCTTCATGTGCAACTTCATGGGAAGTTGTAATGTCCCCATTTTTAGCAATGCACTTCTCAGTGAGTGATGGCCTATCCCTGGGGTGTTGTCGGCTAGTCAGAGGCAGAATTAGGGTTTCCGACTGTTTGGTGGGTTCTCTTGAGGATTCAGGGTTCTGCTTGTTGGAGTTTGGGTGTTTGGATTCTGGATTTCTTCTGGGTTTTCAGAAAGCTTCGCAATGGTGGCGCATGCATTGCATTCTGAGCAACTTCTTGAATTTACTATTTTTAGTAAATTCTATATTTAGCAATGGTCCAGTCAGCACCAGCTCAATCAACTTTCCTTCACTTGGAGTTCATTGGGTGATCCTGATTTTTGGCTTAAGAGGTTCATTTTGGAGAAATAAGTTATTTAAAGTCAATAATGTTTTATTTTATAAAATAACCCCTTGTCCTAGTAATATGACTTTAAGTCATTTTAAAGAAGGGGACTTTGAGGGTTATTCTCTCATGAGGAACATATTGCTATTTTTCCTAAAGTTAATTGCTCAAATGGAATTGGACGCCAACTTGTGGAGAAAAGATAATTTTAAATTAAAGGAAAATTGCCTTTATGATAAGGGACGCCATCTTGAAGGAAGACTTGGTCAAGTCAAAACCCTAAAAGCATCTTGTGGAGTGGGCGCACCTTCTAGAAGCATCTGGAAGTATCTTCTCAAAATTATAAAAGGGAGCCTTGGGTCTTCATTTGATCATCTTATGTTTTATGATATTGTTATGCTGCCGGAATGGCTTTGGGATTGCTTCGAGGAATGAATGCCTCCTAGCTTGGCTCTTCTTCTTGCTTGAAAGATAGCAACTAGTTGAGAGATAGTTTGTAATAGGTTTGTCTTGCATTTCAGTTGAGTATCTTGCATTTTTGGAGTTCTAAATT
Source organism: Sequoiadendron giganteum (assembly GCA_007115665.2). Classification (NCBI taxonomy): domain Eukaryota; kingdom Viridiplantae; phylum Streptophyta; class Pinopsida; order Cupressales; family Cupressaceae; genus Sequoiadendron; species Sequoiadendron giganteum. The sequence goes on from CM021110.1 coordinate 372,492,792, forward strand.
TGCATTTCAGTCTCATTTTGAAGTTGCTGAAGTCAAGCTGAATCTGTAGTTTCACTCATAAATCTGAAAATAAAAATACAGTCGTTCTGGGTATTGATTCATTGAGTTTCCTTGATAGGGGCGACCCTTCTTGCAAAGATTTAGATTTTAATATTGAGTGTTTATTTTTTTTTAAAGCAAAATCGCTTCTCTCTATTGGCCGCACCAGTCTGGTCTGCCTGGCAAATGTTTAGAAAAAAGAATACTTCGATTTGTTAGCTGTTTCTTGGTCTAGTCCTCATTGCCATCATTATAGCTTTCGTTTGCATCAGGTCTCATGTCATTCTAGCAAGTATTGAGTGAGTTGTGAGCATTTTAGTGGATTCTAGGGTTGCTGGTTATGCATATTACGTTGTTGTTTTGTTATATCAGTCTTGAGTAATCTGTATTTTGGTGAAGAGTTGTATCTGGAAGGTCATAATTAACCTTGGAATGATCATATCTATTACTTGCAGCAGTGGAGAGCTTCTAATCTTGTTTATTGCAGGCATCTTCTGATATTTTGTAAGCTGAACAGTAGTACTGTCAGCATTTCTCTTAATCTTACTTTACATTCTGAAGCTGCATTGTATTTCTGTATATCTCCGCCATATGGTCGCCTCATTTCCACTCTGGAATTGGGTAGCACATACTTGGTGTTGAGTTTACTTTCAGCATAGTTAGCATCTCCGTCATATGGTAGCTCCCATTCCATCTTGGTTTGGAAAGCACATTCTTGACGTCGAGTTAATTCAGCATCTTTAACATCTCCGTCATATGGTAGCTCCCACTCCGTCTCGGTTTGGAAAGCACATGCTTGACGTCGAGTTATTTCAGCATCCTTTGGTTTTAAATGCTAACCCTAACGATTGTGTACTGCTGCTATCCTTGTTGTAATTGAAAAAGCAAAAAATTTGGCTTGGTATATTTCAGAAGTTGGGACACCAACAAAAGGAAAGTTAACCGTCACGAAATCTTCAACAAAAGGACGCACAAATACATCAGACTCCTGTTCAATGCTAATTGACTGATTTATCCCTTCAACTTGCTTACTTGTGGGCTGCAACTCACAAACAGGAACTACTTCTTCCTTCTTTGATCCTTCAACCAAGGCTTGTTCTACTTCCCTTTTAATCTTTTTCTTGATGTAGTTGACCATATCCGATTTTTTAGGATTCATAATCATCACACAATTCAAGTAGCAGTCAAAAGAAACATCGTTCTTGAAATCATCTAGCATGCTCTGATATTCCTCGTGGAGTATGAAATCCTCATGTTCACATTGCCTATTGAACTATTCGGCATATCTATTCAAATCCATTGGGGCAATACTACTTTTTTTTGTTATCCCAATAGAATAGCAAGATCTTCGCTCTAATACCACTGAAATAAGTCGGGCAATTTTTTCAATTTTTCACAACTAAATTCACCCGTTAACGTTAATGAAAGCTCAAACCAACTGAAGGGAACCCTTTCCTCTAATCAACCCAGATCCCAATGCAGGCAAGGTGAGAGCATACTCGAAAGGGGATCGTTAGCACAAAGAAACTTGCTGAAAAGAGTAATAGAAGGGAAATACAATCACTCTACCACTTATTCAGCAGGAGGACTGAAATGGAAAGTACATTATTGTAATTAAAGATGCAACTCGACCACTTATTCAGCGGGAGCATGTTGATGGCTCAGTCGATCAGCAATATGATAAAGTGATGCATTACATTAAATAAATAGGCGGCAAGCCAGCCTCTTCCACTTGTTCACTAGGTGATGTAAGAATCGAAACCTGAAACTACAGACTGAAATGAAGCCAGTCTCTTCCACGATCGTGGGAAATGGCAAACAGTTAAGAATGCTGACAATACTACTATTTAGATTACAATATTAGAGAATTGCTTGTCACAAGATCAAGATCAATGTATGTGGTGCTGCAATAAAATAGACACTCTCCTATACCTATCTTGACTTCTCAAACTCAAACCTCTACTCAAAAACCCAATTTTAGTACTCTGATTTTGACAGACCTGCATTGAAAGTACATAATCAGCAACACAAAAATTCACTAAAATGCTACTAACTTACTCAAAACCCATCCGAACAACATGAGATAAAATGCAAAAGCTTTTAATACTGATGGCACCCAAGATTGAACATAGAAACCACCCAACAAACTCTCATTTATTTTGCACGGATTTCAAGACAAGGCTAGAATGGTACAACCCTCAAGGAGGGGCAATTTTGCTCTATAAAATCAGACTTTGGGAAATAAAATCTGAAACTTGGCTGGAAGGGTCGCCCAAACCTGCCAAATGCAAATAGCTAATACCCACAAGCCAATTAAAATCACTCATAAGCATCTAATCAAAAACTCAGTTCAGCCACAATCAAACAACAACTGTAAAATCGACTGAAATACAAAAAAACTCAACTACAAAATGCAAGATAACTCTACTGCAACCAACTCTCAACTAGTTGCTATCTTTCAAGCAAGAAGCTAAGCCAGCTAGGAGGTGTGCATCCCTCAAAGCAACTCTGACACCATTCCAACAACATAACAATACTGAAGACATAAGATAATCAAAGAAAGAGCAAGGCCTCTTATTTATAACTTTCTCCAACCTTGAATTCAAATTTCTTTTCCCTCCAATTAGGTCGCTCCCATGGGATTCACATTCAAATTCACTTTGACATTTGCATTTCATTTCAAACCTCATCCTCCATAACTTGGCGTCCAAACATAAGAAGGATCAAACTTTATTTAAAATGCCAATAAAAGTAATGTTAGGCGTCCCAAATAATAAAATCAAATGCTTTTCAAATATTTCTCCAGGTATGGCGTCCAAAATACTTAACTGAAAAACCTTACAAAATTTGCCCTTTTTAATAAACCAACTTATCCCTCCATTTAGGCGTCCACCAAGCCTTAGTAAAAATATTTCACTTAAAATAATATTTTCATCAAATATCAAACTTGCCAAAATAATCACCTCAAATGTTGGAGACCGGCTAAATATACTGCCCTGCCCGAAATAGCCATAATACCAAGTTGCTGAACTACTGCCAAAATTAGCACCAAAGGTGTTGGAGACCAAACTGCTCAAATTGACCTGCCAGATATAGCCACTAAATTGAACTGTAGAAACCCTCCTAAAAATAGTACTGCTAAAAATAGTAAGTTGTTCCAAACTCATTTTAACCACAATCCAAGCAGTCGTCGTACTTACTAAAAATTGATTCAGTTGCATGTCACGCTGTTGCGAAGCTCTTTGAAAACCCAGAAGGAATCCAGAATCCAAACTGTAAAACTCCAACATGCAGCCATCGTAACTTACTAAAAATAGTAAGTCCAAAAAAGTTCTCTGATTCAATTGCATGTCATACCACTGCGAGGCTCTCTGAAAACCCAAAAAGAATCTCGCAACCAAACTGCGAAACTCCAACATGCAAACCCCTGAATCCTAAAAAGAAACCTCCAAGCAGCTGGAAACCCAAATTCTGCCACTGACTAACCTACGAACATTCAGGGATAAGCTATCATTCACTGGAGAGTGCACTGCTAAAAATGGGGACATTACAGCAAACCAGGGCAGGAGACATTACAGGAGCTTATGCTCGACATGGTATTAATCATGTCTCACTTTGTATTTAGATTAAGACTCCTTTAACCTTCCTTACACTTGGAGGTGTATTTGTTGAATCTTCTCAATGAACTTTTCAGCCTTGTGGACTTCTAAATCACTGTCTTCTACCTTTTGTGGCTGTCCCATCAAAACATCTATGGGGCATTGGTTTAATTAACAAAAACATGCTCAATATATGTTTAAATATGGTAGCTTCGGTCAAATATAGAAATGATGATCGATTCAATAATATGTGTGTGTATATATATGTCAGCATGTACTGACATATGTATACACACATATATTTAATTGTATATATTTTTATGTTTCATATAGGATCCCGATCAAGCATCATTATCGGTGATCATTTCTAGATTGGATATTATTTATTTGTGCAAGATAAATACAGATTGAACTTGGTAAGCATTTATGTTTATTAAGAAACAAACCCCGATTAGAGATCGGGTGTTTAGTTAAGATGAAAAAACACAACTCATGAGACATCTCATGAACGGACATGCTTCCACTTTGTGGAGACATGTCCCCTCATGGGATGTGTCTCTTCCTTATATATTTAATAGAGATCCAATCCACAATAGGAGATATTGAAATCAATAAATGTTCTGCTCTTGTAGATCGAATACCATTAAGGAAAATTTAGACTTGTGAATTCATGATCAGTATTTTTCAATATTGATTTGGCATCAACTTCATATTTATTAAGTTCAATATGCTGATTATAATCTGCAAGAAAGTATAGTGATTGTAAGAATCGTATTCTGAAAATAGAAAAGCTTTAGATAGATCAAATCTGAAAGAAATTTAATCATTATTTATCATGGTATCAGAGCTAAGTTAAGGAAGATCCGATTAAATTCAAGATATCAGATTACTTTAAAACCATACTCTCTCTTGAAATCGCAAACACATTTCATTCTTCATAATGTCTACTGGTGTAGCACTCAAGAGGAGATGACTGTATTAGAGGCGAATAACTGGAAAAGATCTAGCATCTAGAGCCTGGACATTCGCGTCTATATTCGGATCCGAGTATAGCGACTATCACTTGGTGTGACTCCTGATTTGATCGTGGTTGCGTAACCTCTGGCTCTCGCCACTCACCAATCGGAATCTTGTCGAGATTGCATTCAAATGGCATTTACATCCGATCACAGGAGAGGCTTGAGGATGTTTTTTCTCTCGCTCTTCCAGAAGGGGAAGACGTTGATCATTGTCGACATAATATTTAATGTGACCGGACATAGCATTCAAATCCTTAGCAAGAATCATATGCTATCTAACAGAACTGAGAAGGCAAACGACTCCATGTGGCTGACAAAAGTTGAAAACCCGATATTGGGTTGATTGGCAGAGATTTGAGACTACGTTGGCATCAACGAAGTCATACTTCCCTGCAATGACATCAACGAATATGGTGAGGGATGACGCTTAAGGGCCCGATAATACTCCTGTCCCCTGTATCTACCTATGTGGAGTGTAGATAGTCAAAAAGGAAGTCTTGGCAAGCAAGCATATGAGTATTTATACTGCTTAGCGGAGGAAAACATTCGTTTACTGAGTTTGTTTACACCAGCAGATGTATTTCTTTGACATAGTCTACATCTCTTGCTCGTGGCTATCTTCCGAATATACACATTAAGGACCAGCGGTATTATTCGAGGTATCAGCAAATGAACTGGACTGCTCGACAGAAGGCATAACTTTATGAACCGCATAGGGTTTGATATTAGATGGCAAACTCTACAGTTCATGATTGAGAGACTAAATAGTGAAACCGAGCAGATTATTGACCAAGGCGTCATTTGCAATATACGCATAAGTATTTCATTCGAAGTGTTTGATCACTGCTTGGATTGTTTGAGGGTTATTCCTATTGATACAAATTATATTGGTGCTTCTATTCATATCTTATGAAACGGAAGTTTGTTGTTCCTATTCTGGATGTATCTAGATGTCTTGTGTCCACATATCTGCTGCATGAAGACATTTTTTTAAGTTGCAAAATGCTTTGAATTATTCTGTAGCAGCAAATCTGAATCTTTAAGTGCAAAGATCAGGAAAGAACAATTGGTGGATTGTGAGGAAGATTAGACAACAAAGAGATAAGTATTTCATACCTAAATAATGTTCATGAATTTTTTTATGTAGTCATTAATTCTTGATATAACATTGGATAAGTGAATCTTGTATGCTTCTAGCATTTGTATTTCCCTTCGAAATAGTTGAGTCATATGAACTATTAAGGAATCTCTTCTTAATGTGCATTAGGATGGACCAAGAGATTTCTTTCAAAAGAAGAAGAGAATGGAGACACTGCCTGCAGCCATGAGACTGAATGAATGGCTGAAGACATCTCTTCGAAGAGGAAGAAATAACCTTCAGAGGGAGTTCTATGATTCACTGAGAATAAGTAAGGGTTGCAGTGTTGATGCTAAATCCTTGAAGTACCTCTTCACCAGTTGAGATCAAAATTGCTCAAGTCAGTCAACCTGGATTTAACATTGGTAGCTCTGCAAACCTATTCATAATAGAGTGATCTAGGATGAGGTTGAAGAGGAAAGCCCTGAATCTATACAGAGGTGTGTGTTGGAAACCATTTCTCTAAAGCAAGTGTTGCAAGCAATCTTGGACGATGAGGTCAGGAGGTTGATGCAAGTGCTTGAAGATTCAGAGGGAGCCTACTGAACCTAAAGAAGATGATTGAAAGCGTACCTCTGGATGTTGTTTCAGGTTGAGGTCTGCGATGATATCCTGGTGTAGCAGGAAGCAATCTTCTATGGCACTGAGTACAATAGAAGCCGAATATATTGCAGCCTCTATGGGAGCACGAGAAGCAGTAAGGCTCCGAAAATTGCTTGTGGGATTATTTGGTGAGCCCCTGAATCCTACTATTATCCACTATGACAATTAGAGTTGTATTAAGCTTTTAGTGAATCCAGTATTCCATGATAGATCAAAGCATATAGAGATTCCTTACCACTATGTGAGAGACATGGTAGAAAGGAATGTGATCCAGTTGGAGTATGTTAGTACAAGCACTCAAACAATAGACATTCTCACCAAAACTCTCTCCAGAGTTAAAGTTTAACACTTCAAGAAGAAACTTGGTATGGTTGAAATGTAAGTTATTGTTGAGATTGAGACTCAAATTGTTTATTTTGTACTAATATATTTAAAAGATGTTTAATGTGTAAATTGTTTTGTCATGTGTGTGACTCCATGACTTTATGGGCCCCCCTTGTGTACATTATTGAAAGGTGACGATCTTTCTGATAATGAACGCTTGTATTTGACATTGTAAGGTGACGACTTTACAATGATTAGTTTCACTATCATGATGGATATCATGTGATTTGATATCCGTGGATATCTCATGATAGTATCTCTTGGACATTTTTGATAGATATCATGAGACTTGATGACAGGTGAAGATCATTATGATCATTATGAGATTGTTGGCGTAAGAACTAACACCTCTGGAGTGTGAGTTTGTACGTACAGCTATGCACACTACGCAATGAGTGCTCTTCAAATTAGGAGGGGAAACTCCCTCGTTGTGTTGGAATGCATGAAATAGAAAACTAAACTAATGTCCTATCTTTTTGTTCTCAGCTGGTAGAGGCACAAGATTAAGAAAACCTAGAACGTTGCAGCTAAGTATTTTCTGGTTTCGCAGATCATCTAACTACAACTAAGCTAGCTTCTTTAAAATCTATCCAGTTTACTCACGAAAACAGAGTGTGAGGAAATGGAGTGGGAATGGTTTTTATATGATAAACTGGGTACAATTTTGCAACATGAAGGCAAGGTGGGCACAACTATCTGCTCGGCTGAATAAGCTTATTATGACACACATCATACGATAGGCTTTAAGTATGAATTTTCAACATGAGGGCAAGGTGGGCACAACTATTTGCTTAATTCGAATAGGCCTATTGATAACAAAACACAAAAGATAGCCAACTAGGACAGCAAATTGCATAGGCGAGACACGCGTACAATTTACAATCGAACTAGCCACTATATCTAACTAAGGCAAGCATTCATCATAATAATTGCATGGAACCCGAGTGGCATAACAATTCATTATCAAAACAAATACTCTAGAACAAATCCAACAAAGACAATATTACAGGCAAGGTAGGCGCAGCATATATTAATCTCCTGTAAAAGCTCCTTGAACAGATACAATAATAGCAATACTACAGGCAAGGTAGGCGCAACATATATCCTATCAAGCAAAAGTTAAAATACAAATGAGCTGAAAGCTCTTATTTATAGACTTCAAGATGTAGGCAACCCTAAAATCACCTTGAGTCAACTACAGTCTTGCAATGCATGCGAGATCTTATTCCTAAACCCTAATTGAATGAAACTATACAGTTAACTGGCAAACTATCATCAGTTAACTGAAACATCTAATCTAAATGGACAAGGTGCAACATGCACGTCCTTATTGAAAGCAAGTCAACTGGAATGCTATCATCAGTCAACTGAAAGATCTAATCTAATCTCCAAGTATATGTAGATGTTTCCAAGAAAGACATGCATGCAATGTATAACAACAAGTTAACTTGAAAAGAAGCCTCGAGTTAACTACTTCTGATGACTCATCGTTGTAAGCAACTGCATGGTCTAACTGAAAGTCTACTCCAAGTTTATCATCTCCTCCAAGAATTTATCAATAGTATCATCATCTACCACTTTGACGCTGTCCACGATGATTAACTGCTTGTCTAACTCTTTGTCTCCATCTCGGATCTCCTTCTGACTATTTCTAACCTCTGTGGTCACCTTTTTGAAACTGATAGTCAGCATTGTAAACTCCTCCATCTTGGAGGCCTCTGGCCCTCCACATAGGTTATCACGAACTAACTCTTCGAACTCAGCTTGAACTGCCTCTAACTCGGCATATGTACCATCCTCATGCCGATAATGACATGGGATCTAAGTGATGTACTCGCTAATGAAATGAAGAGCTGCAACAACCTTTTCCTGAATCATGCTCATCTTAGCAGAAATCCTGTCATATGTCTCCACCTTGCAAAGATACAATTCTCTCCAAGTGAAGACCTTCTTTTGATCTCCATCTGCTTCAATGGCGTCATAGATTGCTGCAAGCTGTGATATCAGAATCAAGTCCTTCGGCTTATGCTCAGCCATGAAAATCTCGAGCTCCTGAATTCTCTGGCGAAGACTATGTGCGTCAACCCTCAACTGATATAGCTCTGTGAGGAGGTGTCGACCAGCAACAATAAAGTCCTCAATCCAGGTATCCAGCAGCTTTCCTCGATTAACCAAGTGTTGAATCCTCTACTGTTCTGTGGCGGTCTCTCGAAGTTGTGGAAGTAAAGGTGCTTGCCCCTCGTTACCATGAAGCAAACTCGAGATGTACCTGCAAAGTTGTCTGATCTCAGCCTTGAGAACTGCCTTATCCTCACCATCTTTCATGACGCGGTCCTCTAGATTACTCGTGACGACCCTAAATAGATTCACGTCGGTGTGTCGAGTATTCTTACCCAGATTAGTTTTGACGAAGGCAAAATCACCAACATCAACTTCATCCAAGTATTTGCCTTCTGGAGGAGTAGCAACCTCTATGATGATCTCTGCCTCAAGATTCTTCTCAATAATAATCTGCTTCCTGGCCCTCTTATTCAACCTGTTCTGATAGGGCTCACCAAACTCAGATAAATCAAGATTATATGAAGGCATACGCCTCTCCCTCTCCAATGACTTCTCGAGCCAAGATGAATAAGGAATACTGTCCTCTCGAGGTGGAGTCGTTTCTACTGTATCAGCCGCTGGCGGATCCACTGGTATGAAGGTCTCATGTATCGGAGTCTCAAGCTCCGAATCAATATCTATGGGAGACAACTGTGGTGAAAAAGGTGAACTTGGAGATGACAAACCGGCCTCAGTCTGAATAACTGGTTATGATGAAATAATTGGCTCTAGAAGTATTGTCTCTACAACTGGAAATGCTTGCTCTTGAGGTACTGTCTCTACAACTGGAAGTGTTGGCTCCTTCTCAACCTGTTTCCTTTTGGTGATGCTTTTTCCTTTTGAATTAACCCCCATCTTAACCCCTTCAGGCGGCTTCATGGAAACCTGACTCGAGGTCTAGCCCTAGAAGAAGAAGGTAAAGAAGAAACCACCACTGCTAGCGGCTCTGTAACTAGGATCACCCTTCGCTTCCGCTTGCTTTCAAGGAAGTACATGGTGGTTTTGATAACAGACCTGGATAAGTCTTTCACTGAAGTGTTCAATGGGACATACCAATTAGGTTGGCGAAGTGGCTGGTGAGCAACTTGGTCTCTAACGAATGAATGAAGTAGTATCTCACCATCATCATCAGACAAGCCTTCCACATCCTCTAACAAGAAATCAGCAATCTGTGGAATAGTAAGCCTACAATAATGATGATGACGCATCTCAAATTCATCCTCACAATTGACCCAAAAGTCCTCAAGCACTGCCGAATGTGAAACATTTCGCTCCAACCTTGCTGAATAATGACCCAACGGATCATAGGCACGCTTCTGAGGAAAACACCCAAGCTAAAGTTTCTCTAACTCGTGTGCCATTAACTTGCAATCAGCAGCTGTTTTGTATTTGTAAATACCTAACTCAAACGAAAAGGTGAAAGCTGGCTTATGTCGATTGCGAAGAAAAGTGTGAACCTCATGTGCCTGTCTCGTGAACTCCATGAAAAGAACCTTATTCAATGGGTACCTCAGTAGCATCAGAGGCTCTCCTATATATCCATATACACGAATATATGTTAAAGTAGGGAATTGGATGAACCAATCTGCCCAACTCTCCATTGCTAATTGTGCCTCTGTAGAAATCCTCACATGCATCTCGTTATCTAAATTTCTGACTGTCCTCATAAGAAAGTGGTCATTCACTGCTGTAAAGTCCTGTTCAGCTTTCGAAAACTCCAACTGAGGGTAATATTCGTGCACTCGCTGAACACCCAGAACTCCATCGGTTTTTAATAATTTAAAGCTGCCTTGGGATGCAACTAAGTAAACCAGAAAAGTTACCATGTGGAATTCGTGAATCTTTAGGAACTCTGTAATCTGCTGGTGAAGACACTTGCTGATAAACATGGCCCAGTCAAATGTTTCTTTCTTATCAATAACTCATGAGATGAGGTAGAACATCCATGTTCGGAAAACGCTTGCGTCTTCAAAACCTGCTAACCGGTTAAGGAAAGTCATCAAAATAGCAATCTCGTCCTTGAAATCCCCACGTGCAATCTTCCTTGGCATGTTGGTTTTCTGAATTTTCAACCATCGTTGAGCTACTTTCTTCTGTGATCTATCCTTGTCCTCCTCCCATATTCTGTCACAATCTGAAATGGATACAGCGAAATGATCTGAACGTGGAGGAATAGAAAAACATTTTTCTACATCCCTCAGCTTAAGGCTACAAATAATCCTTCCATCTGTCGATCTGCTTTGCCTGGTAGACGATCATAATGCTTGACACAAGCAGGTACGAACTCGAGATCAAAGACTGAGATAGGAATGGATGCCGCTGCAAGTATCCTTGAACGTTCAAGATTTTTGATTGTAATATTGCTGATACCCTCCAATGAATTCAGATTGACGATGGGAAAAAACATGACTTAAGTTAGTATCGGTAGTTTTCAGAAAGTTATGAAGAAAAACCTGTTTGGCCTTATAGTCTATCGGATTATACTGCATTCTGAAAAACTAGACTTTTGACTGTAAAGTCGGGTATGTTTGGACAACTTTGGAAAAACTGAAAAAGCTCGAGGATAGGCTAACAATAGCAAGGGGAAGTGAATTTTTTCGGACAAATTCTAAGATATGGGTTTTGTGCAAAATCAAATTCTAATGTAACCCAAAATGTTAGAATTGCTAAAAAATGGGATTTAGGCTTGCATGCAAAAGGTTTTCGGTTGAGATTTGAATTGGTAGTTAGGGGTACTGGGGGCAATTTTTCCAGGGGCGTTTTTCCCAACCATGTCAACCATTATTGTAACTAACCAAGAATTGCTAAACTTCTGGCTGCGGATTGCCAAGACATCTTCTAACCCGGCTGAGACAAGGAACGGAAAGCTAGAGCTGACACGAACGAGACGAACATCTGAAATCATCAAACAGATTTCATTAAAGGTCTTAAAACCTTGGGCGCCCCTAGCCTCCAGGGGCGCTTTTGTCCTTTCTGAACAATCTCTGATCAAGTTTGAAACCTCAAATTTGACCACTGATGATGGCAACACGGCAACTCAAATTCACCTGCTGACAGATGTGTCGCGGAGCTGGGCCAAAAATGGAAACAAACTTCCTGGGTGTCACTTGATCAAAAGACTTCATCTGAATCTTAAAAAAGATGGGTGCCCCTGGCCTCCAGGGGTGCTTTTTCTCTTCAAATTTACCTACTTTGCATTTCCCTCGTTCTGTATTGAATTTTTGTTTTCAGGCGTTTTACTCCTCTGTCGGACTGGCTGGCTAGCTCATTGCGAAGCTATCAGGAAACTGGAGAAGTCACCTTGGTAGAAAATCTCACAAAAAGTAGAATACAGCTTCCATAATGATGGGCGCCCCTAGCTGAGAGTGGCACTTTTTCAATCCAGACTTAGCCAATTTTACAGTTTTTTGCCTCGTTGAAAATCTCCTCCTTCAAAAAGCATAATTTTCAACATCTTTCATTGTAAAGCGTTCTTCTTTGAATTTCAGGCTTAGATATTAACACCTGGTACTGGCCAAGGTCCTAACTTTTCTCCTGAAAAAGTTATAACTACCCACCAGCCTTAAACTAACTTTTCACTGAAACTGACTTCACCACTATGATCGTGATGTGAAATAAGCCAATCAAAATTAATTTCAGCCAATTCTGACAACTTCCTATTTTTTAGGGTTTCGGGCTAAAAATAGATTTCAGAAACCCTAATTTTCAAATTTTGCCAGTATCTTACTAGCATCACACTGACTAAAAGCCCATACTTTATTTGCCCAAAAACTGAGTTTTGACCCCACTTTTACAAGGTTTAGACTATTTTAAGCAAAATGCCTTAATGAAGCAAAAATTTTGGTTTGGGTACAACAGAGATAATCATGGTGGATAAATCTATCCTTGGATATGCCATTATTTATTATGGTAGACATCATGAGACTTGATGTCAGTGCACATACCATAATGAAGATGTGTTATGAAGAATGTCATGTGACTTGACACTCTTAGAAGCATACCATATCATCTGATATCACGAGTACAATGATTAGTTTCACTATCATGATGGATATCATGTGACTTGATATCCGTGGATATGTCATGATAGTATCTCTTGAACATTTTGATAGATATCATGAGACTTGATATCAGTTCAAGATCATTATGATCCTTATGAGATAATCATGGTGGATAAATGTATCCTTGGATATGCCATGATTTATTATGGTAGACATCATGAGACTTGATGTCAGTGCACATACCATAATGGAGATGTGTTATGAAGAATTTCATGTGACTTGACACTCTTAGAAGCATACCATATCTTCTGATATCACGAGTAAGGTGATATCACTATATACTTGGTTAGTTTTATCTTCCCTAGCTAAGAGGGAGTGTTGACATATGGTAGCTTCGGTCAGATATAGAAATGATGATCGATTTAATAATATGTGTGTGTATATATATGTCAGTATGTATTGACATATGTATACACACATATATATTTAATTGTATATATTTTCATGTTTCATATAGGATCCCGATCGAGCATCATTATCGGTGATCATTTCCACATTGGATATTATTTATTTGTGCAAGATAAATACAAATCGAACTTGGTAAGCATTTATGTTTATTAAGAAACAAACCCCAATTAGAGATCGGGTGTTTAGTTAAGATGAATAGGCACAATTCATGAGACATCTCATGAACAGACATGCCTCCACTTTGTGGAGACATGTCCACTCATGGGATGTGTCTCTTCCTTATATATTTAATAGAGATCCGATCCACAATAGGAGATATTGAAATCAATAAATGTTCTGCTCTTGTAGATCCAATACCATTAAGGAAAATTCATACTTGTGAATTCATGATCAGTATTTTTCAATATTGATTTGGCATCAACTTCATATTTATCAAGTTCAATATTCTGATTATAATCTGCAAGAAAGTACACTGATTGTAAGAATCATATTCTGAAAATAGAAAAGCCTTAGATAGATCAAATCTGAAATAAATTTAATCATTATTTAACAATATATACCAAGTTCTCATCCCAAGTCTTAAGATGCTTCCTATTATACCCTCTTAAGAATTGAACTAATGTCCCCTTTTCAACACCTTGGTTTGCCCATCTGTTTGAGGGTAGAAAGTAGATCTCTTCAATTGCGTATCTACTCCCAAAATACATTCCAAAACATTCCCACAACCAGGAGTCTCTATCTTAAACAATGGAACATGGAAAACCAAAATGAACCCAAACATTATTCAAAAAAAATCAGATGTTACATTTTCTTTAAGGGTATTTTTATAAGAAATAAAAAAAAATACATTTTGCTAAACTAATCTACAATGACAAATAAATAGCTATGCCCCCTTTGGGACATGGACAATCCTCTTATAAGATCAATGGAGATTCTCTTCAATGATCTAAAGGAACCAGTAATGGTTGGTACATACCCAACTTCCAATTACACCACTTGTTTGTACCACACAACATTCATCCATTTATGAACATTGAAACCATAGCTTGCATACCGTAAAGTGAACTACAACCCTAGAAGTGAAAGGAAGCAAAGTAAACACTTCCTAAACCAATCTAATAAAAGTGTTGTGCAAATTTTAATCTTTTCAACTTACGAAAAATAGAAACACAAATAAACATAAACTATGGAATATACCATAGCACAAGATGTATGTGAGGAAAACCACACTCTAAAGTAGCAAAATGTATTATTCAATAAACTAGAGGAATACAATACACTTGCAATGAAAGCTATCACAAAAGTTTCACCAACATGTAAATCTAGAGTAAATAAAAAACGACATAATAGTACCAACAAATCAACCATAGAAACTACTACTCCAAGAACCAAATTAATAGAGGATGAACAAACTAGAAACCATGAGATGGTTTTGGAAAAACATTGCCAAACCAAGAGAGGTTTGGCACCCAACTTGCATAGGCCCAAAATCCAACACCTCCCTTGGTTATGATTTGCCAAGCTAATTTTAGATTATTGAATTATTCCTTATAGCCCTTACAAGTGTCAAAAGTTGTCATAACAGACTAGCTATTAATAGCATGTTCTTGTCATATCTTATAATGTCATAAATTGTCATATTTGACCATCCAAACTTGGTCACCCTAATTTTTCCTCGTTCAACATTCAAAAAATGCTCCATGACAAGTGTAACAACTTGTCGTAGTGTTGGTCAATGTTCCAATATAACCTCCCCCTTACATGATCATATGCATCATAAAATTTGTCATGTGTAGCTCCCTTCATGATGACCTTACACACACCACAAGATGTCGGCACATGGCCAAACCATGCCACCTCAAATCGGGATGCATATCTCTTCATGTGAGGCCATAATACACTAAAAGACAGTCCAGTAAGCCTCCAAGTGGGACACCAACTCTCCATAAGAAGATAAAATCACTTTAAGACGAAATAGCAAATGCATACAAAATATATTAAATTAAACATTAGAAATATAAAGTCGAGACACCTTTTCCCAACATTCTCCCACTTGATGAACACCTTGCAAGAGAAAAAGGGAAACCCACCAACACTTTAATCTAACTGCTAGGGGCCAAGGTGCCCATAGACTTACTACACTTGAACTTCATTGTGCTCATGGACTTTGTCAAAAAATCTACAGCATTTGTCAAAGTGTCAAACTTCTCCAACATCACCCTTCCATCCTCTACCATGTCACAAACAAAATGGTACTAGACATCAATAAGATTTTTTCTCACATATAAACCTAGGTTATTTAGCACTCTGATTGTCAAATACAATATAATAGTCCCTACATCTAGCCCAACATCATAACACAATCTATTTAGCCAAGTGGCTTCTTTACAAGCATTAGTAGCTACCATATACTCTACTTCAATAGCAGACATAATAATCATAGTTTGTCGCTTACTCATCCAACTAATGACCCACCAAACATCGTGAAAATATATCAACTGATGGATCTTCTACAACCAATGTCACCTACCCCATTTTTATTCACATATCCACAAATACACGCTGAATGTTGGGTCCCTATAGGATAGCCACGATAACATAAAATATACTCAGAAGTACCCCTCAAATATCTGAAAAACCCTCTTCATTGCATCCTAATTTACCCATCCAAGATTAGCCATAAACCAACTAAAAACTCCCACTACTTATACAATATCTGGTTTTGTACAAACCATATCAGACATCAAACTTCCTACAACACAAGCATAAGGAGCTCTATGTAATGTCCCCATTTTAGCCCTACGCTCTTCTTGAGGTTTTAGCCTATTTTCGGAAACTCATAGGCTAAGCATAACAGAAAATTAGGGTTTCCTATTTTTTAGTAGGTTTCAAATGCAATTTTGAGGGCTTGAATGCATGGGTTTTTGATGCATGTTTGGTGGAGTTTTCTGCGTTTTCAGAAAGCTTTAGAATAGTGTATCATGCATCTCCATCTGATAACTTTTCCAAGCACTTACTATTTATAGTAGGTCATGTTGGCTTCCCGATTTGTGCTTAGAAGGTGTTTGGAAACACTTACTATTTATATGTTCTCATCAGCAATATGGTGCAGTTCATTATCCAGATTTTGGTAATGTCTCAGTTTCCAATTTGGTGATAGTTGTCTCCTTGGACTAAGTTTTATACTTAGTTAAAATCATGTTTTGAAGTTGTACCCCACGCCTAGCTTAATGACTTTAAGTTGATTTTAAGTTGGGGCCATTAAGTGATACATTTAATATTTTATTAAATGTTTACTCCTCATCTAAAGTGGGACGACTTGAAGGGGTTGAATGAAGAGTTTATTGTTATATTTTAAATGGTGCCTTTTTGGAAATAGGCGTCTCTTTTGGGAAGAGGGAGAGTTTTCTTTGGGAGTTACAAATGTTTCATCTCCTCTTGGTAAAGCTTATATATTGGTGCCTTGCTCTTTGTATCTAATCTTGGAAATTGAATAGTAAGGTTATGCTGCTGGTTTGAATCCAGAACCTGGCTAAGGGGAAGCTTAGCGAATTCAAACCATCATTTGGGCCTGCAACTATGGCTTCCTAGGTGGATCATTTATGGTTGTATTTCACCTTGGAATACAGATGGAGCTTCAATTGTTTGAATCAAACAGGTTGCTGATGTAAAACCTGTTTTTGCAAGTCGTTGTTTTGGCCTGGCTGAAGCTATTTTTTGTTCATAGCTTCAATTCAGATTTTAGTTTCGTTCTTGGTGTTGGCCCAAGCTGTGCTACTGTGGAGGGCGCCCCTTCCTGCAAATTTGCAGATTTTAATATCAAGTTTTTGTTTTTAAAAAGAAAGTCGACCTCCTTGAGGGGTCGTACCTTTTGTTTATTGCATTGGGATTCATGCCTACTGTTATCTCCTGTTTCTGGCTCGAATTTCCATTGGAGTTTGGACGCCTAGCTTCCAGTTGTTGATCGACTGTGGTAGGGAAGCATTCGGAGCTGTTTCAGAGGAGTTCCGTCCAAAATTGGTGAATATATAGCTTGTTGGTCTGAATTTTTTGTACTCTCTATTTCTGATCAGATTAGATAAGTTTAATTATCTTACTGTTTTGAGCTTCATTTATGCATCTTTTCATATTGTAAATGTTAGAGGAAGTGATACTCTAAACATTGCTCAATTTGGGAATTCATGGTTGATACATTGCAGCTGTTTATTAATTGTTTGTAAGTTGTTTAGTAGTACTAACAGCAATTTGTTTACTTGCTGCAATTTACTTTGTTTGTAATTCGCCCCACCTAATAAAGTGGTTGTGTGGATTGTATACCACCCACAGTTTAAGTGGAAGTGAGGTTAATTGGCTGGCTTGCCACCTTTAAATGTTTGTAATAATCACACCCACGAAATAAGTGGAGTATTCCCACCGCTTGTGGATGCCTGCATCAGCAGAAGAAGTTGTATTTCAGTTTAATATCTAGCACTCCACCATATGTTAGCACCTCGCCTTGCAAAAGGATCTTGCGTGCACATTCTTGTTGTTGAGTTTAGCTCTCTATTTTCAGTTGTTAATCAAGTTATTAGATCCTAGGGATCCTCTGACCATATGCACGCCCCTCCTCCTTAAATGGTTTTAGGGCGCATTGTTGGTTAGAGTTGTTTCAGCTGTGTTTTGGTTTAGAGCTAATTCTTAACGGGTGCATGATTTGCATTGTTGTGACTGAAAATTAAAGGCAAATATTAAGGGGTATATTTCACTGTACTCATATCCACCATTTATGTAATGTCCCTTGTCGACTTATGATAAATTTCGCTTTTATATTTATTGATTAGGATATCAAGATATGCCAAATGAGTGACTCTATCCTCTCTTTATGCTAGTCTGATATATATATATATGATAGTACAATAACCCAATTTTTGCTACAAATTTAGTAATGGAAATCTGGATTGAGAATCAATTTCAAGAATGAAAGTTGATAATGTCCAATAATCGCTATTCCTACTTAATTACTCTATAATCATATGATTAAAGATGCCATAGAATTTTGGTATAAAAATAATTGCAGTTTTTAATTTAATTCTTCAAATCCACGCAACAGAAATTGAGATAGATTTATGCCATAATCCTAATTGCGATTTCTGATTATCATCTCCCTTTTATGCGACTTGCTCTTGATGCTGTTTCTGATTTTTGTGTATTACTTATACATCTAATATGGCTGTTTGTGGCTCCTTGGAGCACTAGAATCTGCTATAAACTGTATATGTATCTGTAACAATTTCATCCAAGCTCCCTCTAACTCTCATTCAACCCTCTATAAATAACATTCCAAAATGCCCCTTCATTTAAGAGAGGCGACTCCCCAAAGTGAGGCGACTTTCTCCAAGAGAGATCGGCCAATAGTAAAGCAAATTTAAATTATTGAACTCCTTGTTACTAATCGCAAATCTTAATAAACATAAATTTTACTTTCCTGAAGTGCTGCCCCTTGGCAAATGTAATCGCTGCAATTCATGATCTTGCTGCCTTGAAATATTAATCGATGTAATGTAAACATATTAATCGCTGGCTTATAGATGTTAATCGCTCTTTTAATATCTTCTTTAATCAACACTTGTTAGTCACACTCTTTATTATTGATAAATGTTTTCTCAATCATGCATTAATTACAGCTTTTTGACATTCTTGATCATCATTCGTAATTACTGTGTTTTACCTTAATTCGCTGCCATTATTATATACTAAGTGATGCCTTGGAAAATTCCATGTTGGCATACCGAAATAAGCTGCCCAATGAAAAGATGCAAACCTCCAATATATGTGATATTGTAGCCGTCTGTCCTGATAATAATCGTTGCAAACTTCATAATAATTATATATGCAAGGGTTCGCCCAATCTGAAGATCCAGAATAATCAACAACAATAGATAATAGATAATCGAACAGCTGGAATAGATTAGTTTAAATCATATTTACAAGACTCGGACTCGCCTCGGACTCGGCAAGCCGATTTTTGACTCGGACTCGGACTCGGAGCCCAGACTCGCCCAAGACTCGGCAAAGACTCGGCAAATAGAAAAACCCAAGAAATTCAGAGATTTTTAAGGATTTAAAGCTTGTTTCATGCACCCTTTAGTAAATAAACCTTAAATACACAATAACATCATGAAATAGAAACTACTATGATCCTATACACAAACATATATCGATCACATAAGTATAAACGCAAATTTTGGCTGAAGGAAATAAGTAATTACTTAATACAAATAATAGTAGTAAGAGTCAAAATAGTTAGATATATAAATGTTTTGAAATGTATAGTGTATACAATACTCATGGAATATGAAATCCATGGCATCAAAAGTTCGAAACATATAACAAAAGTAAAACAAAAGCTATAAGCCTATAAGTCTATGGCTCAAAGGAGCCTGCATCACTAAGCATTAGTCCTCCTGCGTAGACGTCTAAGATAGGTCCTGGATGATGTTGCAGCCATCATCTCTGCCTGTGTCTCAGTGTCAGACTCAGTGGCACCCAAACCAGCACGCAAGGTGTCTCCTCCTGCTCTATCCTCCTCCTCTGCCATGGCTACTACCTCTGCCTCTCGATCCGCCTGGTCGACCCAATCAAAGTCCTCATCAGTAAAAACAGGATCCTCAGTCTCAGTGATCCAATCTGATTGTGGATCAACCTCCTCCAATGTGATGGGTGACAAGTCAGTGCCCAATATCTATCTATGGCGAAGGCGCAGGTTGTAATGAACATAAACAAGATCATTCAACCTCTGCACTGACAACCTGTTGCGCTTCTTGGAGTGTATGTGCTCAAACATACTCCAATTGCGCTCACAACCCGAGGCACTGCATGGTTGGCTCAACACTCGAATTGCAATCCTCTGAAGATTTGGTACTTTAGCACCAAATCTCTCCCACCATGCATCTGAGATGAGAAAAAGAAAAAAAATAAATCTCATTGTGAAAATGTGAATATTTAATTATAATATGAACATTGAATATAAAAGATTGAAAAGTGATAATTTTTAAACTACTATTATGCCCTTAATAAATTTTTACCTGGCTGCAATATCGATCGAGTATCTTTGCATATATCTCTTGCAAAGAGATCTCCTTGTGCAAGTCTGAAAATCTCTATCTCGGTGACAATTTGGGCTCCAACATGAGAATCAGACATCCGCTCAATGACTGTGTAGAGCCCACTCAAAACCTCCTCATCCGCCTTGAATTCTTTGCGGAATTGGAATGCCGGATTGAGAAAATATGCTGCTGCATGTAGGGGCTTGTGAAGCTGGAGGTGCCATCGTCTATCAATGATCTCCCAAATGGGTTGATACTTACTATCAATTCCCCCATAAATGGATCTAATGGCCTCTTTGGCCCTATCCATGCCCTCGTATATGTAGCCCATTGCGGGCTTCTCCCCATCAGCAACTCGTAATAGAACCACTAAAGGCTCTGTGACCTGCAATTATTATGAAACATTGACATAAGTAAGATGTCAACAAAAATAAGCAAATAAAATAAAAATAAGAATGAAAATATAATGTTACTAAACTAGTTACTTATTACATTTACCTTGACAATCTCCTTAGTAGGCACCCAAAAGCTTTGCTCATCAAAAATCCAACTTGACACATTCACCCCTGCATTTGTCTTAGAATATGTTGAGGAAGACCACTCCTCACTAACAAACATCCGCCTCAAAGCTCCCTTTGACTGCAGTAAGGATTGTAGAGTGATGAAGTTGGTAGCAAAGCGTGTTACCCCAGGGCGAGCCAACTCCTTTTGCCCCGTGTATTGCCTCATAAGGTTGAGGACCCATGTGTGATTATATATGAACTTACAAATATTCCTTGCAGTCTCCACACATGCTTTGATCCAATCAAGCTTGCCAAGATCCTCCAATATGAGGTCAAGGCAGTGAGCGGCACAAGGTGTCCAAAACAATGATGGGTGCCTATCCATCAATAGTCTACCTGCAGCAACATAATTTGCTGCATTATCCGTGACTATTTGCACCACATTCTCCTCTCCTACCTCAGCCAAGACACCCTCCAAAGCCTCACAAAGGAATTCAGCATTTTTGCTTGTGGCCGGATGCATCAATAGATTTAATGAACACGGTACCACCTGAAAAATAAACAAAATAAATGATTCAAAAAAATATAAATTTAAAATCTTGATTGTTCAATGTTAATCACTAAAGCAATGCATTTTAGGAAGTAAAATATTTACCTGAGGAAGAAACAAGAAAGTTGAGCAATGTCCTATTTCTTCTATCGGTCCAACCATCGGTCATGATGGTGCAACCCTTCGTCCTCCAAACTTCTCGCTGCTCCTCTATTTTGGCTTTCACATCAGCCACTTTTTGGGACAAAATGGGGCCTTTTATCTCTTCATCATTAGGGGCTTTGAACCCCGCCCCACAAACAGTAACTGCATCAATCATATTTTGCCAATATGGAGACCTAACACAAAAAAATTAAATTAAGTTAGTAATTAGTATTGAAAAATGTATAATTTCAATTTGAATTCAACATAGCTCTAAAAATAAACTTCAAGAGATAAAGAATCAACTATCAAGCAACAAACTATATATTTTAAAACAAAACAAAAGAAGAATTACCTGGCTGCATGAAATGGAATGTTGCAATAAAACCAGAAGTCTCCAATTGCAGCTCTGGCTGCATCATGTTTATCCTTGTTCCAACCCATGCTCTCAAGAGATGGTTGGGAACCCGGAGTAGTGCGTGGCAAAATATATGAATCTAGCCTAGATCCACGAACTCTAGGCCCAATGCTAACGCTACCACTGCCACTGCCACTACCACTACCAACAACTGAAGGTGAAGGCCGTTGAGGAATTGGAGGCATGGAAGAACTCGAATCTCCAACTCCACACAGGACTGCCATCTCGTCTTTTTGCTTCTTTTTTAACTCTTTTTGTTGCTCAAAGGTTTCCAATTGCACTTGGACTTCACGCACTACCTCAACAGGGACTTTTGTGCAAGGATTAGCATCTCGGCCCGGTATACATGCAAGGTGGTATTTCAATCTATTAATGCCACCCCCAAGAAAAAATGTTTTGCAATAAAAACATTGTACTTCTCCTTTTTTCTGCCCAGGGGTAATAATGGCATGTTTCCAACAAGGATCTCTTCTACTTTGAGACATGGTGAATATGATGGAGACAATTTATAGATATAAACAATGCTGCAATAACACATAAATTTCAAAAAAATTAGCATTCAAAGTATAATTTTTAATTAAACTAAAAAACCTAGGGTTTGCAAATTTGCAACTATAAAAAAAATTTTTTTTTTGCAAGAATGCCTAGGGTTTGTTCAACAAAAAACTTAAACAAACACACCTAGGGTTTGTATTTATTTTTAACTTGTTCTTTGTTTCACTAAAACAAAATAGAAAAAACAAAGAAGAAAAAAAGAAGAGAAATGAAGTTTTGGTTAAGAAAAAACAAAAAAAACCTTCAAAACTCAAACATACCTCTTCAATCTTCTTTGAAATCAATGCAAATCTCTTTCCAATCCCTTGTAGACTCCTCTAGATGCAGCAAAATCACCTACGAATCTGCACAAATGTGATTCAATAAGCATTTGGTGCTTAATCTCTTTGCTGATTTTCCTTCAATGCAAATGTGTTTTGGCTCTCTTCTCTCTTTTTTCTCTCTTACTTGGCTTGAAAATGAAATGAAGTGCCTTTTGAAGGAATGGAGGCAAGTATAAAAGCAAAAAGAAAAAAAAAAGAAACTTTAAAACATGTTTTTTTTCCAACTCAAGCCCACAAAGTGACGGCCGAGTCTTTGGCACGGGACTCGGCGAGTCCGGCGAGCCTGCCGAGTCCGGCGAGTCTCGGCGAGTACTCGTCATCCGAGTCTCTGGGACTCGTCCAGCCTCACCCGCCTCGGGACTCACGAGTACTCGCCGAGTTTAGGCGAGTCTTGTAACTATGGTTTAAATCTTTAATTTAAACTTGAATATAATCGTCTATTTCAGAGGGGGGGTTATTACAGTCTCCCCTTCCTAGAAATTGCTTTCCCACAAGCAATTTTAGACCACCATGTTGATACCAGGGTCCCAAATAAGTTTGTAGAACGTCCCAAACCCATATCCATTACTTCATGTTGATGCCATTGAACTCACAAAGTTTGTCCGACTTCATTACACCATGAAGCAATTTCATGTCATTCAATATATCCATTGTAGAAATTCTTGGGTCCCAAGGTTGGTAGCACCATTCAGTCAAAACATAATCTTGTTGATCACTGATCAAGATGATCTCCGGAAAACTACCAAGGAGAAGAATAATCCTATTGTGTACAAACTCCTTAGAGGAATGTCCTTTTATAAGAGTAAATGTACTATGTTCATCATAGATCATCTTACTTTCAACAACTATTGAATCCCAAATGATTCCAGCATTCCAAGTCAGCCTTAAAAGTGAACCATCACACTGATGTTGCGCTACTCTGATTTTAATCATTTGCTTCTCATACTCAAACTGTCTTCGTCTCTTCTGGAACCCTAACCTGAAATAGATATCATTGTTGTTCTCATTCTTGATTAATGGCAAAAGAACTTTGTTCAACAATTTAATCACAATCTCGACACATTCCCTCAAGTTGTCAAGGGAAAAATTGCCAATACACTTATTGCAATTATGAATGCTCTTGAATGTTGGTAAAGAACATAGTTCACTATGGGGAAGATGGAGATCTGAATTGATCTTGGAGAGTTTATCATTATTAGTTGCCTCCACTCTATCAATGGTTTAAAATCCACTTGATCACAAACTAGTGGTATTAGTGTAGGGAAACCAGGACAATGGTAATCTATAGGTAATCTCATAGAACGTATGTGTATAGATGTCATCGGAGAATCACCCTTTCTTTCTTTCAAGCCTAAACGTTTGATATTTGATATTCGATCTAAAGAGCGAATCCAACTCATTGACTTGTCATGAGTTGCAATCTCTTGCAATTTGATTGAGGAGAGGTTGGTGATAGCATTACTTGGGCTTGTCTTGCTACTCCAAGCTTGTTTCCATACTTCATTGACAGGAGATGTGTTGGGGTCCCAAGCTCTACGATTGTCTTCAATCTCGTCACAACATTCATGAAGAACTTCTTTATTCAACTCAAGGAGCGGGTTGTCAAAGGTCTTATTCACTTCAACTTCAAACAAGGGATTATTAACAATCTCGTAGTTATCCTTAGATCCATCTATTTCTAAACATCTATTTTCCCGACAATGGTTCGAGCCATAGGTCTCATCTATGTTGTCCAATTCCTTAATCTCATTTCTTCCTTTGTCTCCTTGCTCCTTGAAGTGTTTAGTTACTTCATTCTGATTTTCTGCATCTTGTAATGCTTGTTGATCATATATCAATTTAGCTTCTTTTTGCTTGTGTATATCTAAGGCTTCATGCCCTTTAGCTAGTAATCCCTTCACATTCTCTTCGTTTGGTGTATGTACCTCCAAATTCTTCAGCGTTAGGTGTTGAGAATTTTGACTAGGTGGATGGGTGTGTGCAATATCTGAATTGCAATACTTAGTCTGAAAACTCATCTATGTGTCCATGCCTTTGCTTAATTTTCTGCAAGTTCTCTCTTGCTCAAGAAGCTACCATCTTGGCATGCTTAGCTTTCTCATTCCACCATTCACACAGTAGTAGAGTCCTCTCCACATCTTCAGCACTATCCATTAGTTCCCCTAGCGTTTTGCATGCCATTACTTCATAAAAGATCTTCCTCATTTGCTTGTCTCTTTCCTCCTCTAAATTTTGTGCTTTTGTTGCCTATTTTCATTCCATTCTCTCTTCTGTAGCCCATAACTGTCTTTTCCCATTTTTCAATGCCAAAATTCTTTGTTTATTTGCCTCAAGGTGACTTGAACTATCATATAACATCTCTTTCGATTCACTTTAGAAGCCATCACTGCTCACAGAGGCTACTGTTGTTGCATTTTCTCTTTTCTTTTTTTTACTTCTAGGTTTGAATGGCTTCTCAAGTTTACAATTTCTGAGCTCTAGACAAACTACCGTAGCTATAGAAGCCACACAACTAGGCAGGTCTTCTGCATGTGTAGTATTGCATCAACCCTGCCATTACTAATCTTGTCCAATAGCATCTTTCTTTATTTGCATCTTCTCAAAGCTTTGTTATCCTGGAAACGTTCACTATCTTCAGATGCTCCAGACAAGCCTCCAGACTTTGTAACCATGAAGGAAACAGATATATTGATGCTGTGAAAAAAGGCATTGGAAAAAAATGGGTTGAAGGCAATGGCAGCCTTTGTGTATAATAGTGACTGCATAAAAACCCATAACAGTGGTACAAAGTAGAATAAGGACTACATCCTTTCCACCATGCTTGTGTTTCAGGCTTGTCATTATTCCCAACAACAATTACTGTCATTTTGTACCCAAATAGGAGTACCAATGACTTGCAAGTGCTGAACCCACGAATTATTTACCATACAATTATCTCCTACCGATGAGAAAGACCAATCAGAAGCAGTTATTTTGAAACTCCACCACCAAAAGTTTCAATCCATTATTTTAGATGGAGTGATGATTAGCGGAGAGGACCTAGTAATTGAGCACCCTAATTTTGCACCTTGCAAAATCCTACATGGCAATTTCAAATCACTCCAAATTTTTTACAGTAGCTTATTTGGCAAGTCTGTAATGTCCCCTTCCTAGACAGTGTAGCTGGTTCAAAAGTTAGCCTATCATTCTGATCCTTGTAGGCTGACAGACATGTATAGAGGATCACTTGAGGCAGTATCCTACATTCGGGAACCTTACTCCATCGATTGATTTAGGTTTGGGCCTTTGCAGACTCTCACAGAGTGTTTTTTAAATACTTACTATTTTTAGTAAGTCAAGCAGACAGGGGTTACTATTTCTGGCAGGGCACCTTTTTCAGTTGGTCAACTCAGTTTCGACCCAGTTGGATGATTTGATGAGCAAACAGTGATTATCAGAGGATTTGATAATTATTTAAAAAGATTATTAATTTGACTTAATATTATAAAATCACTTTAATGAAATATTAAAATGTTATTAAAGGGCGAATTATAAAGTATTTAATACTTTATAATAAAGGTGAAATGTTATAATTAAATAAGTATTCATTACTTATTTAAGTGGGACGCCTTTTATAAAATAAAATGCCTAAGTCTAAAAGAGGCGAATTTATATCATTTAAATGGATTTTAAATGATTTATGAAAAGGGTCGAACTTTTAAGAAGAGGTCTATATTTACTCAAAGACAAATCGAATTCATTCATGATTATTATTATTTGTCTTATTTTCTCTCTGAGAACATTGGGGTTTGTGAAACAAGGGTTTCTGCAGACATTGATTTTGGAGAACGTTCCCTCTTCAGAATCTGGCATACTGAGGCTGTGAAATACCAGTTGAAGCTTGTCTATCAGGGTGACTTTATTCAGAAGTCATATTTGTGCTTATTGGAGAAGAATCATCAAGGGTTTGAAGAGCAGATTTTAATTTGTTGAAACAATCATCATTGCAGAAGAAAAATCAGAATTATTGATTTGCTGCTACAGTGATGTGAATAGTGCCCGCGCTACAGTGACATGAATAGTACCCGCGCTACAGTGATTTATATTTGGCATCTTCTTGGCTGAGGAAAAGGTTGCATTTCATGTTATACTGATGTTTTATAATTGTGCGCATTGCTGCAAATAATAATCAAGCGGCTACAAGTAATAATCAGGTTCTTTAAATAATATCATCTGATTCCTTCTATTTGTCTCCGGAATAATATTGTAGTTTGTTCAATAGTGATAATAAAATCATCTGCCATTGCACTGGAAGTCATTTCATGCTTTACTATTTATTTATGAATTTATTTACATTTATTTCTCAAAATCGCAAATCCCTATTTGCTGCAAAAACCACAAAAAAATATCAAAAAATCAAAAAACAAACAAAAACACAGTAGTTTTCAGTCAGTGATCGGGTTGAGAGACACCTGGTCTCTTACAGTGGTATCAGAGCATAGAAGTCCTGCCAGCCTATGCTTTTTCATTCAGAAGTTTGCTTTTTAGATGTTTTTTAATGAGTAGAGACATTATATTTTACAGTAAGGGTAGAGGAACAGGCAAAGTTGAGGATTGGACAGGTCCACCTATTCCAGAAGGTGAGACAGTATCAGGGATTCTTGGTATACATAGGTCTAGCCCTTGCAGCAGTGAAAACAGTGTGACTACACTAATGGCAGATCAAGAGATTCCTAGAGATTCAGGGAAAGAGAAAGAAAATGTTGAGATGACTGAGGCAGAATACAGGAGTAGACATGACAATATGATGGACGTGATGTCATAGCTAATAGGTACCATAAGACAGTATACTCCGCCTCACCAGCATTACATTCAGATAGGGCAGTCGAGTGTTTCGGGAGGCATAGACCAGCCACAGATGTCTACACGACCGCAGCTGTCACCGGTTGTTCACGAGTGTAGGCCTGGACAACCTACCTTTATCAGTAGAGAGGCACCACCGACTCCGGAAGCAGAGCAACAGGGTCACCATACAGAGTTTCAGCCACAGCATGGTACTTCAGTGGCAGACATGACCAAATTGTTTGGAGAGTATTCTACTCTGACTCCTGAGATTAGACAGTCGTTGGCATTTCATGAGTTTATGGATGTGCATAAGCCCAGAGGTGGAGGTAGATTTGAGCGCAGAGCTCATCAGTACCAGCAACCACCACAGGTGAACAGAAATCTTCAGCATGCAGTAAGCAAGATTGTCTTGCCTTATTTTGATGGCTCGGATAAGAATTCAGCGAGGTCGTGGGTACAGAAGTTAGACAATTACCTGTCTTTGAGACCTATGCAGGAGGACGAGGCCATTAAATTTTCCACACTACACCTTGATGGACTGGCAAATGATTGATGGCATCACGGCATGTACACACTGGGTCATCATCGGGTTACTACTTACCAGGATTTCACGGGCAGGCTCACTGAGCAATTTGATAAGAAGGATCCAGAACTTTACTTTAGAGAGCTAGCACAGCTCAGACAGACAGGTAGTTTGGATACTTACATTGGGGAGTTCTAGAAAACTGCAGTTATGGTGACAGGTATTTCGGAGAGGAGACTTGTCATTCTTTTCACCGAGGGGTTATATGAGCCGATGAGAAGTTGGGTCAAGGCATTTGATCCTCCCACCCTTCAGGAGTCAATGAGAAAGGCACGTAGTATGGAGCATGCAGCACCTTGCAGCAGGTTCTCTTCGGGTTCCATGCCAAACTCAAGGCCGAAAATAGATCTTTTGATAGAGATAGACCCTTTGACAAGAAGAGAGACCCACCTGACCCTAAAAGAAGCAATGCACCGCCGTTTGACAGAGAGACATTGAATGGTCTACGCAAGAAGAAGTTGTGTTTTTAGTGCAAATCACCCTATGATGAAAAACATATATGCCCTCTTCATCCTAAAGCCAAAAGTAACCAGATGGAGTGGTTTTATGAGGGCGAAGAGCAATCTGATCTGTCGGACCAGCAAGCTGATTCAAAGCATTCAGATGATGAAAAGTCTGAAAATGATAGTGAACATGATGGTGGAAGGAAACTACAGGAGGCACACTTGACTAGTCTTCCGAAAGATGGCTCCTTTAGGCTACGTGGGCTCCTAGCTGGTCAGAAAGTCATAACATTGCTTGACACAGGTGCAACGCACAACTTTATAGATGCACGTTTGGTTGAAAAGTGTGGCATACAGACAGAAGAGTTTGAGGGTATTCGGGTTAAGGTAGTTGATGGGTACACCCTTAAATGTGATAGGAAAATAACAGATCTTCCGATGCGGCTAAACAACTATGAATTCAAGACTGAATTCTACGTTGTTAATATGGGAGACACTGATGTGGTACTTGGGATGGCATGGCTTCACGAATTGGGTGAGTTCACACTCAATCTTTGAGATATGCAAATGAAGTTTAAGGTTAATGGGAAGCCACATGTGATCAAAGCTATTAGGGACAGCAACTTGAGAGTTGTTTCTCACAGACGGATGGAGAGGCTTATTCGTCATGATATGGTTGAGTGGGCTGCTGAGTGTATGTTAATGCCCGCACAACAGGAACAGCAAAAGAATGAGTACCACCTCGACATTCAGGAGATCAGAATTAAACACTCTAAAGTGTTTAACGATATTCCACCAGGTAGACCTCCAGACAGAGGAACTAAACACATCATAGAGTTGGAGGAGGGCGCAAAGCCCATTATGATCACACCATACCGACATCCGAAACGCCTCAAGGATGAGATTGAGAAAACAATCAGTGAGTTGTTGGCTATGGGGCACATCAGACCCAGCAAATCACCTTTTGCTTCATCAGTTGTATTGGTGAAGAAAAAGGATGGATCATTACGGATGTGTATTGATTACCGTCAACTCAATAAGAGGACTATAAAAAACACGTATCCTATTCCTCGCATTGATGAGTTGATCGATGAGTTGCATGGTGCTATCTTCTTCACGAAGATTGACTTGAGATCGGGGTACCATCAGATTCGGATGAGGGAGCAGGACATAGAGAAAACCGTGTTTAGGTGACATTGTGGTCATTTTGAGTTCTTGGTTATGCCTTTCGGTTTAACCAACGCCCCTACCACTTTTCAAGCTACGATGAATAGGGTTTTCAGTTCTCAGCTACGGAGATATGTATTGGTCTTCTTCGATGACATTCTGGTGTACAGTAGGTCATGGGAGGAGCATTTAGCTCACTTGGATACAGTGCTCGGTATTTTGGCGGAGGAGTCCTTGTATGCCAAGGAGTCCAAGTGTGAGCTAGGCATGGCTGAGTTGTTGTATCTTGGGCACATCATCAGTGCCAAGGGAGTCAGTATGGACCCTGAAAAAGTTCGTGCTATAGTTGAGTGGCCAGTTCCAGAGAACCTTACCCAGCTCAGAGGATTTATTGGGTTGTGTGCTTTCTACCGACGATTTGTTAGTGGGTTCTCGCGACACGATGCACCCCTTACTGATTTGACAAAGAAAGGGGCTTTTGCTTTGTCACCACAGGCTCAGGAGTGCTTTGATAGGTTTAAGGTGATTATGACTTCATGTCCAGTGTTAGCACTGCCAGACTTTACGAAGTCTTTTGACTTATTTTGTGATGCCTCGGGAGAGGGCATTAGTGCCGTGTTGATGCAGGAGAGACACTCGATTGCTTTCGAGAGCAGGAAGCTTAGAGGTCCCGAGAGATTTTATAGCATTTATGACAAGGAAATGTTAGCCATTATGCATGCTTTGGCTAAATTCAGGCAATACCTGGTAGGCAGCAAGTTCAGTGTGCGTATAGACCATAATAGCCTGAAACACTTCCTTGGACAGCGAGACCTAAATGAGAGACAGCAGAAATAGGTTAGCAAGTTGCAATCGTATGATTTTGATATTACCTTCATTAAGGGAAAACAGAATGTTGTAGCTGACGCATTATCTCGCAGACCTCAATTGAATGCCATGGCACAGATATCCGAGGATTGGAGGTACAGGATTATTGCTAAGTATGCTAAGAATCCATGGGCTTCTAGCATAGTTGATGGGACAGAGCAGGATAGTAGATATACCGTTATGAATGACTTGATCATTTACAAGGGGCGGATCTTTCTGGTTCCTGATTCAGAGGTGAAGGATACAGTTATAAAAGCCTTTCATGATCTTCCTATGACAGGCCATCCCAGTTATTTTAAAACATATAAGCTGGTATGGGAGCGGTTCGCTTGGAAAGGCCTGAAGACTGATGTGCTTCAGTATGTACGAGAGTGTTTTGTTTGCCAGCAGAACAAACAAGAACACACATATCCTACCGGTTTGCTTCAGCCACTTCCGATACCAGACAGGAAGTGGGAATGTTTATCGATGGATTTTATCACGGGCTTGCCGAAGGCCCAAGGGAAGGATTGTATTTATGTGGTTGTTGATCGGCTGACAAAATATGCCCATTTCTTTCCGATCACCACTACATTCACAGCATCACAGACTACAGAGCTCTTCTTCAGAGAGGTTTTTCGGTTACATGGTTTGCCTCAAACTATAGTCAGCGATAGGGATAGTCAGTTCATGAGCAACTTTTGGCAGGAGTTGTTCAGACTTTGTGGAACCGAACTGACACCTAGTACCAGCTACCATCCACAGACAGATGGGTAGACAGAGATCGTCAATAAGTGGGTGGAGGGATATTTACGGAATTATATAGCTGGACAGCAGAAGGCTTGGGTGAGGTGGATATACCTTGGTGAGTATTGTTATAACTCCACCCATCACATGACTATACAGATGACACCTTTCATGGCATTATACGAGTATGAGGCACCCAACCTTTTGGATTTGGTGTTGAGTGATAGCAGAGTGCCCAGTGCAGAAGATATGTTACAGGATCAGCAGGATATTTTCAGGTCTCTCAGGGACAATATTCAACGGGCACAGAATCAGCAGAAACAGTATGCTGATCAGAAAAGGGTTGGGCGTTCTTTTGCAATGGGTGACATGGTGTATCTCATGTTACAACCATACCGACAGTCCACTCTGCAGAAAAGTGGTGCAGAGAAACTGAAACCTCGTTACTATGGTCCATTTCGAGTCATCAAACGAGTGGGTGAGGTTGCATATGAGTTGGACTTACCAGCGGATAGCAGGGTTCACAACGGGTTTCACGTTTCACGCCTGAAGAAGGCATTGGGTCAACATGTGATACCCTCTCCAGTTCTACCACCCCTTGATGATGAGGGGAAGTTGATACTAGTACCTGAGGCCATCCTCGAGGTTAGAGAGAGACATCTTCGGAGGCGGGTGATCAGGGAATATCTGATCAAGTGGAGAGATTTGCCAGTTGAGGATGCTACATGGGAGTCTGAGGAGATTTTATAGCATCCCGAGCTGAGATTGCTTGAGGACAAGCAATTTCAGGGAGGGCGGACTGTAATGTCCCCTTCCTAGACAGTGCAGCTGGTTCAGAGGTTAGCCTATCATTCTGATCCTCGTAGGCTGACAGACATGTATAGAGGATCACTTGAGGCAATATCCTACGTTCGGGAACCTTACTCCATCGATTGATTTAGGTTTGGGCCTTTGCAGACTCTCACATAGTGTTTTTCAGATACTTACTATTTTTAGTAAGTCAGGCAGACAGGGGTTACTATTTCTGGCAGGGCACCTTTTTCAGTTGGTCAACTCAGTTTCGACCCAGTTGGATGATTTGATGAGCAAACAGTGATTATCGGAGGATTTGATAATTATTTAAAAAGATTATTAATTTGACTTTATATTATAAAATCACTTTAATAAAATATTAAAATGTTATTAAAGGGCGAATTATAAAGTATTTAATACTTTATAATAAAGGTGAAATGTTATAATTAAATAAGTATTCATTACTTATTTAAGTGGGACGCCTTTTATTATATAAAATGCCTAAGACTAAAAGAGGAGAATCTATATCATTTAAATGGATTTTAAATGATTTATGAAAAGGGTCGAACTTTTGAGAAGAGATCTATATTTCCTCAAAGACAAATCGAATTCATTCATGATTATTATTATTTGTCTTATTTTCTCTCTGAGAACATTCGGGTTTGTGAAACAAGGGTTTTTGCAAACATTGATTTTGGAAAACGTTCCCTCTTCAAAATCTGGCATACTGAGGCTGTGAAATACCAGTTGAAGCTTGTCTATCAGGGTGACTTTATTCAGAAGTCATATTTGTGCTTATTGGAGAAGAATCATCAAGGGTTTGAAGAGCAAATTTTAATTTGTTGAAATAATCATCATTGCAGAAGAAAAATCAGAATTATTGATCTGCTGCTACAGTGTAGTGCCCGCGCTACAGTGACGTGAATAGTACCCGCGCTACAGTGATTTATATTTGGCATCTTCTTGGCTGAGGAAAAGGTTGCATTTCATGTTATACTGATGTTCTTCAGTTGTGCGCATTGCTGCAAATAATAATCAGTCGGCTGCAAGTAATAATCAGGTTCTTTAAATAATATCATCTGATTACTTCTATTTGTCTCCGGAATAATATTGTAGTTTGTTCAATAGTGATAATAAAATCATCTGCCATTGCTCTGGAAGTCATTTCATGCTTTACTATTTATTTATGAATTTATTTACATCTATTTCTCAAAATCGCAAATCCCTATTTGCTGCAAAAACCACAAAAAAATATCAAAAAATCAAAAGACAAACAAAAACACAGTAGTTTTCAGTCAGTGATCGGGTTGAGAGACACCTGGTCTCTTACAAAGTCCCCTGCTTAAAACTAAGGTTTCAGGTCCACATCATCAAATATGATGCCACATCAAAATGCTTTTTGTTGAGGTGTCCAAAATGGGCCCAAAAAAAGTTAGACTGATAGTTGTGCACTTAGTCATGTTTTATTGGTGTGTTGATGTGGCATCACATAATTTGTTGCTTTTTAGATCTAAGGAATACATTTCATTCAACTAACATACTCATGGTCAACACTAACAACTTTAAAGTCACAACTACTAGTGCTATAATATTAAAAATATTGGACATTAAATGATTAAACCAACAAATGCTATAACAACTATTGGATCCTCTACTCTAGTAGTTATACATGGTCTCCCTTTTTCTCCATAACTTCTTTTTCTTTTATCTTTCATTTCCCACTCAAACATAATTTTATCTTTAATTTGTTATTTTTCATTTAATCCCTTTCACTTGCACAGTTAGTTATTTTAAATGAAACTTCAATTGCCTTCTGAATTAATTATTTAATATTATTTTTACTAAAGATCCACTACTATCTTATATATTTTTATTATTTTATTATTAGCATTGTTACTGCCATTATTATTTATTTTAAAATAGATACCTTTTTCAATTTACTAAATTTTCTTTACTATTATTATCATCTAATGAATATCAAAATTTTAGTTTAATTTATCATTTCTCAATCTAATCATAATTCTTATGTAATTAACTAGATTTTAAAATTACAAGAAGGTGGGTTGTGACGCCTGGGTTCATCACAAAAACACCAGCTACAATGTTGGTTGCACTATCATGTCTGCAAGCACATCAACTGCAGAAATATCAGCTGTGATATTGGTTGCTCTATCACGTCCAGCTTCAAGATGTCTTGATTGGTAGAGCTCGTGCCCCTTGACAAAAAAGACTTCACCACAAGCTTCTTCACTGCCAGACACGGTGCCCTGAAAATTAACGGCTGCAGTCAGCACTCCTGTTGAGGCAGCATAATTGCATTTATGTGGGACGAAAGTTAAAAGAAAATAAATCAACCCGTTCTCCATGCTGCTCAAATTGGTATCTTAAGTTTTTAATTTTTGGTTTTAAATATTTATATATTTGATTAATTTATTTTAATTTTAAATATAATATTAAATGTTTATTATAACATACTACAATAGTATATTAGTATTACTAAGTATTTTCTTCAAATATAGAAATATAGATTTATATTCTTCAAATTTAATCACAAATTTTTTTCTTGAATTTTATCATTGATATTTTTCCTTGCCAAATTCGAAATTACACACGAACCTTGTGACGTAGCCTACAACCTGAATGTTTTTGGTCCCAATGGTGGTTTCTTCTATGTAATCCAAATATTTTTGGGAATTTTTCACACGCAATCCACAGTCTATTAATGTGTCTGAAAGAATATCATCTATTAAATAAAGTGCTTTCGGAATGTCTTTCCCAGTACCTATACATCCATTTCTTCATTTGGTCCTCATGGTATACGTGTTCATGCCAGCTAGAGTATACATTTGAATAGCAGCTCTGGTGGCACCTTGACTTGGAGCAGTTTATTTACAATATCACTTCTTGTAGAGAAGATGACATCTCTGCATTTCTTCACATTTTACTATTTGTTCCTTGCATGATTCTCTTTTACCTCCTATAATCCCTTCTTGATTGGCAGGTTCATTACTGAAGATTTGCATCTGCATAGTTGCTTTCATTCTAGCAGCATTGCCAGTGGTTCTGATTTCACCCATCCACTATCATTTGATTACCTATTTATGTTTTGAACCATTTCTAATGCATCTTGCATTCTTTGTTTCTGTGGAAACATAACCGGCGCTATTTTTTTGAGAGCTCAAGAGACTGTCAATTATTCTTCCTCTGTCTCACCACATTGGTTGATCTTAGGTTGAAACATTCTTTATCCTATTAGTCTCCAGGACCACACTCTGTCCATTATTTCTAAATTTGTCCTTTGTCCATGATCCCCTGCCAAAATTTCTCTGCTTATTTCATTATCTACATTGCACCATATCTCATCTGTATAGTTCATCTGTCTTTAACCATTTAATCAGGAATTGTACATTCATGTCACTATTCTTAGTGTCATTCTTAGACCATTGGTTTCTTCAATTCTTGTACCCTCCGCTTGTTCCAACTGGTTGTGTCAACACATGTTTACCCCTTTTTACTTGATTTTTCAGTTAAATGGGTGTTCCTTCCTATGATGAATCTATATCACAAATGGCAATGTTTCAAAGGACATTCTCCTTTTGCATGTCCTTCCATAGTTTACATACTCGGAATCGGAGAGTACTCGGCAAGCCCAAAAATTTTGACTCGGGGAAAACTCGAAAAATACTCGGCATATGTGTGTGGATATTTATGTATGTGTACACTCAGGACAGCACTGTGCACACATACATATCTATAAACATACACAGGATGCCAAGTTTGCATGCATATACACAGACAAACATATTTATACACACACAAACTTGCCAAGTTTGTGGGTTTTTTGCGAGCTACTGGTGATTACTCGATAATTTGACGGGAAAAAATCCATCTGCATACTGCCTGAGAGTAAAAGCAGAAATTACTCGGCATGCAATTTTTTTGGAGATTACTCGGCTACTTGGCGAGTAATCGGAGAGTATGTAATCTATGTGTCCTTCCATTCAATATTTTGAAAACCATTTGTCATCTGACACTATTTTCCTTTTATCTTCATAACATTGTGGTTTTCAATCACGATGATATTGCCATCCAATATTTATATATGTTATAACTTCGTATATTGTTGTTGCTTCAGATCCAACATTTATTTAATGTGAATTGGGGATTGATGCAATCTGTTATCTTTGTTTGTTTCTTCCTTTTGCAAGCAATAGATCTAAGAATTTGTTTTTCTAATGCAATATCATGAAATTGACACATAATTAATTTTACCACACCCATTTGTTGTCAAGTGAGGTTCCCCAATGTAAAACTAACAAGGTCATTGATTTCAAACAACAGGTTATAGAAAATAGCTAGATCTCCTACATACATTCATAATGAACGGAATTAGAAACCTGAATATAGAATGAATGTGAAAAAATTGCATTGACAAAGAGCCTCACCAAGGGAAGCATAGGAAGACTCTTTGCAGTCACTCTCCAAAACCACAGTAAATTCCTTAATTATGTATATTTTTTATCTCGAGTACCCCAAGTCCTCCTAGATTTATCATATAAGTTTTAGTGAAGCCTAGTAACAGAAAATCACCATATAACTTAAAAGTTTTTCAAGTTAAGATTTGCAATCACCCAACTATTAAATATTTTAGGTTTGTACTTAAAATATTATTATATTAACTATTGTCCAAGGGTTGAGCTTAACTGGTTAAGATGTTGGCTTCTCATTGTGGAGACCCAAGTTCAAATCCCCATAGGGACATCTAATGTGGAATTCTAAGTGGTGGCTCTTGGTCTTCCATAGTTGGCTTCTAATATGAATGTCATTTCTAAATAAAGTGGATTTCTAAGTAATGACTCTTAGTCTTCAATAGGTGATTAATAGTTTGTTAGTCTCTACTAAGTGCTGGCTAGAGTTTTTATCGGTCTCATGTTGATGCTCTTACGAGCAGAATATTTGTGAACAATATTCAATCTATTAAAAATATAAAAAATATTAACTATCTCCAACAAGGAGGTTTTTAACATTGACCCAAAGTTCATACACTATTTTATTCACAGTATTAACCCCCTTGGATATATGCAGCGAATCTAAAGATGTGAGATGCAAAATCAACTAAATTTTTCAATAATAAAGAAAAGAGTAATAAAATGTTGATAAAAGAAACAAATATATACAAAGAACACGAGTATAGGAGAAACTTACATTCATAAGCTTCACGGACCATCTTATAGCTGACAAATCCTGAAAATAATGTCACCTGCAATGCCAAATGCAGAAGACAATTAATAGAAAACAGAGAAAAACACAATTTAGAACCAAAAATATATTGATAAGAATATCAGTATAAAGAGTAATGTTTCAACATAATTTGTCTTTATTCTATGATCTAATAAGGACTTCCTAGTTGAACATTAGAAAGGAAATTGCAAACAAAATAACAATTAACTCATGGAAATGCAATGATATTTTTCATCTATTTCTTTCTTTTATTTTCCTTAAGAGTTTCTCTGTTTGTTATGCCTAGATATGTTGTAGGCACACTTAAACCAAGATCCCTAGACAAAGACAAAAAAGAAAGGGGGTCAAAATGGGGATCTATTGGTGCACTAACCTCAACCTAGGCAGATTTCCCATGATAAAGTGGTGTACGGAATAAAATATGTACAGACACAAATCTAACCTGCAAAGAAACATTTAGATATAGAATACATATGTATGGAATTTCACAATCCTGCAAGAATAAGTTCAAAGCACAACAATCAACAAACTTATCACAGACATAAGTCTCTTTAACTTTGTTGGCATTTCAAATCGCACCTCTGGAATGCGGTTTGGAAACAGACAGCTATGTGCAGTAACCTGCTCTTCAAATTTGGAGGGGAAGCTACCCCTTTTGTTGAGTTTGCATAAAGAAAGTAAACTAAAGCTAATTTGCCTATCTTTTTGATTCAGCTGCGAGAACACAAGGTTATAGAACTCTAAATGTTGCAGCTGAGGTTTTCACTTTAATGAAACTTATCAACTACAACTAACTTACGCTAATGACGTTTCTAGCCTCTCAAGTAAACACAGAGCAAGAGAGTTAGAAATGAACGAGATTGATTTTCTGACACAGATACTTAAATAAACTTTTGCCGACATAAATCTACTAAATTTCAATGCAAGCTGAAAAGGAGATCATATAAGCATTAAACAATAAACGGAAATCTGAGACTTTATATCAGGGCAGCAAAAGCATGCTCAAGACTTTATTTTCTCAAACTTCGAGCACAATAGATTACAATTCTGGGACAGAAAGTTGTAGCAAAATACAAGCAACATGCAATCAAACCAGATCAACACTTGACAAAAAACACATGCACTAAACAAGGATTTGCAGCTAAAAGAGGCATGCAAACTTGCTCTTTACACAAAGTGAACTGAAACTAATCGATAACAAGCTTGAAGGCATAGGCTCAGCAATTTGTTATCACAAGCGTTAAAGAAAAATGAGCAAACACTGCTCTTATTTATAACTAAGCAGAGGAGTAGGAAACCCTAAAATCTCCTTGCTTTTACAACTAATACTTGCCAACATGCAAGCTTTAGTTCTAAACCTAAAGAAAATAAGCATCTAACACCTAAGAAAGCATCAAAAATAGAAAGTGCCAACTCACTACAATTGTTTTCTTTCTCTTCTCAAAGAATAGATAAGAATTATGACCAAAATAGAAAGAAAGCTAGAAAGAAGCTTCTAGATGAAAGCTGATTTTAAATCTCGATCACATCCGCTAAAAAGCGGGCAACTGTATCCTTGGTAGGAGTGTCGATACTATTAATAACAAAATGCCACTTTTCCAAGATTTCTTCGCCATCTGCAATTGATCTCAGGAAATCTTCACTCTCATTGGCCGCTTTCTCGAACTTTGCTGACATCATCGAAAGCTGACTCATTCTTTTGTCACTTCCATTGCTGCTACGAACAACACTTTGAAACTGTGTTTGAACTTCATCAAGCCCAACATAGAAACCATCATCCTGACAATATCGGCAAGGAATCCCTGTGACAAACTCTCTTATGAATTTGAGAGCATCAACAACCCTCTGCTTGTACACAATAAACTCCTTGGAAATCCTCTCATAAGTTTTCATTTTGAATAAGTGATATTCTTTCCATGCTAGGATTTGTCTTTTATGTTCTCTAGCAATAGGTGAGCCATATGATGTGTCTAAATCTGCAATAATGATTTCATGCATAGGCTTGACTTCTACAATCAACTGCTCAAATCCCTGGATGCCTTGATGTAAATCATGGGCCTTATATCTTAGCTGAAATACCTATGCTAAAATTTTTGTGCCCTTAGTGATGATTTCCTCAATCCACTCCTGAGTCTATTTCCCACAAATTACCAACTGTCTCAATTGCTCTTGATTAGTTGGTGTCTCTAAAACCTGGGGCAGCAACTGTGTTGTTTGTGAAGTGCCTTGAATGAGGTTTGAGATGTACGAACGGAGTTGACGGTTTTCAGCCTTGAGTGCTGCCTTGTCTTCTCCATCTTGTAGCACTATTTCTTGATTTTTTTTCGATACCATCTTGAACAAGCTCATGTCAGCATGCCGAGTACTCTTGCCAAGATTTGCCTTCAACATCACAAAATCATCCATATCCACCTCGTCTATGTTTCTGTCTTCAAGAGGTGTAGCCGTCTCCATGACCATCTCACCATCAAGATTTCTCTCAAAGTGCATTTGTTTCTTTGCTTTCTTCTTGGGTGCTTCCTGATACACATTGAGATCATCGAGATTCACTTGATAGGAAGGTCTTCATCTTGTCCTTCCCAAGGAGCTCTCAACCCAGGATGTGGTATTTCTACTAACATCTATGGGAAGTACAACTGCAATATCCTCTTCTACCTCCTCGTCTTCCAAATCAATGTGAATTGGCAAAGACCTTGGAGATGGCAAAGGCTCATGTGTTATAGGCACATCTTTTGTTTCCTCTTGAGGTATGGGCTCCTATGGAGGGGCTTCTTTTTCAACCCTTGGCTGCTCCTGTATGACTATACCTGTGAGGTCCAACCTCTTCTTTGCATTCTTTGTTGACCTGCTACCCTTTACAACCTCCTGACTTCTCCCTTTTGTCTTTGACTGAGCTCTGGAAGAAGAAGGAGATGATTGAATCCTTGACGGCTTTGCTACAAGAATGGAGTTCATCCTTTTAAGGACAAAGAAAGTCTTACTATATTCAACAACTTGACAAGTCCTTTCCTCCACTGAGATACATTCTTTATTAGACCAATTAACATGTGGAAGAGGTCGTTGCTCAATTTTCTTTCGAGTGTAAGTTGGGAGAAGCACGTCTCTGTCATCATCTGATAACCCTTCAATATCCTCAGACAAGCAATCCTTCATCTGATGAAGAGTGAGTCTACTATTGCTACGCCTTTGAACCTCGAACTCATC
This sequence comes from Sequoiadendron giganteum, assembly GCA_007115665.2. Classification (NCBI taxonomy): domain Eukaryota; kingdom Viridiplantae; phylum Streptophyta; class Pinopsida; order Cupressales; family Cupressaceae; genus Sequoiadendron; species Sequoiadendron giganteum. The sequence continues at coordinate 372,533,565 of CM021110.1, forward strand.
TCTGCAGTTGACCCAAAAATCCTCGAGTGCGGGCACGTGAGCATAGTTCTGACCAAGTCTGGCTACATAGACACCATGGGGATCATAGGATCGTCTCTCGCTGAAAGACTTGAGACCAAGTTTAGTCAACTCGTTACCCATTATTTTGGCGTCTACCGATGACCTGCACCTGTAGATTCCTAATGCAAAAGGGAAGCTGAAGGTTGGTTTCTTTTTGTTTCGCAAGCGGGTGTCAACATTTGATACTTGCCTAAGAAACTCCATACACACAACCTCATCCGACGGATACCATGGCAACATGAGAGGAGCATCGGAATAGCCATAAACCCTTAAGTAAGTAAAAGTAGCAAACTAAATATACCAATTTGCCCATTCTGACATCGCTGCCCTGGCAATAGATGAAATGCGTACATGTAGCTCATTGTCTAGGTCACGCACTATATACATTAGGAATGCTTCATTCACTCTTTTGTAGTGATGTGATGATGCAACAAACTCCAGTTGAGTGTAGTAATTGTAGACATGTTGAAAATTCAAGGATCCCTAAGTGTTAACCGTTTGAATTTGCCTTGAAAGGCAACCAAGTAGACTAGGTAGGAGATAACGTGGAATTCATGCCTGTTGAAGTACTTAGTTATCTAATGATGAAGGCAGTCACTGATCAATGTAGGCTAGTTATAGAATTTCGTCTTCTTCATGATGTGAGGTATCACGTAGAACATCCAGGGCTGAAACTTAGTTGCATCTACTTGGCCTATGATCCAGTTGAGTAAGGAAATTATTATGGCAATATCATCCTTAAACTCGCCTCTCCCAACATTCTTTGGCAATGTCTTATGTTTTTCTTTCATCCATTTTGTTGCAACCTTCTTGTTGTACTTCTCTTTATGCATTTCCCAAACACTTTCATATTCATCTCGAGAGATAGTAACACTTCCAAGCCAAGGTGGAATTGAGAAACATCTTTCTATCATATTAGGCTTTAGGTTGCAAATAGTTCTCCCGTCTACTAACTGAATCTCCCTCACTGCAGGATTGTAATGCTTGATGCAAGCGATTACGAATTCTAAGCTTTGAACTGAAAAGGGGATGGACGCTGCTGCAAGAAGACGTGAATGGCTGTGGTGCTTGATGGTGAGATTGCATGTGCCTTCCAAAGCACGCAGATTGAATACTAGCTTAATGTGATGTAAGTCAATTTCAATTGTTTCAATGAAGTCATGGTACAACGTTGTTTTAGTCTTGAATTCAATGGGAGTGTACTCCATTCTGCAAAACTCAAAGATTTCCTGTAAACTCACCTATGTTCTGACAAGTTGTGCACAACTTTCTATTTTTAGATTGCTGATTTTTCTTCGTCAAACGGATGAAAATTTTGGAAATTTTTCTGAGATATGGGTTTTGTTCAGAATTCCGTTATAAGCCCACCCATATCATCCGCTTTTCTAAATTCCGAGTGTAGACAGAAAAAGCAACAAACCTTAATTTTCTTCAAAAAAAAAAGAAGTTGGAATCTGGGTATTGTTTAGAGGCACATTCTGGATGAACCCATTTGATTAGATTTTGAAAACCTCGGAGTTTAACTAGAGAAGCAGCCACTTGAAATTTCACTGAAAAAACTGTGATATGAGTTTTGTCTAGAAGAATGTTTAAGATGGACCCAGAAGAGTAGAAATTGAAAATTTTGAAGTTTTCTCTGACATGCAAGGAAAAAGCAGCTGCTGCAACTTGAGAAAGTTCTTCAAAACTTATCCATAAGATAGAACTAGTATCACCTAGCTTGCTGAAAATTGAAAACAATGGCCTCCTTCAAAGATTTGATGTTCTGGACGAGAAAAGTATGAAAAAGCAAGCCTTCTTATATGCTGATCTGAAAATTCATTAAAAACTAGCAAGTTTAAGTTCTTGAATCTTGAAAAGAAAGGTTTGAATTTGCTGCTTTGTTTCTCCTTGAAGGCCACCTGCAAGAAAATATGAAAAATGAAACACAAACGTGCCTTAAATAAGCTGTCTTGAGAGAAACAACTTTGTTTTGCCCTAATTCATTAAAACCCTAATTTGAATTTGTGCAATGAACATAGACGTTTTTCCTCATCTTCAATTTTTGAAATTTTCAAAAAAATTGACTAAGGCAAGAGAGATTGGGCGCCCTTCTTGGCTTGAGGCGCCTATCTCACCCAGACTTAGCCATTTTCTCAACATTTTCAACTTTTACTCAATTTTCAACTTCTGTTTGATCCTATCTCTCAGCTTCCAGATTGATCCGACGAACGAGTTGAGTGATTCATCGCAGAGCTTGGTCGAATCTAACGAAGTTTGTTTGGAGGCAACTTCTAATGAAAACTTCGTTTGACCCTTCAAAATGTTGGGTGCCTATCTCCTCCACGGGCGCCAAAGGTTACCAGTGTTAGCCATTTTTATGAGCTTCAAGTTTTCTTGCTCGTCTTTTGATCTTCAGATAAATTCATGATTTCGGGAGCTAAACTGATCAGATTGACTAGTTGTCAGGTTCACTGGATAGCTGAGAAGATTCTGAAAGGGGTCTCCTGGATACTGCATTTCTGGAAACTACCATCTAAGGCCTCTAAACCCTAGGCGCCCTTCTTGACTAGAGGCACCTAACTTCTCCAAAGTTAGTTTTTATTCTAAGATTTTCACCATTGCTTTTGACTTCTGTCGTTTCACTAACAATTTCTCCTCTGTTAAGTCTTTGATATCTGATGACTGCCAACTCTGACGGACGCGCTGATGATTGCATTGGAAAGCTTGATCAAATCTGATGAAGTTACGTTCGAGGCATCTTCTGCAAATTCATTCATTTGACACCTTAAAAACTTGGGCGCCCTTCTCCTTCTAAGGCCCCCAGATTTACCAGACTTAGCCAAATTTTGTTTGTTTTCACCTTCAAAGCTTGAACACCTCTTATCATGTCTTTTGTTCGATCTTCGATTCCGGATGATTGAATAATCGAATGACTATGCTGTCAAGCTCACTGCGGAGCTGAGAAAATCCTGAACAACAATGCCTTGGGAACTGAACCCTGATTCCATCATCTGATGCCTCAAATAGTTGGGCGCCTATTCTCTCCAAGGGCACCCATGGCTGGTAGAGTTAGAAATTTTTAATTTTCTTCCTCATTTGGCGTGCTTCCCTTTGCGTGGCTATCGGAAACGATAAATATTCTAAGGCATGAAGGTTTGGGTGCCCAAACTGAGCAGGGCTACCTAGTGTCTCCAATGTTAGCCAAAATTTTGCATTTTTCAACTTTTTCAACTTCTTCTCTTCGTTCTCCATTTTTCGTGCACATTCATCGTTGACAACTTTCGTTCAATGTTTGCATGTCGAACTCTGGTACCTGGCAGCTGATTGACCTCCATTGATGACCTTGGATCTCCAGAAAAAGCTTTTGAAAAAGCAGAATAGACCAACTAGGGTAAAACTGATCTTTTCATGATTCTGATTGCACCAACCTGATGAGGAAGTATTTTGAGCCAATCAAAATCAGTCTCAACACTAGAAGCCAAACTTTCTATTTTTTAAAAATTTCTATTTTTGGAAAATTCTGCCAGTATCCTTTTCAAAAAGAAACCCAAAAAAACCCAAAGTTTCTATTTTTCGAAAACTGCTAAAAATATAAATTTTCCTAAAATTTAGAATTGAAAAACTGAAATCTGGGTTTTGTAGATTTGGTCGTTCTGAATCGACCCATATTACCAGATTTTGAAAATTTCAAGTTTTTGACCCCCATGCATAACATGCAAATCCCCAATTTTGACTTTTTTGACAGATTTTGACAAGACTTTAACTCATTTCTTCAAAATGCCTAAGTGTAGCAAAAATTTTAATTTGGGGTACAACAGACTTCAAAACCATCATCTAAATAGAAGTCACACTCACAAAAATAGTGGCTCCAGCCAACTTTGTCATATTTGACCATCCCTCCTAGTAAACCAGAACTTCAACAATGGTGGGAGGTTGATCCCAAATGTATCATGTGGATAAAAGGAAAAGGGTATCCAATGGAGACAAATGTAGCAGAGCTGATCCAACCAGCACTTTAACAAAGAAGCTTATTGGTTGCACACTAACCCAACAAAGGACTATGATGGCACATCTTCGTAGGGATCCACAATCAACAATCATGCTCTAAGGGATTGATAGCCTCCTTCATTACGGATTGAAACCAAAAGATCTCATATCCTAGAAAACACATTAATGGGTTAAGATGTCTAAATAATTTTCAAAAGGTATATCATTGTTAGCAATTAAGAAAAAGTTAATTGGGTATAAAGGCCATCTAGGCAGCCATCATGAATAATGTTAAAGATAAATAAATTAAAACAAAATAACTTACAGGGCTATGTTTTTAAAGTATGGTATTTCCAAATATGTAATTGTGGAAAAATAATAAGATTTGCATATGCTTGATGTTAAATAACCAATCAGCTAATGCAAAATGATAGTCATAAAGTCTCACTTTTGGGAAAATATAGTCCAATCTGATAGTGGAAATCTCCAGGAGTTATATCCACTAAAATGTGCTTTCCATAGTTTACATACTCGGACTCGGAGAGTCTCGGCAAGCCCAAAATGACTCGGCAAATACTCGGCAAATACTCGACAACTTAAAAAGTAGCAAAATTTCTCATGAAAACACTTTTTTTTGCAAAATTCAATTACAAAATGCATCAAATGAGTCTAAAAACCATGAGGGAGTGTTTTCATGTTGTTATAATATCATTGTAAATAATAATATCATTTTTGACATCAAATTTATGATTTATTGTAATTTGTTATTTTAAAACTAAAATTTCATATATTATTTTATTATAAATTATAATAATATCATGGCAAATAATAATATAAAAAGATATTATTATTTGTCATGATATTATAATTTATAATAAAATAATATATGAATTTTAATTTTAAAATAATAATAAATTATTAAATATGATGTACAAAAGTGAATATTTTATCATTATGAATATTAAAAATTAAGACTCCCATGATATTATTATAAATTTATAATAAAATAATATATGAAATTTTGAAATTTTAATTTTAGAATAATAATAAATATTAAATTGATGTAGAAAAATAAAAAAATTTAATATTTTTATTATTTTATACATAAACGCTTGGAAGCATATATATAAAATAATAAAAATATTAAATCATTTCCAGGCATATGTTCATTTAATATTATCATTTTTTCAAACATATACTATGAAGTATGAAGTATGAAGTTTTAAATTTTAATATTCCATATGTTCATTTAATATTAGCATATGTTTGAAAAATGATAATAGTAAATACCCACGACCTGGCACAGGCGCCGCACAGCCAATGCGAACAGGAACTAACCTGGAAATCGCGAGACTCCAAGTCGCGCAGCCACCACTGCAAATCGTGGAAATAAATCACGCAGCCAACACTGCAAATCGTGGAAAATGAAAAGGGTAAATGTAAACTGCAAATCGTGGAAATAAATCACGCAGCCGACATTGCAAATTGAAATGAACGCATTGTGTAAAAAATTAGAAAAGCAGGGTTTTGAAAGTGCTCAGAAACCCTTGTACAAGGAGAAAGAGGTGCTTTCCATGGTCTCTGTGATGAATGCAATCATTGTTAACTCTGTGAAAACCTCTCAAACGGTAGAAAACTTCATTGATGTCATCATCCATATAGCTCACTTGTAATCAAAAATTGATCCTTTATCTAGTGCAACTCATCTAGAATAAGGTTTCACATGAAATGGAGGGAAAAAGGGGATGTATTTTTTATTAGAAAAGCAGGGTTTTGAAAGTGCTCAGACCCTTGTACAAGGAGAAAGATGGAGCAATAAGCACAACTCGACAACAAAGAACAACCAAGCAGAACAGCAACAGGACTACAAAAAGAAAAGTATTACAAAGCAAGAGACACCACCTGAACTACAAAAAACAAAGCATTACAAAGCATGAAACACAACCCGACCAGCACTAAGTCAAGGTGGTTTAAAAAATTGTTCCATGGATTTTTGCTCTATTGTAATACAAGGATTCTTCTCCACAAAACTTTTCTTCTTTTTTTTAACAGGGAGAAGACACCAGCTCATTTACAGAACCAACCTCCAACCCCAACATTACAATAGAGAAGTCCAACATCAGTGAAGAAGAAATTCCATTAAATTCATTTTGAAACTCCACTGAAGGAGTAGTGTAATCCTCCACAAAAGCTGGAATCTTTTCCTTTTTCTTCCAGACAAAGTGATGTTTCTTATCACTCAAGCCAGTAATCTTCATGACCCACTTTACCACAAGAATGAAAAATAACCGAGGAGTCTTCATAATCAATCTGTTGCACCCACTTACGAAATTTAGAAGATAAGGTAATCTTAGTGGGAAGAACAGAATTATTCTCCACTAACACACAAAATTTGGCAAACAACAAGCGCTTCATGGATTTGGTGACCTTATTAGAAGTACAATATTGCCCAAAAGAGCTAGCAATACTCATAAAAATCTTTTCATTCAAAAACTCCACAGGCAGCCTTGGCAAACAATCCCAAATAAGAAACTTGAAAGTGCCTATCATTGGGTTGAAAACAGGGAACCACTTTTGGAGACAAAAGCCATTCGAGCCAAGAAACCAGGGACCATCAAGAAGGACTCTTGAACAGTCTTCCACACAAGGAAAAGAAAAAAGAAAGAAACCTTTCAACATAGTAGTTACCTCAACACGACCACTAATCTTCCAAACCTGAAGGACCCATCTTTGAACAACATCGATATTAGGACGATTGCCACAGAATCTCCTAGCCAATGAGCTCTTAAGCCAATCCAAAGACTCGAAAAGAAGAGAAATAGGAATGTCAATTTGAATCTGACCATCCTCCATAACATCAATGGAGCTTCCATCTGAAACCTCATTGTCAAAACCTACCTACAGGTTTGACATGCCACCCACTTCCTTCGCACAAAGCTCATCCAACACCCTAGGGTTTGGAGTTGGGATAGGAGAGGATGAAACAGCAGCCACATGAGCACCAACTCTCTCATCCCTGCAATCCTTTCGCTCACAAAGACCATTAGGGGTCGAAGGAGAAACAATAGGAACATGAACCCCAACAAGAGAAGGGAACAACACCCCCCTCAACATTAGCAGGGAGAAGAAAACCCTTTTTGAGACACTTAAACAGAGCATTTTTAGGGGGTTTCTCCACAGATCTCACAGCCACACTCTTTTGAGCCTCCAAACGTGCCTCAAGAAGGATATCAAGGAGAAACTCATCCTCCCCAGCAAGCCCTTCACTATCCCAGGCATCAACTTCAAGAAAACCAACAACAGGATCTCCATTTTCAGAGGAAAGAATATCTTCCTCATTCCATTCTTGTGCCCACAAATCAACCTCCGAGGAAACAGGGGCATCTTTAGCAACCTCAGGAAAGGCACTGTAACAAGCAAAAGCTTCTAAAACAGAAGAGCCACCCTTAATTGCGCTTAAAGGGCACATAGGGTAGCCCACCTTCAATTTCGCCCCACTCAACTTTGTGGATGGATCAACATCAGGGTCCTCCACTTCCGCCTCACCATCCTCACCTGCAGAAGAGGACAAACAGCCACCAGGAGAGCTTAGGGTTGTCATCGTTGTTGTTGTCATTGCTGTTGTCATTGCTGTTGTCACTACCATCATTTCAATTTAAAGATGTTATTTTATTTTCTTATATGTTATTTTGAAAAAGGGGATGTGTTGCTGTCTATATATAGTTACAACTTCCTGATTTTACTAGGACAAATTGCTCTTATAATTTTTTTAAAATATTCTTGCACTTAATATTGTTTTCTCATTTTTTACACAAACATGGTATACTTCTAGTGTTGCAACTTTCATTCCATGATAGAATTTTATATCCTTATGCTTTTTGTACAGATACTTAAAGACCAAAACAGGGCCAGAGGATGGTACTGCTAGTTGAAGGCATTCTCCTCAATGGTGTTTACTTTGTTTTATGTTGCAAACATGCTTTACTTGTAAGAAGAAGCATTGAACAGTTTAAGGAAAAAAAGATTCGCCTATAACAATTTGACTTCATATTAAATGCTTAATTCACAAAAATATGCCTTCTTTTTCTAATCTAGTGTCTAATTCAGCAAGTGTGTGAGTTCAACCAGCAAAAGAGTAAGTTGCATAGAAATGACACAAACAACAGGAAAATTTGGGTCAAGGAATTCATGCATGGTTGGAAAGAGAAACCCCGTGCTTTTCTCCTTCTATATGATATCATTGAGGGTTTCTTTCTAATGTATCTAGACCATTATCAATGGTTCAAAGGTAAGGCTTTCCTTCCTATAATGCATTATTTCAAGTTTCAACCATTACTATTAGAGAAGAGTTTATGATTGTTTTTCCTTTTATTTGAGACAAACCAAAATTATAGTGTTTCCTTTCAAGCCTCTTAAAAAATGAAAAAATTCATGAAGCCTTGAGAATATGCAGAGTGGGGTAATGTCGAAACCTTGGTGACCATTATACAAGGTGAATGGAAAAACAATCCCCTTGCAGGCTTCCACAAGGGAAGTCTCATATACCAAATTTGTAGCTTGCCAAGCATTGACCTAAAATCTATCATCACCTTTATATCCAATTCTCAATTCAGTTTCCATAGATAATATTGGAATTTTAAAAATTACCTAGTAAAAATATAAGTGTAGCAGCAATAGAACTTTGAGTCTTTCAAAACAAGTAAAATTGGAAGCATCAAAAACTGGTTTATATTCATCCTACAAGTGTGTGAGAATTTAAACCTTAGAACCTGAAGTATTTGGAGATTCACCAATCTGTCCAACATTTGAACTTTTGCCAGAGCTGCATTCCTGAATAAAATTATCTGGAGGAAATGCTGCTCCACCATCTGCATTTAGGATTACACAGTAACAATGGTCTCTTTCTGTGAGGACCTGGAGAATAACCAGATCTCATTGTCAACTTTACTTAGTTTTCATCAATTAAAACCATTCATAGTTATACCTTAGATCAGCTATGTCCAAAAAAATAGTTCTGTTATTGACTCAATCTATGAAGAAAACAATTCATGAAATAAATTCCTACAATGTACAATTGCTGTTTGCAACCTTCGTGTGACCAAATTTCAAGTATTTAAGGACGAAATTATTGAAAGCAGTATCCATCTATATCTACTCCTGTGCAGCATAACAATGCGAACCAGATGTATAGAAATACAAAACAACAATCACACACACCGTAGGGATGCCAAAATAATCCATTGAAATCCTCTAGAGGAAAAACAACTCTTCAAAAAAAGTTACAACACCTTGAATTCCTTATCAAATTAACAACAAACATGTCTTCAAGTATTGCAAAGATTATGCTTATTTGGGAGAGTGAACATGGAAAACCTTCATCAGGCCTGCTAAAGTACTATTATAAATTGTGCCTTGCTCACCCTTGTTTAATTAATCTATAGCATATACTAATTGAAAATGTGCCAAAAGAACCCTATAGATGTAAAATTGCATTTGTTGGTAGAGCAACAGCTGATGGTTTGTGTGACTATCACACTCCAAAACCTCTTTCAACTTTAAACATTTAGCGTCCCATGTGTCATTTTGCTTCCCAGTTTTAAATGTAATTCCCTATTGGATGTTCTTGTTGGCCTAAACTCTTTACCTTATAACTTCATCCCCTGTTCATTTTCACTGGCTGGGCCTTAGTGTGAAAATGCCAGGGCAAAATTTTCAAGAAATATGCAAATAGAATCATGACTCTGAGGTCACGTTGATTCCAACTATAAATGCATCCCATACACTGTGACTAGACATTAATCCTTGATGGATCATACTTCCTAGTAGAAAATCTTTTGTTTTTAAAAACCCAACTACCGAAGGAACAAAGAAACTCCTTGCTTGCCTTCTCCATGGAGTACTGTTTTGCATTTCCTTTTGCAAAGTTTTATGTTTGTGTTGTGTGACTACATCAAAGGCCTCTTCAGTATTGTAAGCACTTTTTTTCTTAGCAATCAGGCGCTCATCGTGCATAAGAAGTTCACAAACAGTATCAATATTGACTCGATTTAGTTTGTCTGTAAGCTGAAGCATTACAAGAAATTAGTGTAATTGGAAATAAGGCCAGTAATGATCCTAGAAATGATCATAGCATTTCCAAAACCTAATTCTGTATTAAGAAACAGTATGAGAAAATCAATCCTTTTGAGCAGGTTGTTCATAGAAATCATGCAACGACTTCTATGCTTCCCAGGATTCTGATTTAAATGGTTCAAGTTATATTCTAACTTGGGATGAACATGTAGAATTATCATATCCAAAGCTTGCCTATCTTTCTTGGTAAGTTCTACCAACTTTGTGGCATTAGGATGGGGTTTGGGTTGTCTCAACTATCTCTCACAAATCATTGAAGGTTAGAGTATTTTCCATATCAATGTCCCATTATTTATAATTCCTAGGCATTAGTTTACTTGTGTCTGATTTTCGGCTAACTATTTTTGTCATAGCAAAAACCTGAAACAGAAAATGGGCAAACCAGGAGCATTGAATGCTATCGAAAATGCAACCACTTATAACATTTCCCTTATAAGTTTATAACTCCAGTATAACGCCTTGTTCATTCAAAACACTCTATCACCAACAATATCATTTTTATAAGAAATTAAAATCTCCCCTATCACCAAGCTAGGTTGTAAAACTTGTGAAAATGGCTACTTTTAAAAATAAAACATAAAAGTTATCCTAAAAATCTGTGCCCTTATAAACCTGAAACTTTAAACAAAAATAGATAAAACATTGTAGTTGTGTACAGACTACTTCAGGCAGGGTGCTGAGGAACTGCTTCACATTTGTTGGGGGCACTATGTTTATCTTTACTTTGGCCCATCAGTTATGCCTTCGGCACATCTCTCACAGAAATTTTGTCACTTCCTCACTGACCTTCAGGTGTGGCTTTAGAAGACAAATCCAAATTAATGTCACCACATTTATGTTGTGCTTGCACACCTGCAGCTTTCCATACTACAGCCTCAATTTTTTACAAATTCAAAATAAGGATTTGATTCCTTGCAACTTTTCTCTGCAGAACTAAGGTGCTGAGCCTACTTCAGAACTTTTAGAAGATTCGCTCCCTTAAAAAAATGCCTTTAAAATCAAATAACAAATAAATCTTCCACTGCCCTTGAAAAAAATGCATTTTACCACCTCATGGTAAGAAGACTGAGGTTGCCAATAGTGGCATGGTATGATGGTTAAGTAGTTGTGGTGCTGTTCTTTCCATCAAGGTTCAAACCCCACTCGGGTGTAATTGTTGAATGTTTTAATTGGGGATGAGGTCCCCCATTTGTTACCTTGCCAATTCATAGCTCCAGGTCAAAAGTATTTACCCCTTAATAGAAAAAAGAGGACTGAGGCTTCAAGCAGATTTGCCTTGCAAAGGACAGCCAACCAAAAACAACAAATAGTCAGGCATTTGTTGACCAAAAGAGGACAGTTGTATTAACACAACGCCGCCATATGGTGTCGTAAGTCCTTACCCACCTTCCATACTCCTACCATGGCTCTGAAACTAGTTACAAAATCCCAGATACTACAAATGCACTCAGAAATGGAGGATTTGCTTGCATATTGACTGTATTGTGCAGACAAGTATATATTATCAAAAATGTCAGATCAATTATACAAAGAAGACTGGAGGGAACATATAGATACCTTCGCAAGCAACTACTCAAACTACCCAACAAAAATTTAACTCTTGAAACATAGCAAAGTATTAACAATACATTTACACAGGATAATAACATTCTTCCCAAAAAACAAGCTATAAAATAAGGACCTAAAGACTGAGGCAGTGTCTCACTAAGAAGATGCATGCCCCTAATAACAACACATAAAACATACAAACATGAAAATAAAACAAACCAAAAAAATTGGATCGCAAACTCCAACAATGAGATGAATCCAATATATCCTAACGGCACACAATCTGCCCAACTTCTACAATATCCCCTTAAGGTAGTAATCAGTTGTCATCTTGCAATCATAGTTTCCCAGCACCTGTAATTGCTGAAATATTTCCCCAAAACCTTCATCTTCTTCATATTGCCATTTGTTTATGGTTCAACAGTTCAAGCTGCATGATACTTCTTATTGCTGCAATTTTCAAACTAGGAGATCTAGACAGCATATGCCTCAAGTGTATTGTATTTCTAAGTACATTAAAGATTAGAGTACATTGGTAACCCACCATACATTTTAGCTATTATTCATTATTACTTTAATATATTGAATTTTTAGACATCCAAAATAAGAAAGGTCGGATGATCAATTTTGTGAAAAAAAGTCCAAGGACTTCATTAGATGCCTTCCCAACTAAACCAATATTTTCAATACTAGCAAACAAAAACTCTATATTACCCAAAGTCATAGTTGAAAGGCTCGAACTTTGCAATAACTCAGCAGGCCCAAAAAGTTTTAAAACTTGGGACACGGCAAAAACTTGGGGAAAAACTCAGCAATAACTCAACAAATTCATCGAACATTTGAAAATACATAAAAATAAATAAAATGTTCTTCAAAAACACACATATAAACTGAATTTGTAGAACATATTACCAATTTCCATCATATATAAATCAAAATTTGAGCTTTTACCATGGTGTATTCTTATTATCCTTTTCAATTGGCGAGTTGCATGAAACAAGAATCCACCACAATAAAACTTTCCCATGCAACCTACCAGTTGAAAATATAATACTTTAATTGAATGGAATCAGAATCCACCACAGTACAACTTTCCCAAGTTCAAGCAAATACAATTTCGTTGGAAGGATGAATAGCAATGTTTCTCAGAGAGATAGAACCCAACACTCAATGGAGTTTGACAATTTGTCAATGATATGGCATTCTTCATGAAATACTCCTATCCAATTTTTGGAATTTTTAATCAATGTAAGAAGTCTCTACTATCATCCTAGACTCCTAGTAAATGTTATATGAGAAATATTGATGTTCATCCTTCCAAGTTTCCAACGAATATCAACCATCAAATGCAGAGTATCATAATAAATATCATATGAGAAATATTGGTGTTCATCCTTCCAACGAATACCAACCATCAATCTACCACAAGAAAAGTATATCCATGAATCAAGTAACAAGAATAATAATGATTAATAAATCAAAATATAATGGTAAGCCAATCTGCAAGCACTAACAAAGCAAATGGTAGTGCTTGCAGATCCGCTTACCATATTCATGCAAGGGCTGAGTAAGGACTAAGCAGATAAAAGGCAAAAAAACCTCTATCATAGCACTTCCAATCATGTGCCCTAAGTCATTGCAATCATCCTCAATTGTGTCCCAAAAATGGTTCAAATCACATTAATTTTTTTAAGTTTGGTGGGAAAAAATTGTTATACCAATTTTGGCAAGTTTTTGATAGGTTTTCTTGCAAAAAGCAAAAACAATTGCAAGTTTTTGATGCTTTTTTATGCAAAATCACAGTGAGTTTTTTAAAAGCTCGGCAAGTTACTCACTCAAAGACATTAGATTTCCACAGTCCATGTCATTATTTGTAGGTTTATGGATTTAACTATGTATTACTTTTTTGGATCTTCTATGAATTTAACTGTGTATTACTTTTTTGGATCTTATGGATTTAACTGTGTATTACTTTTTTGGATCCAAAAAAGTAATACACAGTTAAATCCATAAGACTACAAATAAGTTACTCACTGTCGATTCTAGCTCACTAGTTTTGCATGTACTCCCAAAGTTTTGCAACTATGCCCATAGTCATACAAGCACATAATCATTGTCAATATATGCTGGAGAGCTATTATCCTTCTTTTATTTCTAATAAACTATCATAGGTGTTTATTGTCTCCCTTTGGCCAAGAAATGAGCCAAGAAATGGTATAACACAACACTGCTTACATTGGTCAATATGAATTCCTATGATGCACTTTATAGCTACCCACCACTTCATATTTGTAAGATCCTCTGAAGGTTCAATTTATAGAAAATGGTGTATTAGAACAGACACATTAGCATTTTAAATTGCACCTCTCAATGCAACACAAAACGGAATAGACCAGCAATAAAACCACTCTTTGAATTAGAAGGGGAAACTCCCTATAAATTAAAAACTAACCTAAAACTAGACAATATGTACTTGCAAATTATAATCTTTAAACTGATTTTTGGGGCGGTTCATGTTCATGTTGAATAAAATGTAAATACATAACTTTTTGTTTTTGCCTAATGTTATGTTACTTTTTCCCCAAGAGAAGAGAAAAATATGAAATAAGCCTTAAGAATTAAAAGGGAGATAAAAAAATAAAGGATATTATGTGTTTACTCGCTACGGTACAATGACGTATGAGGTAAACGGAGATATAAAATAACATTGACAGCATATAATAATCACATGGCAGTCGCACAGACCATAGATATACTTCTTTATTCAGTACTTGGCAATTACATCATAATGTCTCCAGACAGAATATAGCATAGCATGGTAGAACCATCCCCCTTCCCGACTACATGACTCAAGTACATATAGTATGCTGGCGGTGGTTAAGGTACCAACCGTCGCATCCCTTCATTATAATTAATTACTTCATCAGGAACTGTTCCCAAGACAACTAACTAACATGACCCGTACATAACATAAGTACATGGATTATTAATATAAACTAAAGTCTTATTTACTTATGACTCGTGGCCGACCAAGTACGCCCTCGGCCGACTACATCGACTCATGGCCGACCGAGTACACTGTCGGCCGACTACATTATGATCCTTTGGTTAAAAGAGAGATTAATAAAGAATATATATTTAAACTCTTTTAAAAGGGGGAAAAATAATTATTTATTTAAATAATTATTAAAAGGGAACTTTTGGGAAGAGGTGTGATGGTTTGGAAACCATCCTTTTAGACTTGTATAAAGCATTTATGTGAGACTTGGAAAGGCATGGAGAACACTCAAAGAAGAAGAAGGAAGTGGTTTGGTGAGCTATGGGCATTGGAGAAGGGGGCACACAAAGTGTGCCCAACCCAGGGTACAGAGTACACTTGGGATAGTTCTAGCCAAGGCTTGGGTATTTGCACTTGTGTAGAGTATTGTTTTGTTGAACCAGCACTTGTGTAGAGTGTCGTAGTACGCTTTGTTTCCTCCTAGATTGTTCCATAGCAAGAGCCAATACCAATGATATCTTCCTAGGGTGAGAACGACATTTCCAAGACCTCTGATTCAAATAAGTACTAAACTCAATTCCAAGATATTTTTAATTATAAATGAGATGGACTTGATCTAATTGAATTCTTTAATGATGTTATTTATTCTCCTTTAATCATATTTATATTGTTGAATGCCAATTTATGTATTATTTATGATGTTTTTTATGTGCTTAAGTCTTAAACTAAATAGCATTGATGAATTAGCATTTTTATGCATTTGTATCTAATTTATAAAAATAATTTATAATCTTTAGACTTAATTAATAACAATAATAAATCCACTGCCAAGTATATATTATACTATCTAATTTTATACTTAGAGAAAAGTAGCATTACACCTAAGGTAAAAGGCTAAGTCACTCTCTCAACACTAGTCAAAGGATTTTATGTTTTTTGACTTAAACAATCAAACGGCCACACATTTACGATTCAGTTAAAAACAAAGACTAGATGGAGTAAGTACAGATGAAGTTGAATAGGCTAACACATAATCACAAACACTATTGTTAAATTAAATAGAGGACTCAATACAAAGCCACAAGTTATTCTTTCAAGCTCATCAGCAAGACAAACCTTGCAAATTCACCGTAGCAATTTAGCCTTTAGCACACATAAATAGACATTTCAATACCATTCATAAGCAAAATAGACATAATAAATGTGTAATGTCCCCGTTTTAGCTAACATTGTTTGTTGAGGGGTTAGCCTATCATTCTGACCCTCGTAGGCTGACAGATGTGATTAGAGGGTCGCTCATTGCAGTTATCCAGAGTTTTGGGACTCTACTCCATCAGTTGATTCAGGTTTGGGCCTTTGCAGATGCTTACAGAGTGTTATTCAGGCACTTACTATTTATAGTAAGTCAGGTCATCAGGGTTATGTTGATGCGTGTTTTGTGACACACACGAACACAGTAGAATAAAGTGTCCGGAGATGCTCTATCCTCTCTTGATAAAAATCACCTTTCGTGCTAAGATTACTAGATAGATCACAAGGTAATTCCAATGTTCCTAAGTTGGGGTGCGGATAGGCTCTGTGGTAGTATGAGGTTTGCTGGTAACCCAAGGGGGCATAGTATTGTAGTAATTTACTTTGAAAGCAAGAGTTTGAATGCAGTGTTGTATCTTTTGGATTTTCTGATTTTGGATAAAATAAAAAAAGAAAAAGGAAAGGGGTGAGAAATCTTATACTAATCCTAAGGAACTAGGAGACGGTAACGATCAAATGCAACTTAAAGGAAACCATGCTTTGCTTCGTCTCGAAAAACGACAACTACACGAAAGCAGGTGCAATCTTCTGGGATTTATGCTTGAGATTTTTCACTATAAATAACACCATCAATTCGAACAATATTATTCAAGTAAACGTTTTAAAAGCATTTATATCAAGAGCTCAGTCTAACTTTGCACATCAAATGAAAAGCATCCATTTGAAAAAAGTATGAGCTAAGTTACTTTCAATCCTCACCATCAATCTCTCGCTCCACTAACAAATAAATTTTAATCTATAACAATCCTACGAGAAAGAGCAAATATGCAACCATGCACCCATTTGACAATAAAGGTTTCAAAGCAACTCATGCAATTATGAATTTTATTATCTCAATGGTTTTCACAACAATTTCATACAACTCTTCTCTTACTTCTAAAAGAAACTAATTCTAACTCAAAATCTAATCTCTAATCCTCTGATAACAGTTTTTCTGATTTCTTCCGATCGTTTGAAATGAAAAAGAAAGGGTACTTATAAAATTCCCCGATACAATGAATGGCCGAGATTGAAACAAAATCAAGGGCCCAGATTTGAACACGAAAACCCTAATTAGGGTTGCCCAAAACATCGATCAGTTAACTGACGGATGAGTCACCCACTGGCGGTTATATCCTTATCCACTCATGCAATGCCTCGTTCGACGAACCTAGACACAATGGCGCCAATCTCCTCGATGGTAATGTCTGGCAAGGTGCTGACATTGTATTCCAGCAGGTCCAGACTATCTGCACAATCAGCAAAGACATCTACCCATTCTGATTCGTGCTGCAAGAAAGTACTATGGATATTCAGCAGGTCAAATGCTTTAGTCAGATTTTCGCCCAAAATTGGCATGATGGAGAAAATCTTTTGCACTTCCCTTTGCATATTATCCAGCCACAAGTCATTTTCTCGAACAATATCTTTGTTCAATATATCTGCAGCCATATGAAAGATGCCATTTTGGATGCTCCTTATTTGCTCATCGACCTTGATACTCTCTGCCTTAACCTTTTCAAGCATTTCCCTATGGGAGACCAATGCGCAATACCAGTTGCTGAAGTCGTAAGCCGCCCCAGCTGCAATAATCTTCTCATCAATCAGCCTTTGCTTAGGAATTTTCCTTATATCACGGAGGCAAGGAATGATTCTGTCTTGCAAGTCTTGCAATCCGTCCCATGCCTCAGTCAAATTTGCAATCCTTGTGAGCAGGGAAGAAGTTTGCCCATGAGCATGTACTAACTTCTTCACAAATGCCATTACTTCTTTCTCTTTTCTTGCCATCCATTCTTGTGTTTCCCTAGCAGTAGTTAATTCTTTCTCAAGACTTTCTACCGGCTCTTGTGATGCATTTGAGAGCAGAGGGTTTGATTGGTTGCCTTGGTTGAGTGGCCTTGTCAAATGCCGAATATACTCCTTCAGGCGCTCAACCTCCATCTTATATTCCCTTTTTTCTGAGTCTCCTTTTCTAATCTGGACTTAATGGTGGAAACGGAATTGTCCAAATCTTCTACTTCTTGCCCCTTGGTAGATGGACCAATATCAATCACAATAATGGCATAATCCGCAGGAGTAATTTCATCCTGCGGTTTCTCAACTGTCGGGACTGCAATTTGCACTGTGCGGTTACCAGTCTCATCTCTTTGAATAGTAGAGAATTTCTTGGCCGGTTTTTTCGTATTTACTTGCTCTAACCTTGCCAAGAAATCGTCAATATCATCTGTTTCTGGTGCTGCAACTGGTACCTTAACCTTAATTCTTTCCTTAAGCCAGTTTGGTATTGTAGGCTGCTCGACTCCATTGTCTTCGCAGTCCGGAATATCCTGAATCTCTTGGATTTCTTGTGCCGGCGAGGTCTTCATGAATCCCCCCTTAGGGCTGAAATCATCCCTTCTTGGAAGTCGCCTTCCCTGTCATTCAGGTCCTCATCTGATTCACAAATCTCTGTGCCGGTTGGAGAATGGTGAAAGTCCTGCTCAATCTGCATAGGCTCCGTGTTTCCTTCAAGCACTGGTGAAGGAATTCTTATATTTCCCCATGATTCTTCTTCCATAATCAGTAGCTGCTTGATATTCCCAGATGCGGCTGAGTGAAGGGCCTTAGTCTTCTTCAGGATCGGCTTCTCGCTTGTTGCCACCTCTTTGCCTTTCCTCTTCTTCGGGTTGATAGGCTCGATCCGTTCATTTTCTTGAGAAGCGCCAATATTTGAAGAACACGATTCAGCTTCGCCCATTAAATCATAGGTGAATGGCACACCTCGTTGCTTCAATGTTTGTACCCGCTGATCTACCCACCATTGTGAGTATTTGACCACTGGTCTCATAAGAGTAGTTAAATCACTTAACTCAGGCTCTGACCATTTGACAGAAGGGAGCGGCAATCCTTCATCATATCCTGGCTGTATGTACACTTCATCGTCATCTAGCTGGTCAGGTACACGGAAAAGTTCGGTTGTCCTGATCATGCTCAAGGATAATCTTGACCAAAGTCTTCTCCTTACTTCATACTCGTCGGCAGCATTTGCCCAAAAATCTTCAAGGTCAACTCTGTGCCTGTATTTCCTTCCGTTTACCATTCCCATGTGATTGAGTGGATCAAAATCCCCTCTGGACTTGTATGAGGTGAACGGATATAACTGTATTTCTATCCTGGCATTGTCTGCTGCCTGCGATGACGGACAGGATTCTACCATGTCTCCTATGAACAAGGGAAACGTGACAGCTGCTTTCTGCTTCGGTCTCTGGATATTCTGGAATGTTTCCAGCTGCCTAATTACTTCTAGTAAAATCATCTTGTCAGTAGGATAAATTGGCAACCTGTAAGGAGATTCCGTGAATCCCTGTATTCGGATGTACGTAAATCTTGGAAACTGGATGAACCAGGATCCGTATTTACTGATTAAACTTTTTGCTTCGGGTGTAAGTCTTTGATGCGTTCCTCCCTGCAGCACCCGAGTGATGTACATGAGGAAAGCGTTATGTGCCCTGCGCCAATGTGACTTCTCACTCAACTGCAATTGGGGATAGCAGTTATAAACTTTGAGCTCTCCTTCGTTGTTGCCGACTACACCTTTGCATATCAGACCGGTATATCGGTATGTGCGAGCGAGTGAATACACAATATAAGAACCCATATGAAAGGATTCAGTTTTCTCCAGGTTAACCAATTGTTCATGAATACTATCACTGATCATCCTTGACCAGTTGATCATTTTTGTCCCAGCAGATACTTCATCAATGAAGTAATACATCCAACTTTCAAAAGGCGCTCCTTGAGGACTGCCTACTAGTCTGTTCAGCAACAAGACTATGTCTCCGTATTCTTCCTTAAAAAATGGCCTGAGTAATTTCTTGGGCAATCTCTTGGATGAGCATCTAGGTTTTTCGAGCCAGTTCTTGTTCATGTTGGCCATGCAAAGAGTCTGTTTATCCTCGTACAATTTCTGCGCATCCTCCTTCGACCGGTAGTACGTTCGGTGGTAAGCCGGAATGCCAAATGTTTCTTGTATAGCCAACTCGCCTAAGTATGCCAATACTCTGCCATCAGGCGCCTCAATTTGTCTTTCTTCAGCGTTATAGTGCAAGGCGCATTCTACCATCAACTCCGGACACTCGACTGCTGGCGGAAATCCTGCAGCTTGAACTATACCATTTCGCATCATCCTTTGCGCAATTGGAGTCGGCATGCGTGTGTCACTTCCGTACATTCTTTTTCGAAATTCCTCCAAGTCGACATGGCCGAGATCAGTGTCCGCAACATTCTTCCATTTGGAGATAATTTTAGACTCCAACGGCGCACCTTTGCTTGCAAACTTCATTTTCTTCTTCGATGATTCTCCGGCGTTCAGCATAAATCTGCAAAAGAAAAATTTAATAATCAGAAATTATTTACGCATAAATAAATTCCAGCAACTTGATGAGTTAATTCGTGAAAACAATCGTTGCTGGAAATGAAAGAATTAAATCGCTTGCAAAGAGAAAACTTCGTCAAAAATAGAGGAAGTAAAGTCTGCCTATCAATGAAAACTGTGTTGCTGCTGAAGTAAATTCGCACTTTCAGCCTTTTACTTCGCAAAAAATAATATAAAACTTCACAAACTTCTCTGCCTTAACAAATTTTCTCAACTTCGCTTTCGAAAGAATGAATGAAAATGAAATGCAAAGCCAATTTAAGGCTGAGAAAATCGACCTAATTAATTGTTTCCAATTAATTCAGTTTGAACTCGGCTGGCACTTGTCTTTCGAATGGCAATTTCCGTCTCCAGCATAAGTCATTAAAGAAATTTTCTATTTTTGCCGCCAGTCGAGTGAAGTTTATTTTTCTTCTTTCTTTTCTCAGCAATTTGCCTAGAGAAATTCGAATTTTCTCATTAAATGGGTTTTGGAAAATAAAATATTAAAATAATATTTTATGTGTTGTTTCCAACCCGTTCGTTAAAATAATTAAATAATAATATTTAATTATTTTTTTATCCAAAGGCAATTTCGAATTTTTTTTTTTAAATCTCTCTGTGCCTCTGCGAATTTTAATCTTGCCAAGATTTTTACTTAGGCGAATTTCAATTTTGCCAGACATATCATTTGATTTTTCAATTAAATTTCCAATCGTCTGGACTTAGGCAAATTTTTAAATCTTTTGATTTTCTAGGCAAATAATTAAATCTTTGTTCATCCAAGTGATTTTCAATGCGATACACGACTCCAACGTATTTGCCTTGTGCAATTTTCACTTTATCCATGCTTTGGGCGAATTTTTACTTAGTAATTGTCATTTAATTTCATAATATGGCAAATTTTCCTTGTATGTTCACCATCTCCAATCATCTTGGAGCGCACCCCTTAGCATTTTACCCCTTTCCAGCCTTCTTGGAGCGGACTTTATGAGTATTTTGCAATTTTTTACTTGCAAGTGTTGGGCGGACTTCATCATTTCCTTGCAAGTGCTTGGCGGACTTTGACATGTTTTGGCAACTTGCTTTATGGCGGACTTTGTCAATACTTTGCCATCCATCTTGCTGGGCGGACTTGCTAACTTTTTTGCAAGTGCTTTGGGCGGACTTGCTAACTTTTTTGCAAGTGCTTTGGGCGAATTTTTACTTAGTAATTGTCATTTAATTTCATAATATGGCGAATTTTTACTTAGTAATTGTCATTTAATTTCATAATATGGCGAATTTTCCTTGTATTTTCACCATCTCCAATCATCTTGGAGCGCACCCCTTAGCATTTTTACCCCTTTCCAGCCTTCTTGGAGCCGACTTTATGAGTATTTTGCAATTTTTTACTTGCAAGTGTTGGGCGGACTTCATCATTTCCTTGCAAGTGCTTGGCGGACTTTGACATGTTTTGGCAAGTGCATGGGCAGACTTCATTTAGCATTTGCAATTTACCCTTTGCAATCTGTTGGGCGGACTTCAACTCCACTTTGCAATTCCACTTTGCAAGCTGCTGGGCGGACTTCAACTCCACTTTGCAATTCCACTTTTATCTTGGGCGGACTTCAACTTGCATTTGCAAGTGCATGGAGCGGACTTGCCAATCCTTTTGCATGTTTGCCTATGGCGGACTTTGAGATGTTTTTGCAATTTGCTTATGGCGGACTTTGAGACTTCTTTGCAATTTTCATTTGCACTTCACCATTTTTCATTTTCTCCATGCAAGTCTATGCCTTAGGCGAAGTTTTAGATTTTTCAAACTTTTTCACCCATTTTCTCCTGTAACCCTTTGAAGTTGATGTTTCATGAAGCCATGAACTGTGCATACTTTCCCGAAATAGAAACTTTCTAAAAATAGAAATTTTCCAAAAAAAGAAATTTTCTAAAAATAGTCCCTAAAAAATAGGGATCCCAGAATGTGCTAAAAATGCCAAAAAAAAGTCCCTAAAAAATAGGGGCTCGGGGTCAAAACCCTAAAATTTAGGAAGTGTCAGAATTGACTGAATAGACAGTCGATCTTCGTCCACAAGGCCTTCTAAGCGCTTTGGCAACGTTCTATCATTGATTCGGGTTCGCAATCATTTCTTGACTCAGATGACCTTCAAAATTTCAAATTCTAAGTACCTCATGAAACAGACCGAAACTCAGAAGCAAAACTACCAGAGGATAAAACCACTAGGGTCCCCGTTTCTAATGGGGCGATGTGTGAAAAGGTCACAACAGGTTACTATTTCTGGCAAGGCACCTGGCTCAGTTGGCTATCTCAGTTTCGACCCAGTTTGGCAGTCGGACGAGCAAACAGAGGATATTTGAGCATTTAATGATAATTAAATAATTATTATTGTGACTTTATATTATAAAGTCAAATAATGAAATATTAATTATTAAATGGATTATTATAAAGTATTAAATGACTTTATAATAAAAGAGCGATATTATTATTAAATGAATATTTATTATTCATTTATAAAGGGGACGCCATTTATTAATTAAATAGCCTAAGTCAAAGAGGCGAATTTAATTATCATTTAAATCATTATTAAAATGCTATTTGGGGGTCGAACTTGTGAAGAGAAGTATTTAATGTTTCAAAGGCAAATCGAACTCATGATTATGATATGATTATGATTAAAATTTGTCTTTTTCTCTCTGAGAACTTTTGGAGTTTGGAGAAACAAGGGTTTTTGCAAATCAGATTTTGGAGAACGTCAACTCTTCAGAATCCAGCATACTGAGGTTGTGAAAGATCAACTAAAGATTGCTAATGGTTGGCTTCATTACAGAGGTCAAAATTCGTGCTTCATTGGAAGAAGATTTTCATTTTCTACAAGGGTTTTTAAGGGTCAATTCCAGACCAGAATTAGTGTTGGCTGCTACAGTACGCATGAACAGTGCCACACTACAGTAAAAACGCTATAGTAACATGAATAGTGTCACGCTACAGTGATACTTTCAACCTCTTGAGCAGATTTCTTCTCCTCTTGGGGCGGCTAGGGTCCTTGATGCATGCACAACAATTTATGGTGGGAAGAAACGAATTTCTAGAGCTGGCTATACCAAAAATCAGTCATCTTGAAGGTTGCGAATAAAAATTCCAGATTTCAAATAAAGATTGGAGGTTGCAATTTCGGGTATGGCTTGTTGAAAATCATTAATTGTAATATCTCTATTATCTAATTAAAGATTTTTGCAACCCTCATTCAGCTTATATTGTTCTTAGTTGCAATTCCTTGCATTTCATCTTGCCTGGCAATATTTATAAAAAATTCCAAATAAATCATTTATTGTTCAAAAACACATAGAGATTGCAAACTTTCAAAACAAAACAAATTTGCACCATTTGTATATCTGTTTGCAAGGGTTAGAGACACCCGGTCTCTCACAAAATGTCATTAAGTAAATAACAACACTGAATACTCAATGAACAAGTAGTCCAACAATATGCAAGCGTGAAAATATATTGATCATCTACATGCAAAATAACACTTGTTTACATTGTTTACAAAACTGCATGAAACAAAATAAAATATCTTAACTGTACTTCTACCCTAACTATGGTTGCTTGCATGATTTGCAAGCTTTATTACAAATTAATACTATCCACTAATTCTCGCTTGACACATGCAACTATTAGTTCAACTGATGATTGAAATATTAAAACTATCCCTTAAAAGCTCGCATCTCTCGCATGATAATAGACAGCCTAGATATATACCGACTTTGAGCTATGAATAGGGGATACTAGAAACAAAATAAAGTTATTAATAGTGGGATCTAGCTATAAATAGTGCAATTCTATTTTTAGCACACATTAAAAAGAACTTTTTTTATGGCCTTGAACAATTTCAATGAAGCTTCATCTACTCATGGCAGATTCCCTTAGATTTCAATATTGTAACAGTTCGACACTTTGATTCTAAAAACCCTCTTCTATGTTGACTTTTCTACACCAAACCGTATCTCGAAATACATTCATCTAAATACCCTAAAACCATTCTTTATCTCTTGTCATCTCAACAAATTTGAAGTAAAACCTCTCTGTATGACTTCATCATATGTTAATATAAATCAAATTTCTTTGAACACTAAAGATTATGGAAATTGTTGCAATCAGGTACTTTTGAAGAAGACCATATCAAACTATTATTGGGAATCACTTGAAAACCTTTTGAAGCTAGATGATTTTAATGATGATTGATTGAAAATTCACTAGCAAACCGTCACCCTTGATGAAAAACACTACTGGTATCAAATAACCTTTCTGACAACTGCAAAATGATTTTGCTTTTATGTATGATTTTACTTCAATTTTAGTGTGCTGATATTTGGTGCACTGTTGTACCCTATCTATTGTGTGAAAGACTGTCAAACTCCAAAGCTCTGCTAAAGGAATAAATATGTTGCTGTTTATTTTCCTGTCCAACCTGCAATGCAGAATGAATGTAGAAGGAATTTATCTAAACAAATCTTCTTCTAAACTGGGTGCCCAACTGTTTTATAAATAACAGTTGATTTATTGATGAAATCTGCTATCAAATGAACAGTATTTGGTTAATATGGGTGCCACTTTACATAGACATGCCCCTATAATGAGGTGTGTGTTCATGAACTCATAATTTATTTTTTGTTTTTCTCTAGAAAATTGCACTCTTCTATGAGGTATATGCTTTTGTCTAGACATGCATCAAAACAAAAGAATTTTTTTATTGACCTCTGCATTTGTCACAGCCTTTTTTTTCTTTTTGGCCACAGATTTTCTCCCATGCAAGAAAAAAAAAGGATGAACCTTAGTATTGGCACATGCTGGACCTCTTGGTGCGTGCCTAAACACAGAGTCAATATTTTTGAAAATTTCTTCACTTGCTGATGCCTTTATCCATATCTTCATGCACACCTGCTTCCCTTGCATACAATCTTCTTTGTTGTGGCACACCTAGACATCCTGGTGCTGCCAACACAAGACTGCAAAAATATCTTTCAATGTTTGATG
This sequence comes from Sequoiadendron giganteum, assembly GCA_007115665.2. Taxonomy (NCBI): domain Eukaryota; kingdom Viridiplantae; phylum Streptophyta; class Pinopsida; order Cupressales; family Cupressaceae; genus Sequoiadendron; species Sequoiadendron giganteum. Next base: position 372,558,990 of record CM021110.1, read on the forward strand.
ACACATTGGTAAAGCACATGCCTCCTAAAAACATGCCTGCGCATGGACCAACTTTATATAGGTACACAGGTTCAACCAACACACCCATACATTAAAAAATTCTGACTTTTCCTCTGAATGTTTTTTCTGAGGTCTGAATCCAACATGCTTTTGTTTTCCTCTATGGCTGGAACTTAAAACAATTTCTTTTTATTATTTCACAATTTATCGAATTCAGGAAGATAGCATTACATTTGTCTACCTAGCACTTTTCATCTATCCAAAATGTCTGTAGACTTGTGCTATCCTTCACAGGCTGACTTGAATATTTGTTTCCTTTAAACCTAAGTCTTCTTCAAGCTTAAATAGCTTACGCAGTGATAAAATAACTGCAATGTCAGAAGTATGGCTACCATAGATGTCTCTAAAGAAGACCTTTGGCAAGAGTTATGGAGGTTTGTAGCAGATGCCAACTTATGCTTTGCAATAGTGATACACAAGCAAGGATACTTTCCACTAGCTACCACAAGTGCAAGTCCACATGGAGTATACTCATGTGTGCTTGATGAGAAATTTTCCGTGTACCAATTCCTTTTGAGTTTTGAGTGCTTTTTCAACTCTGTTTAGTTTCTTTGGATAGCACAGTGACTAACACTCCAACTGAGATATCCCACACAAGATATTTGCTATTTTTCTGATTTTAGGGTTCTGATTTTTAACCTATTCTTTTTATTTCAAATCTGATTTAAAACTCACAATTCTGCCCTAAACTTCTGCACTTCTATTTTCTGCTCCAAACCCTAGATTCTGATTCCGGAAATTTGTAGGCTACTCAGATGTGCAAATTAGGGTTTCCTATTTTATAGGGGTTCTAAAGAAGGTTTGCATGAACAAGGATTGCGGATTCTTTATGGGTTTTCACAGAGCTTCACAGTGGTTTGACCTGCAAAGGCATTGGGCATCTTTTCAGAATTTACTATTTTTAGTAAGTTCTATTTCTGGCAGTGCCATCTTGGGCAGTAGCATCAGTAGTCAGTTCAGTTTCCATTTCGGGTAGTGCAGTTTGGAGCATAATTGGCTTTCAGCATTTTGAGGCCATTTTGGTGAAATAATATATTTCAAGGCATTAATGTTTTAATTTCAAGTTGACCCCTTGGCCTAGCTCATTAACTTTAAGTTGTGTTTAAAAGGTGGCCATGAAGGGGGACGCCTTCATGAAGGAAATATTAAACATTTAATAAAGTTTATTTATGCCTTGAAGTGGACGCCATTCTAAGAGGGATTAAATATTTGTGAATTATAAAATATTTCAAAAAGGGAACTTTTGGCGTCCCATTCTTGGAGGAGTTTTGGGAATTTGTAAAGTCACCTCTTTTTCTATAAAAGAGAAGTCTTGCTCCAGCTTTTGAGATTTTTGGGAAAATATTGTAAAGTTATGTTGCTGATTTGAAATCTAGAATCCGGCTAAGGGAAAGTTTAGCAAGTTTAGTCCATTCTTCGGACCTGAAACTATGGTTCCCTAGATGGTGATCTGAGAGTGTACTTCATCCAGAAGTACATATTGAGCATTATTGTGGAGTTTTGGTGAGATATTTCCAGTTTTCATGTTGTTGGTTATTGTTTGGCTGAAGGAGATTTTCATATACAGCTTTTGGTATGATTTTTGTTTGCTTATGGGTATTGTTTCTATCCATCTATATGCTAGAGGCGCCTCTTTTGGTGCAAGGACAGAATTTAATATGACGTGGTTGATTTTATAAGTGAGGTCGACCCTCTCCTAGGGCCGTACCATTCATTTATTACTTTGGAATGTGTGCTGGTTGTCTTTGCTGAGTTTGAAGGTTGGAAAGTGGTGGTTTCTTGGTCGCCTAGCTATAGAAGAGACAATTTCAGTTTGGTTCAAGTTTGTGGAGTGTGGTAAGAGATTTGACATTTTTGGTGAGTTGATGTTTGCTAATTCAAACTTTCAGTTTGCTGATTTTATATCAGAATTATTTCAGTCTTTGATTTCAGTTTATTCCGGCAATAATTGAGAGAAATCTAGAGTGGGAGACTTCTATTTCTTGGTGCTTCAAAACTATTGTAATTCTCATGTAATTTGCAGCTCTTCCTCATTTTATAAAGCTGATAACAGGAGTACCGTTTCAGTCTGTTAATTGTTGCTTATTTGTGTTTAATTATCACATTGTAACCCCTGGATGGTTTACCGCCAATGTGGAAAAAAGAACTTGCTAATTCTCTCATTGTACCCACTAGAAAAGTGGCGAATTCCCACTCATGAGTGGATGCCTGCCGCAGCAGACAAAGTGTTTTAATTGTAATCTTTTCCCCCCACTGTTTGGTGGTAGTGTGGAAATTCTTTCATGGCTGGTTATCTGCCTTAGTATTTTCAATTCTGTTATTAATACTCCACCATATGTTAGCACCTCGCCTTTTATGGGATCTTGAGTGCACATTGTTGGTGTTGAGTTTAGACTCTCTCTTTCAATTGTAATCATTGTAACTATTGTTTCAATAGATCCTAGGGATCCTCTGACCATATCCTGCCCCTCCTCCTTAAACAGTTTTAGGGCACATTCTTAGTTAGATTTTTATTATGCAACGTTTTGGTTTAAGCTAACTTTAACGGGTGTTTGGTTACACTGTAATTAATACTGAAAAATTAAAAAAATTGAGAGAGTATATTTCAACTCACAATAAGAAACGGGCATCTATTGATTTGTGTGACTATTCCAATGTATCAATTGGAGAGAGTTGTGAAAGAGGGAAGAGGAAGGCATGTCAAAAAAATAATGTGCAAGGTCACCTTATTTCAAAGCTATGTTGAGAGATGCCCAGACAATTGGACCCTCTTATGCTCCCTGTCATGTCCCCTTCTCAATGACATCTCTTGGAGTACAGGATTGGCCTCTCACACGACCCTCGTAGGCCGATAGACTGGATAGAGGGTCACTTCGGAGCTTGGCTCAGCTTCAGTTGGCAAAGTTTGATCAGTAGGCTTTCGTTTGGGCTCGATCGGAGACTTCTTGCAGAGTTGCTATTTTTAGCAGTTCCTAGCAGTCAACGTGGAACCCCTGCTATTTTTAGCAGTATGGCTTTGGCAGCGTTCAGAATCACTTCAGTGTTCGTCAGCTTCAGACAGAACAATCATCGGATGAGTAACGAGAGAAATATTAATATTTAATTGTATTAATTAAATATTAATTATTTAATGATTATAATATAAAGTTATAATATTAAATTATAACTTAAGTGATTCTTCTTGAGGGGTTCGCCATCATCAGAAGGGGCCAAAATTGATCATTAAATTATAATAAAATATTTTGGCTGAGACCATGGAAGAATTAAAAGAATTAAAAGTGAATATTTTATTAAAACCCTATTATTGAGGAAATCGCACTTTTGAGCATTATAGTGCATTTGCCTTGGGATTCGAGCATTATGTTATTTTTGAATTGAAAATTGATGAAGTTTGATCAGAGCACGGAAGCCAAGGGGTTTCAGTCTCAGAGCATTGGGGAACGAGCCATCTCCAGTGAAAGCAATTCAGAGGGTGTGAGATATCATCTGATTTATTGCCAAGCAAGAGATTTCTTCACTCAGAAGAAATTACAGAGCATTCACAGAGGTTTATATCTTCAGGTTTTCAGTGAGAGTTTATCCAGAGAAGTTATCCACAGTAGGGCGCCTATTTTGCTTGAATCTAGAGATTCTTAGAAGGGCCGTACATTTTTGTTTATTGCTGCTGTTGTACTTAGGCCGTACAATTTGTACCAGGCCGTACTTCATTCAAGAGAGGCGTACTTTCCAGAGCAAGCAAATCGCCTTCTTCTTCTTCAGTCTAGCTTCACCAGTTGGGGCGTCTATCTTCCTGACATCTTTCAAGATCACCAGAAGGAGGGAGAGAGGAGTATTTATTGCAGTCGTACCATATTGCAGCAAATCAGGTTTCTTCAATAACAAATCACTGCCTTTTAATTTGCATGTAATAGAATACTCATTGTAATCGTCTCAGAAGATAAATAAATAGACTGGCATCAGTATTGGTATTAGATTCTGTCATTTCCAGAGCTTAATAATTTTTAGTGAATTTATTTCCAATTTATTGCAAAATCGCATTCTTTCTTTATTCATGCAAAAACCCAAAAACAGTCAAAAACCCAAAAATACACAAAACATTCAGAAAAACAGTCAGATTCGGAAACAGGGAGAAACAAGGGTTTCTACACTCCCCCCTAGAGAACATAGATTGTGTACCTCCCTAATCAAACAATATTCAAAGGTGAACATGGAGGAGACGAGACAAACATGGATTACGACTGGATGTTCCATTGTCATGGATAAGTGGACTGATATTCGACATCTACCACTCATTAATATTATTGTTACTGTAGTGTCGGAAACTGTACTCCTATATATTTTCACACTATGTTTGGGTCCCTTAATAAATTGGACTTAATTAAGCCTCTAATTGGCCCAATTATGCATTTAAAAGCCTAATTAATCTCATTTTTTGAGAGGAAAACTTGTATTAAACAATTGCAAACATTAATTAAATTGCCTTGAAATTGGTGTGTCTTGGATTTAGGTCCTAGGACCCACTCGCCCAAGGGTGAATGGGTCCCCCTTAAGTTTAGGACACCAATTTTTAATATGTCTTTGGCGGCATTTTTATGATTCAAATTAAATTTGCAATTGTAATCCTTTGATGTTTAATTTTTGGGAAATTAGAGAATTACCTATAAATACAAGGTCTTTTTATCAATTCAAATCCTAGAAGTAAGACGTGAACTTCACAAAAGCTAAGATTATTGTCAAAGCTGTTCAAGAGAAAATTTCTCAGTCATTTGTTGCAGCATTCAAAATCTCAAGCATCAAGATCGACTTTCAATTGAGCCATTTCATTCAAGATCAAGACCTTCGAGAGATGTGTTAGACTTTAGTCCCCTAAGGATCTCCATTCAAGGGTTTGGTGACTTGCAACAAGCTAGTGTTCATTCATCATTATGTCATCTCCCTAATTTGGAGCAATAAGGAGAATTTATTAAAAAAATTATTTATAAGGTTATCAAATAGATAAATGTTAAAAACTGACCTTATATTTAATTAATTTAATATTAAAGTGACTAAAATAAAATATTATATCATAAAGTCACTAAAATATATATTTTATCCCACACTAGCAAGAAAAGTGTGTGAGCTCTCCTAGGAAAAGTATAAAAGGATCTTAAGGGCTCATTTTTCGACATCTTGGATTGAATACAATTTCTGATTATTGGAGAGCTTGAATGCTTGACTTAGCCTGAGAGTTTAAATCCTCTCGTATGCTAGTTTCAGTTGTATAACACCAACCCTAGCTAGTTAGGAGTGAGAGATATTCAGTCTTTCACATTGAGCCCAAATTTTGTGGCCTTTGGCCAAATTTGCACCATTGGAGGAAATCGATTGGAGAGTTTTAATTGCAGATATTGAAGAGTCATTTTTACAATGATGGAGTTTGATTTTTGGTGATATTGGAAGGACGACCTTGCTGTTACAGTTCATCATATTATCTCAGTCCTTAGCATTTTGTGGAGGTGGATCACATCTGAGCAAATCGAGTTCACGAGAGTTGCTTCATAACTTGAAGAGGGACACCTTGCATTGAAGGGACATAATTTTCAGGTGGTCCGATTCATGATAGCTGGCTGCAAGCAAATCGTGGTACAGGCTCAAGCTGGGCGCACTGGACATAATTCGATTTTAGTTAAGGAGGCTGAGAAAATTCGGAAAATATTCTAAGAAGGTCACTAGGCAAGGAGGAAGCAAGGCACAACATTAAGAAAGTCAAATTCAGATCCACCAAAAAGAATCAAACTTTTGTTGGGTTGCTGCTGCAGAGACCAGGTTCCATCATTTTGAAATTGTAATGCATTTTAGATTTTAGTTTCATTCAGGAGTCATTGGCTGATGTTATCAGCACATAAGCATTGTAATAACAGTCCAAAATACACTCAAAGACATTGCATTATACTGTTGTTGTACTCACAGCCATATTGCATTTTAGTTTCAGACATGGAAAATTAGTTGGAGCATTCACAATTGCATTTTATAATCAGCTTGTAAAGTCTCATGTTATTGCAAATTGATATTGGAGGAATAAGGAGTTTGTTTGCAAACTATTTGTCAAAATGTCTTTCATATGTAATTGCATCACATTAAACTAGTTTGCATGCCAAGTGTTTGTGAAAATGTCTCTTGGCTGTACATATGCATTTTGCATCAGAATTTCATGTATATGCATTTGAAAATTACAAAAGAGAGCTGCATATCATCTTAGTTACTTGTTTAGTTACAATTGCAATCAATTTCAAGCATCCAAACATCATTGGCATCAAAACAAACTGGAAACAATTATCAGCAAATTGGAGGTTGCAAGCAAAGTGTTTGACAAAATTCCCAAGGCAGAAATTGAAGGGGTTTGAGTCTAAATTAGCAAGGCTCATTTCAATGGTGTCAAAGCTTTCAACTCCAAGTTTTTGTGGATAGAAAGATCTTTCTCCTTTTAGATGAAAACCCTAGAAGTGCAAGAGAATATGCTTTCTCCTAAAATTTGTAATTCATTTTGATAAGCCTATTGAAATCGGGATCCAAATTTGAAAGGATCTTTACAATGGTATCAGAGCTTCCGCTCCTGCCAGCCTGTTTGGGTTATGAGCGAAGAGAATTGGGATATCCCAATTCAAAGTCCTTTTGACAGCTCTTATAGAAGGTTGAGAAGGGGTCCAGGTCTATTTGATGATATGGAGGAAACTAGCACTCAGCATCTGCTTAGTGATCTTGCAAGAGGTCAACAAGAAATGAGGGAAGAAATGGCTAAAGGACGGGAAGAGTTGTCACAGATTCTCAAATAACTTTTGAACAATGGAAACAACAATAGGAACAATGGGCAGAATGGTCAGAATGGTGGACATGATAACAATGATATAGGTCAGAGCAATGTTAGGGCAGCCAGAAGAGTGACTCTGAGGCCTCTCATGCCTCAATTCTTGGGTGAACAGGTTGCTGCAAATCAGGAGCAGCAAGCATATGAGGAAGGATTTTCAGATTATTTGAGAGAATACAACTCTTTGGGAGATGAATTTCAAGCTGTCATGTCTCTAGAAAACTTTTGCAATCTCAAACTTTGAAATAAACCAAGGAACAACAACAAAGGGCAGTGGAACCAGGAATTACAACGGAAGGTTGGGAAGCTTTCAATCCCTTCCTTTGACGGGTCTAGCAAATGCACAGCTAGAGTATGGGTGCAGAAGTTGGATACCTACTTCCAACTTAACACTATGACAGAGGTCGAGGCTATCAAATATGCTACCTTACATTTGGATAGTGAAGCACATTAATGGCGGTACCATGGGCTTGTCACTTTGGGACATGCCAACATCACATCCTACCTGGAGTTCACATAGAAACTCGTTGACAGATTTGATCAAAAGAATCCTGAACTTCATTTCAGAGAATTAGCAAAACTCCAGCAAAGTGGATCAATTGAATCATATATCTCAGCATTCCAACGCTTGGTAGTTATGGTGACTAATGTTTCAAAACAGCAGTTGGTGATGCTTTTCATTGAGGGTTTATCCGAACCCCTTCGTAGTTGGGTTAAGGCCTTCAAATCAAATTCCCTTCAAGATGCGATCACTAGAGCTAGAGACATGGAGTCTAGCAATCAAAAGAGCAAATCCTCAAGCAATCAAAAGAACAAATCTTCCTCCCACAACTCATCTCCTTCAGAAGATATAGGGGAAAACCTTTTCCTAAGGAAGGCAATAAGAAGAACAAAGCGAACGAGGATTTCTGTAGAAAGTGTAGGAAGGAGGGAATTTTCTATCATTGTAAGGAGAAATGGGTGAATGGACATCATTGCTTGGGAAAAGAGAAGGCTCACCTCATTGAGGTAGCATCAAAAAGTGAGGATGAACATGGACTTGGAGTTGAGGACAGCAGCAGTTCAGATGAGGAGCTGGAAAATAAGGGCTCCCTTGTTACTCTAGCCGGTTCACCTATATTCAACCCTTTCAGGATTAGAAGAATTCTACATGGCCAGCACATCACAGTTTTGGTTGACAGTGGAGCTACACATAGCTTCATTGATTCAGCTTTAGTAGTGAAGCAGAAATTGACAAGTCAAGGTTTCGAAGGGTTCAAAATCATGGTGGCTGGTGGATATAAGTTGACATGCAAAAGGAAGGTTCCTCAATTGAGTATCACTCTAGGCAATTATACCATCACAAATGACTTCTACGTGGTGGATTTGGGAGATAAACATGCTATATTGTGTATTCAGTGGCTCTATTCATTGGGAAAGTACTCACAAAATTTCAAGAAGATGACACTCAAGATTAGGACAGTGAGTGGTCAAAGAGTGGTGCTTAGGGGAAAAGCAGATAGAGCATCCAAAGATATATCGATAAAGCGAATGGAGAGCACGTTTCGCCATTAGGATATTTTATGGGCAGCAGTAGTGACAATGATTGGGGCCCACCTAAGGTGTGTTGGTATGAGGATGACAAAGGTACAACAGGAGTGAATGGCATTCATGACGATGACATTGATGATACTACCTTTCCGACATTAAGTTATGAGTCACCTTCTGATATTGGTAGTATGGAGAGGCATACACATGGTGTTCCATTGGTGCAGGTAGGAGGATTTCACCTTGACTACATATTGAGGTGCATACATCAGTTCACTTTTGACCCACATGTTCAGCATTTGACCATGCCACTGATGACTCAGAGAGGTGAGTTGAAGAATAGGAAATAGGATTCATCTGATTCGGGTGAAGATGGTTTTTGGAGCACTTTGATGTATAAGGATTATTATTGCAGCATTTGGTGTCCGCATGTTGAGGATTGGGGTTCAAGAGTTTCCTTTATAAGTGATTGGCCTCACAGCTTGATAGGGTATGTCAGTGTTAGGAGCTTCAGTTGCATTCAGACGATATCGGTCGGAGTTCTTTGCAAGATCGTTTGGGATCCAGGTGGTGGTGTACAGGTTGTGGTAGTTGTGAAGGATTGGTAGATTTGGATTGCTTGAGGGCAAGCAATCTTTAGGAAGGGAGGACTGTCATGTCCCCAATTTGGAGCAATAACGAGAATTTATTAAATTAATTATTTATAAGGTTATCAAATAAATAAATATTAAAAAGTGACATTATATTTAATTAATTTAATATTAAAGTGACTAAAATAAAATATTATATCATAAAGTCACTAAAATATATCTTTTATCCCACATTGACAAGAAAAGTGTCTGAGCTCCCCCAAGGAAAAGTATAAAAGGATCTTAAAGGCCCATTTTTCGACATCTTGGATTGAATACAATTTCTGATTATTGGAGAGCTTGAATTCTTGACTTAGCCTAAGGGTTTAAATCCTCTTGTATGCTGGTTTCGATTGTGTAACACCCACCAACGCTAGCTAGTTTGGAGTGAAAGATATTCAGTCTTTCACATTGAGCACAAATTTTGTGGCCTTTGGCCAAATTTGCACCATTGGAGGAAATCAATTGGAGAGTTTTAATTGCAGATATTGAAGAGCCATTTTTACAATGATGGAGTTTGATTTTTGGTGATATTGGAAGGACGACCGTGCTGTTACAGTCCATCATATTATCTCAGTCCTTAGCATTTTGTGGAGGTGGATCACATCTGAGTAAATCGAGTTCAAGAGAGTTGCTTCATAACTTGAAGAGGGACGCCTTGCATTGAAGGGACGTAATTTTCATGTAGTCCGATTCAATGATAGCTGGCTGCAAGCAAATCGTGGTACAGGCTCAAGCTGGGCGCACTGGACATAATCCGATTTTATGAAAGGAGGCTGAGAAAATTCTGAAAATATTCTAAGAAGGTCGCTTGGCAAGGAGGAAGCAAGGCACAACATTAAGAAAGTCAAATTCAGCTCCACCAAGAAGAATCAAACTTTTGTTGGGTTGCTGCTGCAGAGACCAGGTTCCATCATTTTGTCCTTGTAATGCATTTTAGATTCTAGTTTCATTCAAGAGTCATTGGCCGATGTTATCAGCACATAAGCATTGTAATAACAGTCCAAAATACACTCAAAGACATTGCATTATACTGTTGTTGTACTCACAGCCATATTGCATTTTAGTTTCAGACATGGAAAATTAGTTGGAGCATTCACAATTGCATTTTATAATCAGCTTGTAAAGTCTCATGTTATTGCAAATTGATATTGGAGGAATAAGGAGATTGTTTGCAAACTATTTGTCAAACTGTCGTTCATATGTAATTGCATCACATTAAACTAGTTTGCATGCCAAGTGTTTGTGAAAATGTCTTTTGGCTGTAGGTATGCATTTTGTATCAGAATTTCATGTATATGCATTTGAAAATTACAAAAGAGAGCTGCATATCATCTTAGTTACCTGTTTAGTTACAATTGCAATCAATTTCAAGCATCCACACATCATTGGCATCAAAACAAGCTGGAAACAATTATCAGCAAATTGGAGGTTGCAAGCAAAGTGTTTGACAAAATTCCCAAGGCAGAAATTGAAGGGGTTTGAGTCTAAATCAGCAAGGCTCATTTCAGTGGTGTCAAAGCTTTGAACTCCAAGTTTTTGTGGATAGAAAGATCTTTCTCCTTTTAGGTGAAAACCCTAGAAGTGCAAGAAAATATGCTTTCTCCTAAAAATTTGTAATTCACTTTGATTAGCCTATTGAAATCCGGATCCAAATTTGCGAGGATCTTTACAGTGCTCCATTCATGTTTCATTTCATTTCAAAATTTAATTATCAAAACGGTGTTTGACCAAGGCAAACCCCGATTCACCAAAAACAAACAATTTTTCCCTCTCTTTGTGTTTACAAATTAGCAAGTGAAGAAGCATTGAAGATTGATCAAAAGTGCAATTTTGCAAAGTTGTCAAGCCACGAAAACTCACTTGTAGAATTTATTTCCGACTTTTTGACTATGAAATCTGGAGGAAACAGGAGTGCAAATCCAAGAGCAAAGGAATGTGAAAACAGATTTTGGATCCATGTAGCAAGACCCATTCGCCCTAGGGCGAATCTATCCCAGGAGGACACTCAACAGAGACTTTTGGTGACAGGTACATAAATTCTTACTCATCTCAGATCTACCGAGAGTTTGTTGATTCTGATAGATTGAGGTTTTAAATTGATATTCCATGTTTCAAATTGCATAATTGGATCCATTTAGTATTTTTAATTTATCTCCCAAAAGTGCATTTAAGGCTAATTTACCCCGTCCTCAATCATAAGGAAAACAACAAGATCTCCATTAAGGTTGACATACCTAAGAGTTGAAAGTCAATTTAAACTTAGGGGATCTCTTTTTCCTAATGAATTAAGGAAGATAGGTGCATACCCCTATTATTTTGGGAGAACCCTATTTCCCAACATTTCAGTTACATGCCTTGTTGGTTCATACTTTCTTAAAGCTTCTGATTGTTCTAGGAAACGTAAGGATGTTGATTACCAGTTTGCCATTTTGAAGGAGGTCGTAGAGGAGGTTGGTACTTCTAATATTGTGCAAGTTGTGAAAAATTCAGCCCATGTTTGCAAGCTAGCTGGTTTGATGGTTCAGAGCGCTTACAAACATATTGTTTAGACTCCATGTTGTGTACATGCTTTGAATAATGCGTTGAAAGACATTGGAAAAATAGACTGGGTGAAGGTAGCAATTGTCGAAGCTAGAGACATACAAAAGTTTGTATGTAACCATCACACTTCACTTGCACTATTCCGATCTTATTCAAAGAAGAATTCCTCAAAACAGTTGAGACTAGATATGCTAGCTATTTTATTTTGTTGGAGAGGATGTTGGAGGTGCAGGATGCTCTACAATCCATCGTGGTTTGTGGAGAGTGGCAAAAGTGGCTTCAATCAAAGACAGAAGAAGGGGAGGTGATGAGAGAAAGGGTGCTTAATGACGCTTGGTGGTCCAATATCAGGTAAGAAAAATTGTTTGAGTATGTACTTACTACTTTGTTTTACTTTTTAGTTTTTAATATTTTATTTTAAAATTTTAATCTTCATGATTAATAGTGTTCATGTCATAATGTTGCGTGCAAATATAATTGCTCTGTCATATCACCTGTTGTGAGGGTAATCAAGTATGCGAATATAGACTCTCCTAGCCTTGGAGAGATATATGAGACTTTTGATAGCATGCTTGATCAAATGAAGCAAGCAATCCATGACAAGGATCCTGGATTGCAATTCTATGACAAGCATATTAGGCCTATTGTCACAAAGACCTAGAACACGATGAACACCCCCCTTCATATGGTTGCCTATGCTCTTAATCCAAAATGGTATGCACTTAGACCTGGCCGAATACTTCCTTCTAAGGATGATGAGGTAATGGAAGGGTTTGCAGCAGCCCTTCATAAAATGTATAGCATTGAGGCAACCATACTTCGAGAGTAGTGGCTTCAATTTTTGGATCTTCAGGGTCCTAGATTCAGCAAACTAGAGGCTAGGACGGATAGGGTCACTATTGCACAAAAAAAAACCATTGGATGGTGGAAATTTCATGGGAAGAACACACTAGAGTTGAAGCAACTTGCTATTCGTTTATTCTCACAGATTGCTAGTTCCTCTACTGCAGAGAGGAATTGGTCCACCTATGGCTTCATCCACTCAATTAAGAGGAATAGGCTTACCTCGAAATGAGCAAAACAACTAGTTGTAGTTCATAGTCCCTTGAGACTTCAAGATCAGCACACTACTGAGTATCGACAGACTCCAGCAACATGTTGGGATGTTGATCATGAAGATATGAGGTAGATTGACGAGGAGGAGGTGCAACCAGGAATGGTTGGGCTTCATTTCAATGATCCACTTCAAGTACAGAGTGATAGTGACACGGATAATTCTTTTGATATTGATAGCCCGAATGAGGCATAGTCTCATACATTGTTGTATTTTGAAGTTTGAGACTTTAGTCTTTGAGTTATTTTACTTTAATTTTAAAACTTGAACAACAAAATGCTTTTATATTTAATATTGTTGTCATGAATCTCATCATTAAAGTTTAAAGTTTAAACTTACTGTTGTTTATACTTCATAGTTTATACTGGTGCTATACTACTGTTATACTATTGTTATATTACTACTGTCATAATTTATGCACATATTGATATTATTGTCAGTGTTTCTTAGATCAGATTATACAACTGAAAGTACTTAAAATATTGCAACACATAAGACAATAAACACAGCAAGATACCCTGGGAAAACCCTCCTCTTGAGGGAGAAAAACCCAGCAAATAATTCTCTTACATAAGGTAGAACAAGAGCAAAAATCTGCTTACAACTTAGGCCCAACAATGGCCAATAATTGATACAATGAAACCGCACCTCTCCTAGATGCAAGATATATAAATGCATATGATCTTTCTTGAATTCAGACTGCTGCTATGAAGGTGCGAACTTCTGCTCTAATTGTGAATATACTTGATGAACTTGAATGATTGTAATGACAAGAAAAGACCTTGTGAATATACTTGATGAACTTGAATGATTGTAATGACAAGAAAAGACCTTGTATATATACACTTGAGGCGCCTCCTCAACTTAGGTCGGTCCTCTATGAATAAACATAATAAATGATAATTACAAGGTAGGTCGGCCCAAGCAATAAACAAATCATGCGAACCATTATAGGGTCGGCGCTTTATGCTTATCAAATGTTATTAACATAAATTAAATAGCCGAAAGGCTAACATTTAATTTATGCTTCTTTCTTGAAGCGTGTGCAATGGAAGTGCAGCCCTAAGCTGCTATAACATCAACACTCCCTCTCAGCTAGGGATGATACTTCCACCTACACACGACGCATCATATCAGTATAAAAACAAATAGAATATCACCTCATCGTGATATCAACCATCATGGCTACCTCCATAGATGGTATGTACAAGTGCTCATCACTTAATGTGATGTTGTCACCTCAATATGACTTTCACCATGGCTCCTCCAGAGGGTGACACACAAGTACAAGTAGATCATCACGATTTCCCTCACATGATGTTGTCATGGAGTCACACATATGACATCCACCATGGCTCTCCCAGAGGGTGGAAACAAGGGCTTTCACCTCAAATCTTGAAGAGAAATGCACTACCAAAGACTTGCATCTCAAATCTCTCTCAATAGAGAAATATATTACCAAGGGCTTGCACCTCAAATCTCTCTCAATAGAGAAATGCATTACCAAGGGCTTACACCTCAAATCTCTCTCAATAGAGAAATGCATTACCAATTTAAGGATCACTGATACTAAACTCTTTCTCAGTCAAGGCTGCATTCTCCACCATACCAAGCTTTTCTCCATAATACACAAACTTGATCCTTGAGAGAGGCTTGGTGAGAATCTCTGCCGTTTGCTCATCAATGCTGATATACCTCAACTATATAGCTTTCCTTAGTACCATATCTCTAATATAATGGTACTTGATCTCAACATGCTTTGTTTTGTCATGAAACACGGGATTGACAAAAAGCTTTACACAGCTTTGGTTATCACAGTGTATAATGGTAGGCTCCATTGATTGTCCAAACAATCCAACAAGGAGCTTATGAAGCCACACTGCCTCACGAGCTGCCACACAGGCTGCAATGTACTCTGCCTCGGTTGTACTCAAATCCACTGAAGACTATTTCCTGCTACACCAAGAAATCATAGCAGTACCCAAATTGAAGCAACAACCAGATGTACTCTTCCGATCTGAGACACATCCTGCCCAATCAGAATCAGTAAATCCATGCAGCTCCAAATCCACACTTGAAGAATATCTCAACCCATATCCAATTGTGCCACATAAATATCTCAGGATATGTTTAGCTGCAACAAGATGTATTTGCCTTGGTTCACACATAAACTAGCTAACTGCACTCACTGCATAGCAGATGTCAAGTCTAGTGTTAACTAGATACATCAATGAACCAATCAACTGTCTATACATAGTAGAATCCACTGGATTTGAACTAGCTGCAGCCTTCTTCAACTTATCGAGATTAGTCTCCATGGGTGTAGACATAGGTTTGCAGTTGATCATACCAAACCTTTTGAGAATGTCAATAGTATACTTGCCTTGACTTAGAATCATCTCATCTGGCTTTTGCCAAACTTCTAAGCCAAGGAAGTAATGCATGAGACCTAGATTCTTCATCTCAAACTCTGAAGCTAACTCCTTCTTGCATTTTAGAATGAGGTGTTCCTCACCAATGATAATCAAATCATCAACATATAAAACTAGAATCAAAGCTTCACCACTTACTACCTTGAAGTACAGGTTAGAATTTGAATCATTTTTTGAGAAACCCAAACTCAATAGATACTAATCAATCCTTTCGTACCAAGCACGAGGAGCTTGCTTAAGACCATACAAGGCCTTCTTCAGCTTGCAAACATGAGACTCCTTCCCATCCACCTCAAATCCTTCGGGTTGCTCAATGTAGACCTCTTCTTCTATTACACCATTCAGAAAGGTTGTCTTTACATCCATTTGGTGAATCTTCCATCCTTTAGATGCAGCAATAGCAATGATGGTTCTGACACACGTATATCGAGCCACAGGAGCAAAAGTTTCTTCATAGTTAACTCCCTCTTTTTGAGAAAACCCTCTAGCCACAAATCTAGCCTTGTGTTTCTCAATGCTCCCATCGGCTGCATGCTTGATTTTGAAGAGCCATTTAGAAGACACCACAGATTTGTCTTTGGGTCTAGGAACTATATCCTAAACTCCGTTTTTAAGTATGGACTGATACTCCTCAATCATGGCATCTTTCCATAATTGTTGACTAGAAGCTTCTTTGACGTTTGAAGGCTCTAACTCAATGATCTGACTCATCAAAGCAACATAACTAGAGAACTTATGAGGTCTCTTGCTTTCTCTGAAAGGTCCTCTTGGGGCTGCAAAATTTTCTGCCTCCTGCAATGTCCTACGAGCCCAAAGAGGCCTTTTCTTTCCAGTCACAATATCTAAAGGCCCATCAGTAGGATCCAAGGGTTCGACTGGATCATCATCTTCTTTAGGTTCTGGAGCCTCCTTCAGGGTCTCTGGAATATGGTCAACTTCCATATCTTGAGGAGGTTCTTCTTCATCGATTTCCATAGGAGTGCCCTTGGATCTTCTGAAAGCAACATCTTCCTCAAATGTGACATCTCTACTGATCTCAATAGACTTCTGACCTGGAATGTAGATTCTGTAGGCTTTCGATGTCTCACTGTAGCCAACCAGAATTCCCTTCTTCCCAGAAGGTTCTAACTTTGTTCTCTTTTGCTTTGGAATATGAACATATACTGGACAACCAAAGATCCTCAAATGACTAACTTCTGGTTTCACCCCTGAGAATGCTTCTTCAGGAGTTTTATTCTCCAAGATCCTGTGGGGACTCCTGTTCTGAACATAGACGGCTATCCTAGATGCCTCAGCCCAGAGAGAGATTTGCAGATCTTGATTATGAATCATAGCTTTGACTGCTTCCACAATAGACCTGTTTTTCCTTTCAGCAATACCATTTTGTTGTGGATTATAGGGAACACTAAACTCCCTCTTAATCCCTGCTTCAATACAGCAATCACGAAATGTGTCAAAGGTGTATTCTCCACCATTATCAGATCTCAAAACCTTGATCCTTTTTCTAGACAGGTTTTCAACTTGAGCCTTGAATTCTCTGAATCTTTCTAATACTTCTTCAAATTCTTTAGATCTCAAGAAATAAATCCAAGTCTTTCTAGAGTAATCATCAATAAAAATAAGGTAATACAAGAAACCACTAGAAGATGCTACAGACATTGGACCACATAAATCAGAATGAATGAGATCAAGAATACATTTAGACCTACTTTCACTAGAATGAAACGTACCTTTTGTATTCTTGCCTAGGGTGCATCCTTTGCATGTACCTTCATGTTCCTGGTTGAATTTCGGAAGACCAGTGACCATCTTCTCCATGATAGGTAATGCTCGAAAGTGGATGTGGGCCAATCTTCGATGCCAAAGATCACATATGCTGGAAGAGTTATGCACAAGAGCTTGAAGGGGACGAGTGCATAGCCTGTAGAGACATTCATGTCTAACTCCAATCACTTGAGCAGTTTTGAAGTTGGAGTTCTTTGCCCATATAAGAACTTTGCCTTTAGAAAATACAACTTGATAACCCTTGTCTTCTAATGCTGAAATGGAGACAAGATTCCTCTTTATCCCTAGAACAAACAGTACATCATTCAACTCCAATGAGATCCCAGAATCCAAGTGAAGAGAGGAGTTTCCAACTCCTTTCACATAATATATAGCATCGTCTCCAATAACGACTTGCTCACTAGAGTCACTCTCCACTAAGTTTGAAAGGTGTCCCCTGAAACCGGTGATGTGCCTAGAGGCACCACTATCAATCAGCCAAGTGTTGGCGTTGGTAGATACATTGCTTGACAAGGCTGAATAGAACAGATAATCACTGGAGTCCTTCTGCGGACAACTTCTTCAACATTTGCGGTGGCAACCTGCTGCTTAGGTCTGAGAGGACATTCCTTTGCAAAGTGACCATACTTATCACAACGAAAGCATTGAATCTTGGACATGTCTCATTTCCTTTTGAAGGCAGGAGCACCATCATTTCCATTTTCTCGATTCCTCTTGAAGAACCCTTTCTTAAAGGTTTTTCCTTTCTTTGACGAATTAGAGGCAAGAACATGTATTTCTTCATTCTTTGAACTTTGACCAATGCCCCTAGCCGTTAGTCTCGACTCCTCTTGAATGCAATCAATCCTTAATCGATCAAACTTGGGAAGTTTAGATCATGCACTGATTCCTTGAATAAACGACTCCCATGAAAGCGGAAGACCATTGAAAGCAAGCATAGTCAAGTCTTTGTCATCAATCATGTGACCAATTGTGGAGAGCTGATCTCTTATCTCTGAAATCCTCATGAAGTAATTACAGATTCTCCTTTCGCCATTTTCACATGATGAAGTTGTTGCTTCAGTGCAAGTGCTCGACTGGTGTTGTTGATTTCATACATCTCTTCCAAAGTTGTAAACATTTCTCTTGTTGTATCCAACTTGAAGACAATTGGTACAACATGATCCTTGACGGAATCAACTAACACTTTCTTTGCCATAGTATCCTTCTCCCTCCACTACAACTTCTCTTCTTCCTCCTCAGGTTCGGGAACTTTTGTTTTCACAAACTCAGCCAAATCATTCTCTTCCTATGTGAGCATGATCCTGAACCTCCATGATGTGTAGTTCGAAACTCCTTCGAGTCTATCCTCGATTTTCAGACCATTCACCATCTTGAAATTTGAATTAGGAGATAGACTGAAAAAGATTAAAGTGAGTGCTGCAAACTAAATCTGATCACAATCTTTTTCACACCCACTCTGATACCATGTTAGTGTTTCCTAGATCAGATTATACAACTGAAAGTACTTAAAATATTGCAACACATAAGACAATAAACACAGCAAGATACCCTGGGAAAACCCTCCTCTTGAGGGAGAAAAACCCAGCAAATAATTCTCTTATATAAGGTAGAAGAAGAGCAGAAATCTGCTTACAACTTAGGCCCAACAATGGCTAATAATTGATACAATGAAATCTCACCTCTCCTAGATGCAAGATATACAAATGAATATGATCTTTCTTGAATTCGGACTGCTGCTATGAAGATGCGAACTTCTGCTCTAGTTGTGAATATACTTGATGAACTTGAATGATTGTAATGACAAGAAAAGACCTTGTATATATACACTTGAGGCGCCTCCTCAACTTAGGTCGGCCCTCTATGAAGAAACATAATAAATGATAATTACAAGGTAGGACAGCCCAAGCAAAAAACAAATCATGCGAACCATTATAGGGTCGGCCCTTTATGTTTATCAAATGTTATTAACATAAATTAAATAGCCGAAAGGCTACCATTTCATTTATGCTTTTTTCTTGAAGCGTGTGCAATGGAAGTGTAGCCCTAAGCTGCCATAACATCAACAATTATTTCTATGATGCTATTAGTTATTGACATATTTGATATTTCAGATTGCTCTCTTTCTCTCTATATATATAATATATTTTTAAAAATTCATATATCGTTGTCCCCCCACCATCCCCAAAAATCGGCACTCGAACTGTCGTCCCTGAAACACATCCCCTGTCGTCCCCCCGTCCTTGTCCCCGAAACATTGTGGAACATAGCAATCTGCTCTTCCGTTCCACGAATATCTCCAATGAAGTGCAAGTAGACCTTCGTTATGAAGCCTTCCCAAGATGAATTGGGTTTTCATCCAAGTCACCTTATATCTGCAAGGGTTTCCGTCCTTGGAATATGATGTAAATAAATTGTAGATCAAAAGGAATAAGATAATATGCTAAATGATGATTTGAAACGCCTCAAAGACATATTTATACTTGTTAGGTGCTCAAACTTTATTTAAATATTTGAATTTAATATGTTTTATTGTCCTTTTTGGAGCACCCCACTCAAAGAATTAAAATAAAATTATTTTATTTATTCTGGACCCCTTTTAACCTCCAAATGAGTCATCCTCCTTTCAACAAAATAATATAGTTTTAATTATTTTGATGTCTCCAAAAATAATATTAAATTATGGAAAATTATTTTCCAAGCTCCATTTGTCCAACAAAAATCCCTAAGTCTGAAAATTGCGTCCACTGCAAAAAAAGGGGACTATACAATCCTCCCTTCCCAAGATTGCTTGCCCTCAAGCAATAACAAACCTGCATCCTCCAAAACTCCAAAGGCTCCATCCTTCAAGAATGCAAAATCCATCAAGGACCAAACACTAGACCAATCTGAAGCCCTGAAGAAAGCCATGCATGTCAACAAGTGATGAAGAGTGTGAACTCTGAAATACAAACACAAGTCTCCAAGCTTCCCCTGCTCCACTCTGATACAATCATCAATGCCCCGTGAGTTGTGAAGAACCTCATCAAGCTCCCAACGAAAAAGTGTGTCAATGATGACACCACCTAGATCCCAAATCACCACATCCTTGCATCCATCAAAAATGAGGGGATGGAAGCATCTCAAAGTGCTATGTAATGTCCCCTTTTCCTAGCCAGTGGTCAGTTGCAGAGGTTAGTCCATCACTTGGTCCCATTGGACTAACAGTGTGGTTAGGGGGGCCTATGAGGGTATTTACGGACTTGTTCAATCAACCTTTTGAGCTCAATCAGTGTTTTCCCATTTCAATGTTTACCAAGGTTCTCGCAGTGTGCTTTTCGAAGCTTATTCAGACACTTGAAACGTACTTACTATTTATAGTAAGTCAATGGGGTTTCTAGTATGGTCAATTGGTGGTGTACAATATTGGGCTTGATGGCGAATTTATATCCCAGAGTTATCTTGGTTTTACTATGATCCTATGCATTAAGTTTTAATAACGTCAATTATAAAGTCAAATTAAAATATTTAACTTTGTGTGTTATTAATAAATTAAAAGGACTTTATATTAAAAGGGGATATAAGTGATTTTTAAATTAAATAAATTATATTTCAAATGTCAACTTGGGTGTGGGGTTTTGGAGAAGATATAAAGCCATTTGGAGCTCATTTGTGAATCATCTTGGAAGGAGAAAATTGTTAGGGCTGCAGATAGATTGGAGAGTCTGAAAATCTGAGCTATATATATATCTTTCAAGGATTATTGCAAACTATTATACATATTGCATTGGCTAACCTATTGCGAATTGTAGTCGTTGTTGGCGTTTCAATTAGCACCTCTGGAGTGCTTCTTGGAAACGGACAGCTATTGCAAGTGTGTTAGTACATGCTCTTCGGATTATAGAGAGGAAGATCTCTCTTTGCTGATTTTATATTGTAAAAAAGGGGTGTACTAAGATTTCCTATCTTTTTTACTCAACGGCAGGACACAAGGGTGCATAAACCAATGCGCCGTACCTAAGCTTTTTCTCTGGTTTCCGCAGATCTTAACTACGACTAACTAAGCTTCTAAACTATCCTACCTCCTCAAGATAAACAGAGCATGAGGGCGTAGGAGCGAAATGGTATGGTTGGATCACTTGAATCCTCCGTCTCAATGGAATATGGCCGAGGCTCTGAACCTTCGGATATATACCAAGATAGGGCTCGATACAAGCAAACACTCGTTACGGTAAACTGGATCTGAGACTTGCCAAGGAGGAGGAACCCCTATCCGAGGTATAGGCTTGGAAGCAGCTCACTGGAAACAACAAGGAACGATGGCCTTTCTAACAGGATTCCCGAGGAGGTGACGACACCTGTCCAAAGTCTAGGCTGCAAGAGAGATCATTAAACAACATCAAACGATAATGATCGATGACAAAATATCCAAGGAGGCGACGACACCTGTCCAAGGAGGAGATTGAAACAATGCACTATTTAAAAACAAGACTTTGAATAACTCAAATAATTAGATCAATCAAGCTTGCACCATCTGATTTATTTCTTCAAGGTTCTTCAAAGAATTACAAAGGTCGGGACAGCAAAGGCACGAAATCATGCACAATTGCAATCAACCAATGAACTCTCATCCAAGAGTGAACAGATATAAACAAGCGAACTCTGGCAACAGCGGCGCAGCAATTTTGCTAGCAAATAAAGGTTAAACAAATAAAGAACCCAAGGCTCTTATTTATAGAAACTCAAAGGAGTACGCAACCCTAAAATCTCCATGAGTTAACAAACAGTTCTTGCCAATCAGCAAGATATTATTCTATGTTTAAAAGTAGGTGAGCAAACAGTTAACTAGAAATCTACTTTAGTTAACTGAAACTAAACAAAAGTCAAACTGGAAGTCTACCTCAGTTGACTGACACCTAACTAAAAGTAAACTTATGTTA
Organism: Sequoiadendron giganteum; assembly: GCA_007115665.2. NCBI lineage: Eukaryota > Viridiplantae > Streptophyta > Pinopsida > Cupressales > Cupressaceae > Sequoiadendron > Sequoiadendron giganteum. The sequence goes on from CM021110.1 coordinate 372,580,844, forward strand.
CAAATGTGTCTCCAAATAGACATCCACCTTTTGAGGAGATCTGAGATCCACAAATCGTGGGAGTCAAATAGACATCCTAAATTAGTGGGATCTGACATGCATGATCTGTGGAGATCTGGAGTCAACTTGGAAAGAGGCATCAAGTTGACTTCAGTCATCATTAATGCTATTTGGAGGGTAGGACGTCCTCCCTTGGTGCTTTACACCTCTTCACCACTGGTCAACAATGTCTCTATCCAGTCATTGACCTCTTCGGCCTCCGGGCAATTAATGCTCTTCAAGATGACTATGTGCCGTCTAAGCATTTCTTCACCCGTCGCAAGCTGCTGATGATAGGTTATGCATTGGGCAGCTGCTTCATCTAACTGGACAGACATGGCTGCAATTTTGGCTAATTTGCAGCCATTGGGATCTTCAAGGAATGAAGATCGGATGACCTCCTGGAATCGTGTCTGCACTGTTTCAAGTTCCACATATTCTCCTCCTTCCCGCTGATATTCTAACTCAGGGAAGGATATTACCAACGTTCTTGCGAAGTTGATAATATTGGCGACGAAGCGTCTATAGTCAATCAGCTCCACAGAGTTGGCATCATAGGCTCTCACCTTGTATGCCACCTGTTCTTTCCACTCAAAGAGATGGTGTTTATTTTCTGTGGTCGTAACTGATTCATATGCTTGTTGCAAATCAGCAACTGTCGCCTCCTCTCTCGGCCTCTCTTGAGCTGCCTTTACATCTGACTTCTGGATTTCTGATCGAAGTCCATGTGCTCTGTCTCTCAGCTGATATGCTTCTGTCAACACACACCGCCCTTTGACGACAAACTCATCCACTTGACGTCTCAAGTGTTTACCGTATGTAATCAACTGATGATGGTTTCTTTCAGCTGGGAGATCCAACAGTCCTTGAGGCAAAGCCGAGGAGTTTGGAGTGTCATGTATCAAACTAGAAATGTACAACTTTAGTTGACGGATTTCAGCCTTCAAGGCTGCTTTGTCTTGTCCATCTTTTGTCATCCTTTCTTTGACACTCGCCGAGGCAATTCCAAGAAGGTCTGCCTCCACCTGTCGAGTGGTCTTTCCAAGGTTCACCTTTGAAAGCGTGAAATCCTCAACCCTCACATTATGTATATCTTTGTCTTCAGGTGGGGCAGCAGTCTCTATGATAACCTCGTTCTCTGCATTCTTTTCTACATGCGTCTGCTTCTTCAACTTCTTTACCGGCATGTCTTGTGGGACATGATGGAATTCAGAGAAGTCAAGCTGATAAGAAGGCCTCTCCCTCTTCCTCCCAAGCGAGCTTTCCAGCCAGATAGAATCTCGGCTAGCATCGCTGGGAGGAGGAACATAGGTCCCCTGAATGCTAGAAGAACGAGACTGTGCCGTGGCAATGTCTCGTGGTGGCGAGTCCAAATCAATAGGACTTTGTGACCTCTGTGATGGTGGTGAAGCTGGTGGCTCTGTTTCTATCACTGGCACCGCTTCTGCTGCAACTTCTTCTACAATGGTTTCCATCTCTACAGCGATTATTTCAATCACTGGTTCTTGTGTAGTTGCAGCGGTCTCAACTGTCTCAGGCAAATTGGTGGCTGTCTCCACCTGTACCTCTTGCCGGCTTGTGCTGGCAATTCCTTTTCTCCCCCATGTGCTTCCTGACATCCGCATTCCTTCTGGAGGAAAGCTCATCTTCTTCTGTCTGGGTTTCCTCCTAGACGTGGAAGGTAGTGTAGACTGAACCGCTGGCGGCTCTGATCGGGGAAGTACTACCTTCCTTGTCCTTTTACTGTCCAGGTAGAGTTGACTGTGTCGAACTACTCTACCCGTTCTTTCCTCAATAGACGTACTCTCTTTCGCGTACCAGTCTACCTTGCCGAGTGGTTGTGAATCCACTAGACCCGTGAAGAAGGAAGAAAGAATAACTTCTCCTTCGTCTTCAGATAAGCCCTCGATGTCTTCTGACATGAATTCTGCAATCTGCGAGAGCTTGAATCTGCTATGGTTCCTTCTTCTCACTTCGAACTCATCCTCGCAGTTGACCCAAAAATCTTCCATGAAAGGTTCATGTGATGATCTTTGCTCAAGGTGAGCTGCGAAGATGCCTCTGGGGTCATAGGATGGCCTCCTGTCGATGAGGTACTTGAGATTAAATCTCACTATTTCTTGGCTTATCAACCTTGCATCGGCTGCAGTCCTGCATCTGTAGAGTCCCATCTGAAAAGGAAAGTTTGCTGCAGTCTTTTTCTTTATGCGAAGGTAAGAGTGAACCTCGGCCAATTGCCTCAGGAATTCCATGAACACTACCCTATCTGAGGGGTAACGTGGCATCATGGCGGGGTGGCCATTATAGCCATACACGCGTATGTAGGTGAAAGTGGGGAATTGTATGAACCAATCCGCCCAGTCCACCATTGCTGCCTTAGCTGCTGGTGAAATACGCACGTGCATCTCATGGTCTAGCTCGTGCACGGTGTGCATAGTAAAAAGGTCATTTATCCTTTTGAAATGTCTTTCCGCTAGAGTGAACTCCAAGCGAGGAAAGTATTCTTGTACCTTTTGCACACCCAGGGTTCCCACAGTGTTTAATGTTCTGAAATCGCCTTGGAAGGCTATCAGGTAGACCAGGTATGAACACATGTGGAAACGGTGCTCTTCTAGAAACCCGGTGAATTGTTGGTGGAGTGTGTCACTGATCAGGGAGGCCCAGTCGTAACGTTCTTTTCTGCTGATTATCTTGCCAATAATGTAGAACATCCACGGCTGGAAGGATTTTCCCTCCTCTTGTCCAGTGACTCTGCTGAGTAGGGTGATTAGCACTCCGTACTCGTCTTTGAATTCTCCTCTACCAACCAATCTGGGCAAGCTGGTTCTCTTTGTTTTCAGCCAATGTTCAGCCATTATAAGCGAACACTTGTCCTTCGAAGCCTCGAATGCCTTTTCGCATTCTGTCACTGATATGACCTTCTTGGTAGGGCATGGTGGAATTGCAAAACAAGTCTCTATGTCCACCGGCTTCAAGCTGCAAATCACCCTCCCGTCTACTGACAGGATCTCTCTTGTAGTCGGGTTGTAATGCTTAGTGCAAGCAATTACAAGCTCGATGCTTTGTAAGGTGATTGGAATAGATGCTGCTTGAAACAAACCGGATTCTTCGATGTTCTGCAATGTGATTTGATTCATGCCCTCCAAGTCTTCAGAACTGACCTCTGGATTTTTCTGCCATAAGTCTGTATCAGTCGTTTTCAGGTAATCATGGTATAAGACCGTTTTGGTCTTGTATTGTACCTGAGAGTACTGCATTCTGAAAACCTTGAATATTGACTGGGCACTTGACCCTGTTCTGACACTTTTCTGGAACTGCTAAAAATAGCCTCGCCGGGGGTAGTTTTTACGAAAAATTCTGAGACATGGGTTTTGTTAAGAATGATTTTCTAAACAGACCCAGATCGTCAGAAATTCGAAAAAACGAGTTTTTCTTTGACATGCAAGAGCCCTTCGGTGGCAGAGGCAGCAAGGGCACCAGAAAGTGATTTTTCTCGAAAAAATCTAACACATGGGTTTTGTTCGTGCTTCAAAGCCAAACAAACCCAGTTTGTCCATTTTTCAATATTATGACTTTTTCCGGAAACCCTAAAAAATAGGGGCAGCAGGGCTACTTTTTCTGAAAAAATCTACCATGTGGGTTTTGTTGAAAAAGCTGTGCTGATCATACCCAGTTGGTCAGATCTGTGATAATCTGTCGTTTCCTGTGACATGCAAAAGAAATATAGACAGAAGTAGAGGAAGTAGACAAAAGATGGATTGGAAGTTATAAACTGCCACTTTGCAATAATCTGTCTCTGGAAGCAATCTTGGGAGAAGAATGCTTTTACTGCCAATGATCTTCAAAAATATTGAAGATCCGTTCAAAACCCCTGCCAGATCTTGAAAACTTGTTCTTGGGAGCTACTTGATGTTTTATCCTTCAACCTGCAAAAAAGAATAATGAGGAAAGGGACGCCTAGCATGAATATAAGGCAATTAGGGTTAAGATCCACAAAGTATGGAAGATAACTCATCATTCAGGCCTGATTTGGAGTTCCAAAAGATGATTTCCACTGATTGCGAAGTGTTTTTCTCTTTTTTGGCTCCAAATTTGCTAACTCAAGTCAACATTTCTGTTTGACTTCTTTTAGGCGTCCAACCTTGAGTTTGATCATTTTTGTCTATTTTGCAAGCTGAAGTGCTCCCGTTTGATCTTCGATTCAAGTTACTCAATTGATCTCAGGCAGTGTCCGACAGTTCTGTTGTCGAGGCGGGATCAGTATGATTAGATATGCCTAGGAGAGATTAACTCAGAAAACTGAGTTTAGGTCTCCAGAAAGAAAGGCGCCTTTTCTTGAAAGGGGGGCTTTTGACAATGCCTTAGTCAATTTTCATTGACTTGTTCTTCATTTTGACCTTTTCAGACCCTTTTTGCTTTGATCTGACGTTCCCGATGTTTGATGAATCAAATGATTCTGCTTGACGATGCGTCGGGTAGCCGGTTCAGTCTTGTTCATGATGCCTGACTTTTAGTGGAAGCTGGCAAGTTTTGGGCCTTCAAACTAAAGGGCGCCCCTGGTCAGCAGGGGCGCTTTTAGCTTTTGCTTGGTTTCATCTGGGTTGTGGACTGCCAGTCTTTGACCCTCTCCATCAGTCGATTGATTTGTCGGAAGTTCTTGCTGATAGTCTCGCTGACGAGATAGGTCATAGCTGAGAAGGTCATCCTGGGAGGTAGTGAAGATTCTGGCTAAATCTGGATACCTTTAGGAAAGGGCGCCTTTCCTTGAGAGGGGCGCTTTTAGCCATGCCTTAGCCATTTTCTGGCTTATCTTTCCAGTTTTTTTAAATTTGACTTTTTCTGCTTGATCTCATCTCGTGATCGTCTGGTGTGTCTTGTGGACTTGCTGTTAGATTGCTCACGTAGCCGGGAGGAAGCTGGAAAGATATCATGTATAAAGCTACAGCTTCTGGATTCATCTGATGTCTGCAACTGAGGGGCGCCCCTGGCCAACAGGGGCGCTTTTACCTTGAAGCTCTTTGATTTGGCACTTCTGTCGTCAATGGATTCTCCATACTTCGCTGACGGTTGGTCAATGATCCCTGAATCAGATGATCTTGCTGATTGTTTCGTTGTCGAGCCAGTATGAAAGTGAAGAGGATGACTGTTTTGACAATGCCAAATGATTTGATTTGTCCTCTGAGATCCAAGGGCGCCTTTCTTCAAGAGGGGCGCTTTTAGCCACTATAGACTGTGTTTTGCCTTGGTAGACAAAACGTGCACCTTCCAGACTTAGCCAAATTTTGGCCTTTTCCGTTTTGAGAATCTCCTTCGTTGAACGTCATCATTTTCATCCTTTTCCGCCATGGTTTCTTCGTTGAAGCTTTTGAGGTTTAGCTTTCAGCACCTGGTACTGGCCAATCTGCCATTAATGGCTGCAGAGCTCCTAACTTTGTTCCTGAAAAATAGAAATAGACCCACCAGAGTAAAACATAATTTTTGATAATTCTGACTTGATCAGTGTGATTGTGAAGGCAATTAATCCTATTAGAATTATTTTCAATCATTTCCGGGAAGATCCTATTTTTTAGGGTTTCCATAAAAATAGGGGTGTAAAACCCTAATTTTCATTTTTTCAAAATTTTAAGCATAGGTTCCTTGACAGAAACCCACAAAGATTTCATATTTGGTTTGACCTAAAACATACTTTCGATGGCATTTTTACATTGTTTAACTCAATTTAAGCAGAATGCCAAAAATTTCATTTTGGGTATAACAGTCGTGTGCCTTGGGCGATGGATTTTTACATAGCCCGAATCCTTGGAACTTTTTTATAGCTTCCCTTTCTCACAACAATCTTATACCGCCCTTATGTAATAAGGTGTGATCTCCAATGATATAAGTAACGGTCAGGGAATGACATCTAGTCAGTGATACCATTCATTCTAGTCCCACATCACCTTCACCACCATACCAGCAATATCAACTCATGCAATTTCTTCACTCATCCATATTATTTTCAACTATGCAGCTCTCAAAGAAATTATTTCTTCTTTTATAAAGGTGCGATGATGAAAAATAACAATTTCCAATGTTGCGATAAATATAAGTAATTCCCAATGTTGCGTTGGAAGTAAGTTAACCACAAAGAACAAAATATTGGTTTCTTAGAATTGCAATGATCGTCTAGCTCCCATGCCTTCCACACTTACAATATGCATTCCCTTATATTGGCGATAAGGGAGAGGCAGAATCGACAGCTAATATTGAAGAGGACGTATGATTTCTGGGAAGTATTATGACCCATTACCTTATAAATAGAGTCACATTTCTAAATCAAAACTACAGTATGCTACCCAACACTCCAGACATTTTTGAACCTTGGTTAATCAACTAGGACGCTTCCAATTAAATTGCTACAATTCTCTACCACAAAGCAAATAATATCTAGGAATTAATTCCCAGAAAACTACGATGTCTTCTTGCTATGTCTTCTTCCATTGAACTCTGCCCATCGCATCTTCTACTGCACTTTCAATATTTCATAGAGGCAATGGCTTATCTTATATCACGATATTCCCAAGCTGTACCATCTATTTCATATAATGCAATGACCTTTGAAAACTCCCGACTTGAAATCTATTGTACCCAAACCAAATTTTTTGCTTCATTAAGTCATTTGCTTAAAATGGTCTAAACCTTGTTAAAAATGACGTCAAAACTTAGTTTTTGGGAAAATTAAGTATGGGCTTTGAGTCAATGTGATGTCAAGAAGATACTAGCAAATTTTGAAAAAATTGAAAATTAGGGTTTCTAGACCCTTGTTTTCAGGTCAAAAAACCCTAAAAATTGAAACTTGTCAAAATTGACTAAAAATGTTTTTGATTGGCTTATTTTGCCTCACGATTACAATGGTGAAGTCAGATTTAGTTAAAACTCAATTTAAGCCTGGTGGGTAGTTTTGTTTTTCAAGTGAAAAGTTAGCATCTCCAAGGTCAACAATAGCAGATGGCCAAGTACCAGGTGTTGAAATCTAAGCTTGAAATGCTTCAGTGAAGATTCTATGGCGAGATATGTCTGAAATGATGTTTCATCTCGGAGGGGATTTTCGGGGACGTGAAAATACTGAAAAAATTTCCAACTTTGGAGCAAAAGCGCCCTTGTGAGCCAAGGGCGCCCTTGATTTTGGAGACCCAAATCAACCTTTTGTGATTTGTTACTTCCAAGAAAACTTCTCTAGAATCCTGTTAGCTTCGCGATGAGCCAGCCAGCCAGTCCGAAAGACATGTTTAGCACCTGAAACTGGAGTTTGAACGCGAAATGAGGGAGATGAAAAAATGACTAACACTAGAGTGAAAAGCGCACCTCTTAACCAAGGGCGCCCATCTTTTTGAAACACCAGATGAAGGTTTTTTATCAAGTGACACCTAGGATGTTTGTCTTAGACTTCATCTGGCTTCGCAATGCATCCATCAACGGGTGAATATGAGTTGTTGAACTGTCGGTATCAGGAGTCAAACATAGGGTTTTAGTCATGGTCAAAATGTCCAGAAATAGCAAAAGCGCCCCAGGAGGCCAAGGGCGCCCGAGGTTTTGGAGCCTCAGATGCAGTCTTTTTTATCATCTCTGATACTCATCCTATCTATGTTGCTTCCAACTTTCCGTTGCATACCTCAGCTGGGTCAGAAGACTTGTTAGCAGCCTATAGTGGGAGTTTAAGTGGTTTTTAGCCAGTTGTGAAAATGGTTGTCTGGGGAGAAGTTTTTTAGCTGTCAAATGATGTTTTAATGAGAAGTGCTCTCCAAGAGCTCTTGTTCAGAATCCAACCAACTCCGCAGTGAGCCTGTCAGCTAGTTCTAAACTTTTGCCAAACATCGAGAAACCTAAGATGAAGTTAGGTCAAAAACACCTTGAAAATGATGAAAATGCATTGAAAATGTTTAAAAGTCTTGAGGTCAAAAGCGCACCTGAAGGCTAGGCGCGCCTTGAATTTTGAGGCCTCGGATGGATGAATTAGGATTTGGAACCTCAAGGAGACTTTTGTCAGATTTGATCATGCTCTTTAATGAAACTGTCAACCAATCAATCCGACATGTCAGTCAATCAGAATCAGTGATTGAACGTGAGCTCCGGTGATGTTTTCAAATCCAAATTTTCAAGAAATTGGCTTAGTCTGGAAAGAGACACCTAAAGTCAAAGGTTGACTTTTTGAACTCAAGAGAAGTGGCGCCCTTTAAAGGTGGTGATAGCTAACTGAAATTAGATCTTCAGTCCAACTCTTTTTAAATCGCCTTCTCTTGACTTATTTTTGCCTGTAACTAGGCAAGTTCTTTTTCCATGCGCCTGTTAACTTAAGTGTTGGAGGTGGCGCCCTAATTAGGGCGTATTTTTCAATTAGTTAACTATTTTAATGACTAGTTACAAGCTAGGCGTTGTTGTTGGAGGTCCAATCAAAAGGCTAGCACCATTTTCAAGATTATGCATGGATTTATGACACCTTTGAGGATAAATTTTATTTATTAAGGCATAGGCGTCCATTATTCTTCATTGCAAGTGAGATAAAACACGCCTTTCTTGAGCAAATAAAGATCAAAAGATGCTACAGGTGTCAGAATTCAGTGTTCTTCGTAGCAACGGATCCAAAATGTTAAGAGGAAGAATATTACGAACTTTATTTTCCCTTTGCATGCAGGTTACATCGAATCCAATTCAAGCATAGGCGACTTTTACAGAAGCAGAGACACAAAAACTTCTGTCTTATGTCTTAAATTCTTCTATTCTCGTCTTAGATATTCTTCGCATGTCAAAGTAAACGGCGCAATTTTCAAAAATAGATCATATTGGTTCATATATTTCAGCGACAGTAGCAAAACCCATGTCTTAGATTTTTTTAAGAAAATTGCCTTGCTGCCTCCATTCTGAAGCACTGTGCTTTGTCCGAAGATCTCTTTGTATATGGGCCTAAAACTCATTTTTTCCAAAATCGAATCATCTAGGTTGGCTTAGAATTTCATTGCCTACAAAACCCATGTTTCAAATTTTCTCGGAAAAAATTGCCCCTAGTGCCCCTACAATTCTCGACTGAAAACCTTTTGCATGCTTTGCTAAAACTCAATTTTTCAAATTTTTGTCGATGTGGGTTTGCTTAGAATTCAATTCTATACGAAACCCATATCTCAGAATTTTTTCAGAGAATTTTACTTCATCCGGCTATTTTTAGCCTATCCTAAAGCTTTTTCAACTTTTTCTGAAAGTTGTCCTAGCATATCCAACTTTTTAGTCAAAAATCAAGTTTTTTAAGAATGCAATTCAACCCCATAGATTACAAGGCCAAATCGGTCTTTGTGCACGACTTTTTGAAAACTATCGATACAGACTTGGGTCATGTATATCCTGTGGTCAATCTGAGCACGTTGGAGGGTACAAGCAGCACTACAATCAAAAATCTTGAGTGTTCCAGATTGTTGGCAGCAACGTCTATTACTATCACGGTCTTCAATCTCGAGTTTGTGATTGCTTGCATTAAGCATTATGACTCGTTTACCAAACAAATCAGGTCAGCCAATGGGAGAATTGTTGAAATGAACCCCCTTAATTTTTTTGGATTTTCAACACAAAAAAAACCAGCATTCAAACACTGGTTAGCGTTAGCTACAAATCTAAATCTGCTCATGAAGTAATCCTCACCAAGAATGTTCACCAAGATCCCAATTTGGGCGAGGTAATAGCATATGATTCGGGGATCGTTAGGAAAATCAGAACTGAAATACAATTCATTTGTTGAGCAGGCATACACAAGCGGTGGGAATACTCCACTTATTCAGTGGGTGTGATTATTACAATTATTTTAAGGCGGCAAGCCAACCATATAACCACACTTCCACTTGTACAGTGGGGGTATACAAATACTCACAACCACTTATTTTGTGGGGGGAATACAACATTAAGAAAGATGCTTTATTAAATTCAACCACTCAATCGTGGGAGTATAAAATAAACTAAAAATTGCAGCAATGAAACAATAGTTGTTAGTAGTACTAATCAGCTTACAAACAAATGACATACAGCTGCAATATAGCAAAGATAAGCTTCCAAAAACATTAGATAGTTAGAGTAACAATTCCTCTAACTCTTACAACATGAATTGTCATAGGAATGAAGCTCAAAACAGCATAATATCAAAATTGAACTAATCTGATCAGAAACATAAGGTACAGAAAATCAAACCAGCAATGAAGAGATTCACCAAAATGTTCATAGTTCCACCAAACAGAGTCCGTTTGACATGAGACTGAAAGAAGATGAATCCTAGAGCAAAGGCATCCAAAACACAGCAACTAGACACCTTCAAACTTCACACTTGTCAGTGGCACGAATCCCAATGCAGCCAGGCAAGAAGGTACGGCCTCCAGAAAGGGTCGACCTTCTCTCAAAAATTACAATCTTCACAAAAAAATCTGCAAACTTGCAGAAAGGGGTGCCCTCCACAGTAGAACAGCTTGGACCAATACCCAGAACGATAGGAAAATCAATGGCGAAGCAGTGATCAGAAATTCGCTTCAGCCATGAACCAATCAGCAACTCAATAATAGGTTATATAGTACCAACCTGTTAAATAACATCAGAAATAAAGCTCCATCTGCACTCCTGTGTGAAGTACAGTCTCAAAGACCCACCTAGGAAGCCATAGTTTCGGGCCCAAAGGAAGGATTGAAAAATGCTAAGCTTCCCCCTTAGCCAGGTTCTGGATTTCAAACCAGCAGCATAACTTTACTTTCAATATTCAAAGATACCAAACAATGAACAAGGCACCAATATACAATCTTCAATTGGAAAGTGAAACAATTTGTAACTCCTAGAAGTCGAATCACTTCATCTCCCAAAGGGACACCACCTTCTAGCATTTACTTTATTCAAAATATCAAAACATTCTCCTTTGGGCATCCATTTCAATTTGCAACAATAATCATTTAAAATAAACATTAATTGCATATTAAGTTCGACCCCCTTTAAGTCCCCTTCATTAAAAAAACTTGAAGTCATCAAGCCTAGGCATGGGGTACAACTTCAAGACATAAAATTGACTAAGTCTGGAACTCAGCCCAAGGAGGGATAGAAGCCAAAACCAAAACCAACGCTCAAACTGATTCTGCCAGAAATAGAATGATGATCTGAGCAGAACTACTGATGATGCCACAGCTAAAAATAGACTTTCTAAAAATAGCCAATACCATAAATAGTAAGTTAACTTCAAATTCTTCAAAAAGCCAAACTGGACAACCACACTACCCAAAATAGAAATGTGAACTGCAGATGATTGAACTGCTGCTAGAATGATACTGCAATAAATAGACTTACTAAAACTAGCAACTGATATAAATAGTAAGTTTGCAAAACTTCATCTGAGCAGTAAACATGACTTACTATAAATAGTAAGTGTGTCCAAACGCCTTGTGAGCATAATCCGGGAAGCCAACATGACTTACTAAAAATAGTAAGTGACTGGAAAGGTTGTCAGATGGAGGTGCATGTTACACCATTCTGAAGCTTTCTTAACACCCAGAAAACTCCACCAAACATGCATCAAAAACTCTCGCATGCAAGCCCTCAAAACTGCATCTGAAACCTCTTAAAAATTAGGAAACCCTAATTTTCGATTCTGCTTAGCCTACGAGTTTCCAGAAATAAGCTAAATCCTTAAGGAAAGCGTAGGGCTAAAATGGGGACATTACAGTTGTTTGTAGCCTCAAGCCGAGGGATGTTGAGAAATGCTTTGCTATTCCTCCTCGCTCGGACAATTTTGTTGTATCTAATCCAAATTGCGACAGGATAATGGAAGAGGACAAAGACAGATCACAGAAGAAAGTTGCTCAGCGATGGTTGAAAATTCAGAAGACCAACATGCCGAAGAAGGTTGGGCATGGTGAGTTCAAGGATGAGATTGCCATCTTAATAACTTTGCTCAACTAGGTATCAGGTCAAGAAGAAGCACATATTTTCCGACCATGGAAATTCTATGTCATCTCTCGGATTATCAACAAAAAGGTGAACTTTGACTAGGCAATGTTTATCAACAAGTGTCTTCACCAACAAATTACAGAGTTACTCAAAATTCACGAATTTCATATGGTGACTTTTCTGGTCTACTTGGTTGCGTTTCAAGGCAATTTTAGACCTTTGAAGACCAATGGAGCTCTTGGTGTTCAGCGCGTTCACAAATACTACTCACAGTTGGAGTTTTCAAAGATTGAACAAGATTTTAAGGCGGTGAATGATCACATTCTTATGAAGACAATCACAGATCTCGATAATGAGATGCATATCAGGATTTCACCAAAGGCAAAATCAGCAATGGAGAGTTGGGCAGATTGGTTCATTCAATTCCCTACTTTTACATATATCCAAGTGTATGGTTACACCGGAGAGCCTCTGATGCTACCGAGGTACCCGTCAAATAGAGTCTTTTTCATGGAGTTTATAAGACAAGCACAGGAAGTTCACTCTTTTCTTCCCAATCGACACAAGCTAGCTTTCACCTTTACGTTCAGATTGGGTATTTACAAGTGCAAGGCTACTGCTGATTGCAAGTTAGTGACGAACGAGTTAGAAAAACTCCAGCTCAAGTTTTTTCCTCAGAGGCGTACTTATGATCCTTTTGGTCATTATTCAGCATGGTTGGAGCGAAGCAATTCACACAGGGCAACGCTTGAGGACTTCTGGGTCACCTACGAGGATGAGTTTGAGGTGCGTCGACGTCATTACTGTAGGCTTACTCTCCCACAGCTTTTTGATTTCCTATCAAAAGATGTGGAGGGTTTGTCCGATGATGAAGGAAAGGTACTACTCAATTCATTCGTTAAAGACCAAGTTGCTCGCCAGCAACTTCACCAACCTGATTGGTATGTCAAGGAGAATACTTCAATTAAGGACTAGTCAAAATCAGTTATTAAGACAAGCATGTACTTCTTGGAGAGCAAGAGGAAGCGAAGGGCAGTTCCAGCTACAGAGTTGCCAGCAGGGTTTTCTTCACTACCTTCCACTTCTAGGTCGAGGCCTCGAGTAAAAGTTGTCTTGAAGCCGCCTGAAGGTGTCAAAGTTAGTGGAGACTCGAAGGGGAAAAGCATCACAAAGCGGAAGCAGGTTGAGAAAGTGTCAGAAATTCCAGTGGTACAGGCTGAGGTCGATTCTTCATCTCCAGGTCCACCATTTTCTCCATAGTTGTCTCCTACCGACGTTGATTCAGAGCCTGAGTCTCCAGTTCATGAGACTTTCATTCCAATTAATCCGCCAGTGGTTGACACGGCAGGAGCAGCTTCTCCACGAGAGGACAGTGTTGATCATTCATCTTGGCTCGTGAGGTCTTTGGGAAGAGAAAGGCGTAGGCCTTCATATTAGCTTGATTTGTCTGAGTTTGGTGATCCATATCAAGATAGGTCGAATAAGAGAGTCAAGAAGCAGGTGCATATTGAGAAGACTCCTGAAGAAGAGATTGTCATTGAACTTGCTACGCCACCAGAAGGTAAAAACCTAGCTGAGGTTGAAGTTGGTGATTTCACCTTCGTCAAAGCAAACCTAGGCAGGAGCACTCAACACGTGGACGTGAGCCTTTTCAAGGTCGTTCTAAGTAATCTGGAGGAGCGTGTCATGAAGGACACAGAAGATAAGGCAGCCCTCAAGGCTAAAGTCAAGCAGCTCCGACAATACATCTCGGATCTACTTCATGGAAACGCAAAACAGGCACCTCTGCTCCCACAGCTTCGAGAGATAGTCGCAGATCAGCAGACACTTGGTCATTTGGTCTATTGAGGGAAGCTCTTGGACAATTGGATCGAAGACTTCATTGTTGCAGGTCGATACCTCCTCACAGAGATATATCAGTTGAGGTACGATGCACATGAGCTCCGTTAGAAGATTGAGCAACTCCAAATATTCATAGCAGAACACAAGCCGAAAGACTTGATACTCATATCTCAGCTGGCAGGTGCCCATGACGCCATTGAAGCAGAAGAAGATAAGAAGAAGGTTTTCGCTTGGAGAGAACAGCATTTGTTCAAAGTGGAAACGTATGATAGGATCTCTGCAAAGATGGTCGTGCTTCAAGAGAAGGTTGTTGCAGCTCTCAAACTTATCAGCGAGTTCATCACCCAGATCCCATGCCACTATCGACGTGAGGATGGTCCATACGCTGAGTTAGGGGCAATTCAAGCTGAGATCAAGAAACAAGTTCGTGATAACCTAGGTGGAGATCCTAAGGCGTCCAAATTGGATGACTTCTCAGTGATGACTATTAGTTTCAACAAGGTGACTGCAGAAGTCGGACACAGTCAGAGGGCGATTAAGGATGGAGAAAAAGAGGCGGACAGGCAGTTCATCATCGTGGATAGCATCAGAGTGCCAGACGATGATACGATCAACAAATTCCTAGATGAGGTGATAGACAGAGAGGGCTTGTAGTAGACAGCCAGTTCGATCCTGCAATTATTTACGAGGATGAGTTAGAAGCAGCAGTTAACTTGATAGTAATATAAGATGTGCCACCTTCCCTGAAATATTGTTGTTTTGTATTTGTTCATGAGCTTTTACTATGATAATAAATAGTTGCGCCATCTTGCCTGAATGTTATTATTATGGTGTTTGTTCAAACTTAATTAAATGGAGTTGCTAGATTGATTGTTTATTGTATGCGTATCTCGCCAATGCAATTTGTTATCCTAGTTTGCTATCTTATGTTATGTTTAATAGTTGTTCTTTCAATCTACACCTTGGATAGGGGTTTCTCCTCCTTGGAAATTTAGTAATCAAGCTTGTCGTTTGATGTCGTGCCTAATAAACTTCATATCAGCCTACGCCTCGGATAAGGGTTCCTCCTCCTTGGAAATCCCGTTGTAGAGTTTATCGTATAATCACATTCCTGCTCCTAATTCCTCATGCTCTGTTTTTCTTGAGGGAATAGGATAGGTTAGAGCTTTTAGTTAGTTGTAGTTAAGATCTACAAAACCAGAGAAAATCCTTAGCTGCAACGTTCTTGGTTTCCTTAACCTTGTGCCTCTTCCAACTAAGTCCAAAAGATAGGATTTAGAATCATTTACTTTAAACGCATATCAGCAAGAGAGGGAGCTTCCCCTCCTAATTTGAAGAGCAGTCATTACGCACTGTGCATAACTGTCCATACCAACTCGCACTCCAGAGGTGCTAATTGTTACGCCAACAAAATCTTAATGTTATAAACTATTCTTGAATTAAGCTTAGTTGTTGAAGAAAAATTGTGGCATCCAATCAATTGAGGAGTAGCATTTGACCAATGTATTATTTTATAAACTCCATTGTAATGTCCCTCGACCGAACTTGCCCTAAAACCGTTTATCTGCCATAGAATTTGCTTGTTGATTAGGTTTAGGGTTTCTTCTTTCCAAAAAAATGTCCTTTTAATACAATAACCCTAGATTGGAAGTTGTATTCATCACATTAACAACATATTTGTTAGCATTAATATATAGATATCCAAAATCAGACATAATCATAAATACAAATTGATAAACATAAGAAGAGTCATGTTGTGACCTTATCACACATCACCCCATCCAAGATGGGAACCCCCTTATTTTTGCTCCATTCTGGTCTTTTGGCTTTTGTTCTCTCTATCTCTGATCTTTTGTCCTTCTGAGGATGTCCCGTCATTTGACCTAGGTTGAAATGATTGTCAAGTCTGCGAAATTAGGGTTTCTATCCTTCAAGCTTGTTTGAGGTCAAATTGAGTTATCAAGGTAAAATTTGAGCGTAGCAGTGCAGTCAGAAGGCCCAAGACAGGATCCCACCAAAATCTTACTGAAATCTGACAACTTACTATTTTTAGTAAGTACCTAATTGAGGGTCTTTTCCTTAGGATTTCAGGATTCTAACTACTCCAGAGCATCCAGGCAGCTTCAGAGTGCCTACACATGAAATTTGAACAAGATCAGACAACTGGCTATTTTTGGCAATTGAGCCTTCGGAGGCTATTTTCAAGGTTTAAACATACAATTCTCCAATGCATGATTGGAGAATGGATCTGGGTTTTTCAAGACCTTCGTGATGGTATAACATGCGAATCAAGATCGTGACTTTCAACGGTACAGCATACAGAGGCTATTTTTAGGGTTTGCATGCAGAGATTTTCAGTACATGTCCGGATATTCCATGTGGGTTTTGCGAGAGTTTCGCAATGGTGTGACATGTAAATGGAATGAGTTAGTTTTCAAGGACTTACTATTTTTAGCCAGTGCCAGCATGTCGACCAGATTTCTGGGTTTTTTTGGGTTTTTTGAGATCCCACAGGCACTGTGACATGCAAACTCATCCGACATCAGATTGACCACTTTCCGGACACTTACTATAAATAGCAGTTTCACCCCAACAGTTACCCAACACTTCAGTCCAACAAGCAGAATGACAGGCAGCAGAAATCAAGAGAAGCGGGAGCAGTCCAAAGCACATGCAAGTCGGATTAGGGTTTCCCTTGCTATGTCTAAAAATAGATGGAACAAAATGCAGAGATGACAAAGCGAAGCACGCCACCGGGATTAGCATCTTTCAGGTTGCCTACTGACAAAATTTGAGCACAATCTGATTACTTACGATTTTTAGTAAGTCATCTCCTCGCTATAAATAGCACGTACTATGCCAGAGACGAGTGAGAACAGGTCACCCACAGCATTAAGACAATTGGAGCGAATTTCGAAGCAAACAGAGATACAAAAATTGATCAATTTTAGGGTTTGCTAAAAATAGCATACCAGTGTGGACAGAGGATATAAACGAGGTAGCAAGGCCAAGTGGAAGCACAGCCACGCCTGCTCTAGCTCATAACAGGATGAAATGCAAGGGAACCCTAATTTCTCTGAATTTGCTAAAAATAGAAAGTCGGGGCATGGCTAGGGCGTTGGAAATTTATAAGAGGTAACTGGCATGAAGACACATGAAGTACACTCAGAAGGAATAAAGGGGTTAAAAATCTCTCAGTGTTGAAATTCCTCCAGCAAGCTCAAATGCGCCTGAGGTATGAAGAAATTGACAAGAAAAATTGCTAAGTGTGGAATTTCCTCCACACTAGGCAAAATGCGCCCACAAGTGAAGATTGGTAAGAAAATTCTTCTAAGGCATGAAATTTCCTCCTCATACCCCTAAATGCGCCCAAGGAAGGTGAAGGGTCACTACGTTTTGGCGTTTTCCTTTGCCTAGGCAAAATGCGCCCAAAAGTGGAAGCTATCAAGGCAAAATGCGCCCAAGGAAGGTGAAGAGTCAATAGGGCTTGGGAAATTCCTTCACCACCCCTCATATGCGCCCTCAAGTTCCTCCATTACATGGCAAATGCACCCAAAGGTAAGGCAAACACAAAATGTGCTAAGGCTAGGAAAATTCCTCTTCACACCCCTATTTGCGCCCAAGAGTGGAGGTTGACTAGGTCAAATGCGCCTTAGAATGGAAGTAGCATGCGTGATTTGCGCCCAAGGTGTTTTCCCCTCCACATGTTATATGCGCCTAGGGCAAAGGTAAAGGTAAGGGTGGTGAGATTTTGAAATATGCTAGGGGTAAAAAAATTTCCTCCACCACATGTGATATGTGCCCTTGTGATGAAAGGGTAAAGTGTTAGCCTCTAGGCGTGAAAATGCTTAAGGGGTAAAGGCAAAGGTTGATGCATAAGATGAAGTACGCCCCTCATGGGTAATTTAAAATGAAGTTTCTAGGAATTTTTTTTCCTAAGGCAAAAGGATTGCTAAGGCATGGGGAGATAAAATGGAAGCTCACACCCTCAAATGCGCCCCACATGGGTAATTTAAAATTTTAATTATTTTCTAGGGGGTGAGAAGTATGCCTAAGGCAGGGATGAAGTTGAAGATTTTCATGAACAAGTATGAAGCACGCCCCGAGCCGGTAGAGAGATTTTTTAGGAAAATTAGGGAAATTGCCAAGGCAGAGGGATTGAAGATTGCAGGTGTGGAAGACATCCAGAATGAAAATAAATAAACCTTAGCCATTTTATTATTTTAAAATAATAAAATTAAATGTACCCCTTCATCCGGATACACATGAAAACGACGAGTTCTGAAAGGAATTTTCTTCTCGGTATTGAACGTTTTCAATTCAGAGATGATTTAAACTTGCTCCACACCTCGCTCGTATCATTTTGACAAAGAACTTTACCCGGTGCCTATTTTGGTAAATTCCTAAGGCAAATTCAAAAAAATTCTCTAAGGCAAATGACGAAAATATGACTTCGCGAGGTGTTTCTGCTTGGGAATTGAAACTGGATAAGTCTACCAAAGCAAGCATACAAAATAACATAGCCAGATGAATTTAAAATTGTTCGAAGAGGATTGATTTAATATTTTAAGCAAGAAAATGTGATGAAGCGGGCCTGCACAGGGATGATGAAATTTCGAAGTTCTAGAAGCTCAAGATTCCGATGCTCTGAATGACAAGTGTTGCGACTGGCAGAAAGGGGGAAAATGGAATTTGAAAATGTGCTAAGTATAGCCTCTACTGGATTTCGACTTGGCTATAAGATTCTAAGCCCTTTTTATAACTCTCACAAGTTGCTGAATGCAAAACACTCTTTGGGGCTGAAATTCGAATTTGTGAAGAAATTTCTAAGTTGCTGAGAGGTACGAGTGCAGACAGAGAGAGTGAATTAACAAGAGGCATGGCTAAGCAAAGTTTGGAGTTTGAAGTTGCTGAAGTATGAATTTGTGAGGAAAGTCCCAAGTTGCTGAGAAGTCTTGAAGTTGCTGAAGAGTTCGAATTTGAAGTCTTGAAGCTTCTCAAATTGCTGAAGTGCAACTTGAAGTTAAAAGAGTGAAGTTGCTAAGAAGTACGAAGCTGCAGGCAAAGGACTCAAGTTGTTGAAGGTTTAAGTGCAAATTCACTAAACTGCTATGAAATACGAATTCAAGAGGAGAAAGTGGTTGTTGAAAGTGCATTTTTAGAAGACAAGCGAGCTTGAAGAGAGAAGTTTCAAATCTACTAAGGGCGAATTGCTGCAGGCAAACTCTTCCAAGCATCAGACATTGTGTGGCAACAAGTAGAGAGACTTCTAAAAAAGCCTTGGAGTAGACAGGCACAGTTGAGGTTTGCAGCTGAAAGTGACAAAGTGTTGCAGCCTTTTTATTTAAAAATCTGCTGGCACCCTCAAGAGTGATATATTATTGTTATAAAATTTTGTTTTCTAATGACTTTTTGTTTGTTGCAGAAGAGCTGCAAGCAGAGGGAACCATGCTAAATCCGCAAAGGCAAACACATCGAGACAAGCAGTGATTAAGAAATTGAGCAAGTCCTTCTTGCCAGAATCCAGATTTTCTTCAAAGTTGGGCAAGTTGCCTGACACAAACTTGGGCTTGTTCAACCTATAGGCGTTCAGGAGGAGGATAATGGGGACTGGAGGTCATCACCCATCAGTGACTTCCCATAATATTGTAAGGAGTGGACTATATGCAGCTGCCAGTTTTGCGCCGGCCATCCAGTGTCCAGAGTTAATCATGGAGTGTGCCAATAACTATAACACAGAGCAGAGGACGATCACTCCGCCAGATGGCAAGATATTGGCCAACAGCACATCTGAAGCAATCGGAGAAGCATTCAAGATTCCAGTTCATGAGAAGATGATCTATAAAACAAGGGAAAGGGCTGAAAGGATGTACTCATCCACATTTGACAGGTGCGCTGATTTGATAAATACCAGGTGGATGAACAAACCCAAGCCAACTCAAACAAAATTACCCAAACAGATAATTTCAAAGGATTTGAGGCAAGAGTTTGGTGATCTAATAATGATGCTGAGCAGAGTTGGAGGATGCCCCCAACCATTCATCTTTGAACCTTGGATGTTTTATTATGTCAACTTGGTGCTAGAAGGCAAAAATTACGTGGACTGGGCACTAATGATCAATGACAACATACATGAGCAGCTCCATGGTGTGAGGAGAACAAAAACGTTTTACATGGGCTCTTACATTGTCTACATGCTGGCTCGCATGACAAAGTATAGGGGAATTTCCTATAAGGAACCAATCGGGTGTGGTTCCCATCAATTTAAGATACATGAGGCTTGTCCGCAGTTGCATTTCACAAGCACCACCAATTACAAAAGGGTCAATGACACCTTCACTATGCACATAACAAGGACCTTGCAGCAAAGGACCCATCACAGAATATCTAGGGAAGCACAGGAGTTGATTGAGAAGTTCGGGTGTTGGTTTATCCAATTTCCGAAGTTTACCTACATAAGGCTACAAGGATTTTCCTCTTATCCTTATAGATTGCCCCGATATCCCATGAACAGAATAGTGATGCTGGAAATATCTAGGCAACTTATTGCCTATGATAAGATTCAAAAGAAAAAGAAGAAAGGTGGACTTGGATTCCCAATTACCATGGGGAATTCAGATGAAATCTGCCCATCAATGCAAGCATCTAGAGAGGCAGAAAATGAGCTCCAATTCTTCCACCTTTCCTACCACACCAGCAAGCATCACTACGATCCCCACAGGAACATCAGATGGATATTGTCGAAAGAGTTCAGACACAAGGCACAGATCGAAAACTTTTGGGCGAGTGCAGTGGATGAGATCGAGATCAGGAAGAAAA
Source organism: Sequoiadendron giganteum (assembly GCA_007115665.2). Taxonomy (NCBI): domain Eukaryota; kingdom Viridiplantae; phylum Streptophyta; class Pinopsida; order Cupressales; family Cupressaceae; genus Sequoiadendron; species Sequoiadendron giganteum. Next base: position 372,601,481 of record CM021110.1, read on the forward strand.
TGTTTTCTCGGATACCGTTGGTAATGATCAAGGAATGCGAGATTGTCCCAGTGCCAGATCAAATTGAAGAGGACATAAATGTTGTACAAGCTGATTATAAGACAGTGAGGGATACGCCTCTACCACTCCCAGATTGGTCGGAACCAGAGATTATCGACTTGGATACACTCTGCATCCCAGTCTTAACATTCACACGGAGTTGGGTAGAGAGGCATGTCAGCCGACTTAAGGGAAGATCAATTCCCCTTACATATAATTTGATAGGAGACCACAGGTCGCCAGCAGCTAGACAGAGAAGGCAGGTGGATCAAACTCCAAAGCCAAGAGGGAAGGAACCAGTTCAACCTGAGCCTTTGAGAGTTGAGGAATCTTGCATACACCATCACGGGCCCATTCTCCAAGTTTGCAGGAAGTATCATTGTTTGCTAATCAGAGAGAAAGATTGCAGACAAAACAGGTAGTGCAAGTGGCAAGTCAGCCACCTCGTAGAGAATCAGTGGGCCAGAGCATCAACATGCCCCGGGGAGGAAATCAGCAAGAGATGGATGAGGGGACGGCCACTGATACTCAGTTTCAACAAGAGATTGAGGCAGCTCTTGAGGATCATGCTACTTCAGATCAGGATGCCCATAGCTCAGGAGATACTGAGCCAATCGATGATGATGAGCCTCATCAAACCAGAGGCAAGGAAGAAGTTCATGAGATAGAGGCCGAGGTTGAGCAGCCTTTTGTTATATCAAATATGCGGCAGGAGGTGCCAGAATGGCTAAAGGATGGGATGAGACGTGATCCTGTAGATGAGACTGATCTTGCAGCTGAGATGGAGGAATTGTTGCAGAGGATCAGTGCACCTCCAACAAAGAAGAAGGCCAGGAAGTTCTCCAAAATCTCAATGGATGAGGATGGCTCTCGAACTTTGCATGTGGCAGTGCCTAGAGTGGAGTGTGATCGGGATGAGGTTGTTCCAGAAAACTATGTGATTATGACCATGGAACTTGGCCGCCCTACTGGAGCAAAAGTGGTTGAGGAGTGCGAAAATTCCTATCGAGCACTCAAGGATAGATTGTCCTATGTTGAGGGCAAGTACAAGAAATTGAAGGTAGAGCACAAGACACTGATTGGCTACGTGCAGCACTTGTCCTATCCTTGTGGGCAAGAGAATCCGGCAATTCAGCTTCCAGCTGAATTTTCCAGGGAGTCAATCAATGGGTTAGAGGATTTGAAAAGAATAGCACAACAGGCAGACAAGTGGGTTGCCAACGTTCGTGCTAAAACAAGAAAGTTTATGGTGGATCTTGCACATGCCTATCGGCAAGCCTCCGATATTATGGCAAGGATGGATGTAGTTCACCATGCTTGGGGTGAGGCTTGTATCTATCAGACGAGAGTTGTTCTCCGTTTAGGGGCTTTGATGAGCATACCTCTACAGATTTTGGTTGAGGGAGGTGTGATTCAGGAGGGGGATAGATATGACTTCGCTGGATGGTACTCTTCAGTGGTCATAGGCCGAGGATTCTACAATGCATCACAAACGGATTCTGTCAGGGTCAGAAAGGCCATGACGAATATCTTGGATGGAGTCCTCAACACATTGGAGGCAATCTTTGTCAGGAGGCTGACTTCTGAAGAGGTAACTGCAGATGGTTTGAAAAGTAGACTAATACCATTCTTTTCTGAGGTGAAGACCTTCACACAGGATGACTTCGAGAACACTTCTATGTTCTCCAGCATTATATAGAACACCCAAGACGCCCTTGTTGCCTGGAAGAAATCTTGTGCCCGGCATGGGCAAACAGTTACAGTTTTGGAATTTCAGTTGAGGCAATATTGGTCAGGTTCATCAGGTTTGCAGCTAGCGAGAAGGAGAAAGGAAACGCCCTTTTGGATGATGATCTTCTGGAAGGGGATGATGTGCATTGATGATACATAGCGGTTCATAATGAGGAGTGGAGAATCTTCAGCGCATTCATTGCCCCACTCCTCTCAGTGGCAGTTTTTAGGGCTAGAACCCTAATCAGGGCTTAGGTGGCTCGATCTGGGCCCTCCATTGTATTTGAATTTAAGTCGTCCACTGGACTGGGCTTGATATAAAAGGGGTATCCCCCCTCATTTGTAATATAGGAGACAAGACATTATAATAGAGAGTTAGACAGAAATCAGAGATAGAGTAGAGCATAGAAGTAGCATAGCTTAGTTTGAAAAGGAAAGGAAGCTTTCCCTTTGAAAGTTTTGTAAGAAGTTGTGAAAACTCTCATAATATAAAGATTTATCATTGCTTGGTGGTTCTATCTTCTATTGTGAGTAGCTAGTGAGGCTTGTTCATCTTTCCAATTCAAGTAAATTAGAGTAAAGTAGACTTTGTTTTATGCAAGTAGTTGTTAATTGTGGAGTGTGGCATTGGTTTGGGCAAGTCTTCCTTTATCCATACCATTAGCGGGCTTGCTGACGGTAAGTCCGCCCTGCGTGGTCAACTGGAATTTCAGTACCTAACTTCGGTTGTGACTCGCATGTTCACTTGCATCGTTGTGACGGAGTGTACATGTTAGGCCATGATTTGAACATCTTATCCATCCTTTGAAGATTGCACCAACTTTGTCGGAGTTGTCCGAAGGGGAGACGAAACAAAGTTTGGTTTGAAGGTTGCCAAAATCTTTCCTCGCATTCCACCCCCTTTAGAAATAGATTGTAGAATTCCTACCCCCCTTATCCCTTTAAATTCAGTATTTCTCGGTCAGTTCAAATACCAGAGCATCATAGTCAAAACCCTTCATCTGCTCGGCAAAATCGAACAATTACGTAAGTCCCCTTGGAATACCCAGCATATTCACATCAACCAACTGAGTCTATTCGCAATAAAAGGAACCTTGGAGTTGAACGCATGAACTTTCACGCAATCTTAGCATGCGGAATACTTTGATAAAGAGAGGATAGAGTGACTGTTGGACATTTTATTCTGTGTTGGTGTTGTCATAAAACACACGTCAACAAGTCACTCAGCCCATCGGGAGAGGAGAATCCCTAAGGGCCTACGGTCTACCACCTTCCAATGCCCAACCCGTATCTCGGGCCTGTGGGGCAGAATGCCAAGGTGGAACCCTCACCCCTCCATGACCCAACCCTTGCAATGGGCCTGTGGGGCAAACTGCCCAACCCTTGTTATGGGCCTGTGGGGCAAACTGCCCAACCCATGGGCCTGTGGGGCGGAATTTGGGTGAGGTTTTTAGACGAACCACTTAAGTTATGACTCAGCTCTCCTAGCGGGATTACAAACACAATTTAGACAATTGATATACAATCATTAGTATTTCATTTGTATTTACACATTTTAATAAGAGTATTTAATATGATCAAACAATTCCTTGAGTCCTAATATGAAGGTATATCAGAATACAAAACTAAATTGAGAAATATTCATGTCTACATGTTCATTATGTTCTTTTGCAATTCAATACATCCTACAAGTCCAATATTTGCAAAAATCAAATATAAATGTAGATTAATCATCATTAAAGCCATATCTATAGAAGATAAACCATTTGGCCTCTAATAAGTCAAAGACTACATAGTCCACCTAAGTTCAATGCCAATTTCCAGTATAATGAGTCTGTTTCCAAAATAGATATCGAGAAGGCATGGTTCCGACACATCAGAGGGGACTATGCACATTCTAATGAATAAAGCATATCAATTATTTTTAATAATACACAGAACGGTTCGGCATACAAGGTTCATGCAACATTGTTATGTCAGATTGAAGACAACTAAATATTAAAGCTAAGTGAGTAGTCTCACCTGATTGGCTATGCCTTCCCATGACTCTTTACTCCTTAATCGTCTTCCTTCAACCTTATACTGGATTGATCATAGGATGAGGACAAATATGCATAATCTACTTTTGTTTATATTAAAGAGTCATCATTATTTATAAGGCTTAATAATTGCCGCAAGTATCATTATTGTATATTCACCATTGATTCCCCTATCTACTTACCCATATATATATAATTATTCTTTTACTTATATCCATTAGTATTCCTATATATATATATATATATATATATATATATATTCTTTCCTTATTCATATATATTTTTTATTCATTGATAATGATATTATTCATTATAAGATTTATCTATATCTATGCATATATACTTGTATGTCTATTAAATAATATATATATATATTAAATGACTCGATATTCCAATGCATAACAATCATTGTTGCTGCTGTTTTGTTTCTCCGTGTTTTCCCCTCTTCCTTATTTTCCTTCCTTCTATTTATACCATTCAAGGTAGGTGACTCATGGGGGGAATGTATTGTTTGGTGAAAGAGGTGACTTTTCAACAAATATATCCCTTTGTTAGATTTAATTGCTGCCCTTAAAGACTTATTATCACAATAATATCTATTTTATTTTGATGTTTTATTGAACATATTTTAATAATAAAGTATAATATTAAAACCAATTTGCTAATAGCTTATTATTATTTTATTCTAATGTATAACACTCTTTGATGTGTAATGATTATAATATTTATTTATTATTATTATTTTTGATATTAAGTTATTTAATACTAGAATGTAATAACAATAATTTGCCTATATATTATTATTAAATTTGTATTTATATATGTTTATATTGATATGGTACACATTTATTATATATTTAATCTTAATATTTCTATTTATTTTATTTATTAATTTATTAGTATTTTAACACTTGGTCTTTATGGTATTTGCTATTTTGGGGACATGACATCCACAATACTCTGCCTTATCAAGAATGATTGGCCTCTATAGTCCAGCGACCTTGCCAAACTTCAAACGCTTAACATTAGCCTTGGCAAAGATAGTTTGACCATTCCACTAACGTTTACCATGTTCGATGGAGGAGAAAATAGCCAATATCATGTCCCAAGCATTAACAACAAATATCTGAGAATCATCAACACCAATGGTATAGAGAATCAACTACAGAAGCTTCCTTTAATGGTGGCGGCTCCACCAAGGCATATACAACCTCTACTTTGCACGTAATTCTAGAGCACTACCCAATAGAAATCTTTGGGAAATAACATATTTAAATGCAATTGGAACCCCCTGCAAATTGATAAACAACTCCCAATATAGCTCAAAGCTTCACATCTTTCAATAAGAGTCGTGGCTGGAAACTGATAGACAAGTTTTTTAAAAGAAAACCATAACACAACTTTACAAACCCATAAAATACCACTTCAACTTTACAACATTTATTATAGTCCTTTTTTGTACGGATGTACAGATCACAGACTCATAATAGCTGATAGTAATAATATGTTTGTAACAATGAATACAATAATCACTATAATTTGTTTTTTCCATCAATACTCCATAAAAATAATTCTCTAAAATTCGTCTCTGAATAGAGATTTCACGAATTTCTCAAAAACACCATCATTGAATCCAAGCGAGAAAATTGTACGATTTCTCTAGCAACCAACCAAGGTAGATAATTTCAATACCGAAGCTGATCTTGCTTTAGAGGGTTTTCGTCGTCCAAAAGACTGTGGTGAACTCCGTTCAACCAGCGAAAAACCTATTCTCCAATTCAAAACCAACATGGCTGCAAACTGCTCTCCCAGAACTTTTATTCACTTCCTCCTTGTAACTCCTCCAACCTCTTGAATTCTCACCTTTTTCTTTTCCCTTTTAATTTAATTCCTTTAAGAATTCAACCAAAATATAACTTAATCAATAAAAAAAAATTTAAAGCTTAAGTTACTTTCGCACCAATAAAAAATTAACTTAAGTTGTCCTTTTTACTTTTAACATTTCCCGACAACTTAAAAATTAATTATTTAATTATATGCTAACTCATAAAATTAGGGACATTATAGTCTGCCCTTCCCAAATATTGCTTGTCCTCAAGCAATGTCAGCACAACTACCAAACCACTTGATAGAAACAAACTGAAACCAACTGTGATTAAAATTGGGGACATTACACAGCTTCATCAAGGATGGAAACCCTCATGAAGAACAACACGATACAGGAGTGAAAGATCTCCCAAGGCTGTTAGCTAACAGTTCCATTCAAGGGTTGTTCATTGCACTTCAATTGAATGCGGGAGAGTTTAAAATTCAGGCTATCGAAGGAGTTATTGGAAAATTGCAAACATTGTTCATCTTTTTAGAGTAAGAGGATTTACAGAGGTTAATGGAGAAATATCAGAGCTGATTGCATGTATGATTTTCTAGGCAAGGTGGAACGCCATCATTCTTTTAGACTATGAGATTGTTGATGGGCATGAGGTTTTAGATTATTAATTGTTGTTCACTTTTAGAATTGGCATGAGGTTTCCTGAAAGAATATTGATACCATAAATATGATCATGTGTCTTTGAACGGGTTATTGCTGCTTGTAAACCTGATCACTTGGCATCAAGACAATTATCGTAGATTTCATGTGTGTTAGAAGTGAGTTTGGTTGGGCATGAGAACTTCTACATGGAGGTTACACGAAGTCAAAATAAATACTATTAGCTGCCTCACTTACTGTTGTTTGAAGAGCCATTACTACTTTACATGGAGTGTGTTGTACCCAAACCAGTTTTTTTTGCTTCATTAAGGCATTTTGCTTAGAGTGGTCTAAACCTTGTCAAAATGATGTTAAAACATAGTTTTTGGGCAAATCAAGTATGGACTTTGAGTCAGTGTGGTGCCATGAAAATACTGGCGAAATTTGAAAAAATTGAAAATTAGGGTTTTTGGACCCCTATTTTTAGGCCAGAAACCCTAGAAATTGGAACTTGTCAGAATTGGCTGAAAATTGTTTTGATTGGCTTATTTTGCTTCACGATCACAATGGTGAAGTCAGATTCAGTTAAAACTCAGTTTAAGCTTGGTGGGTAGTTTTTGTTTTTTCAAGTGAAAAGTTAGGTTCTCTGAGCTCAACAATGGCAGATGGCCAAGTACCAAGTGTCAAAAGCTAAGCTCAAAACGCTTCAGTGATGTTTAATGACAAGTTTTGTTTGAAAAGATACTTCGTCTCGAAGGGGATTTTCGACAAGGTAAAATGCTTGAAAATAATTGAAGTCTGGATGCAAAAGCGCACCTGTGAGCCAGGGGCGCCCTTGATTTAGGAGGCGTAGATCAACTTTTTAAGAGATGTTACTTCCAGAAGGACATCCCTGGAATCCTGTTAGCTTCGCGATGAGCCAGCCAGCCAATCTGACAAATCTGTATATCACCTGAAACTAGAGATTGAACACAAAACGGGGGGAAATTGAAAATGACTCAGAGTCTGGAGTGAAAAGCGCACCTCTCAGTTAGGGGTGCCCATCTTTTTGGACCTCCAGATGAGGTTTTTTGATCAAGTGTCGCCTAGGATGTTTGTTTTAGTTTTGATTTGGCTTTGTAACACATCCGTCAGCAGGTGAATCAGAGTTGTTGAGTTGCCAGTGTCAAGGTCTAAAAAAAAGGTTTCAGCCATGATCAAAAATGACCAAAAATGTCAAAAGCGCCCCTGGCCCAAGGTTTTGGTGCCTTCAATTCAATTTGTTTGAAGATTCCAAGTGATCATCTTGTCTGTGTTGGTTCCAGCTTTCCGTTGCATATCTCAACCGAGTTAGATGACTTCTCAACAGCCTGCAACCGAAGGTTTAGTGGATTTTAGCCAATTTTTGAAATGACAAAGTCTAGGAGGAAAAGCGCCCCTGGAGGCCAGGGGCACCCATGTTTTAAAGCTGTCAAACGATGTTTTTATAAGAAGTGCTCTCCAAGAGCTCTTATTTAGAATCCAGCCAGCTCCGCAATGAGCCAGTCAGCTAGTTCTGAGGTTTTGCCAAACACCGAGAAACGCAAAGTGAGGTAAGGTCAGAATCACTGTGAAAATGATGGAAAATGCAATGAAAATTTTCTAAGTCTGAGGTCAAAAGCGCCCCTCAAGGCCAAGTGCACCCTGCTTTTTGAGGCCTCAAATGGATGAATTAGGGTTTGTCACCTCAAGGAGTCTTTTGTCAAATTTGATCTTGCTCTTCAACGAAACTGTTAGCGAGTTAATCAGACATGTCAGTCTATTAGAATCAATGGTTAAACATGAGCTCCAGTGAGGTTTTCAAATTCAAATTTTCGAGAAATTGTCTAAGTTTGGTAAGAGGCACCTAAAGTCAAAGGTTGACTTTTGAACTCGAGAAGTGGTGCGCATGAGAGGTGGATTCAGTCAACTAAAATTAGCTCTTCAGTTCAACTCTTTTCAAGTCAACTTCTTCAAAGCATATTTTTAGTCTGTAACTGAGCGAGATCATCTTGCATGCGCCAGTTGACTAAACTTTTAAAGGTGGCGCCCTAATTAGAGCATATTCTTCTTTCAGTTAACTAATTTTTAAGCCAATTATAGGCCATGCGTGGATTTTGAAGGTTCAGTTAGAGTTCCAACGCACTTTCCAAGGTTGTGCATGCATTTGACACGCATTTGAAGATACATTCTTATATATTATGCATATGGCGTCCATTATTTCTCATTATGAGTTGATTAAAAACGTCTTTTCTTGAGCATAAAAATGATCTAAAGATGCTATAGGTGTCAAAATTCAGTGTTCTTCGTAGCTACAGATTCAGAATGTTCAGAGGAAGAATATTTCAGACATTGTTTTCCATTTGCATGCAAGTTTCATCAGATCCATTTCAAGCATAGGCGAATTTCTACAGAAGAAGATTTAAAACAAAACACAAACTTCTATCTTTTGTCTTCTTTCCTCTATTCTCATCTTAGGTATTCTTCGCATGTCAAAGAAAACGGCAAAATCTTCAGAAACGCCTCATCTGGGTTTGTGTATTTCAGCATCAACGACAATACCCATGTCTTAGATTATTCTATGAAAATTGCCCCACTGCCTCTATTCTAGAGCTCTATGCTTTTTTCTAGAATTTTCTTTGCATGTGGGCCTAAAGCACATTTTTTCGCAAATTTGTTGATCTGGGTTGTCTTAGAAATCAGTTCTACACAAAACCCATATTCCAGATTTTTGCGAGAAAAATTGCACCCAATGCCCCTAACTGCCAGTTCAAATCTCAACCAAAAACCTTTTGCATGCAGGCCTAAATCTCATTTTCTCACAAATCTGTTGATTTGGGTTGCCTTAGAATTCGATTTTGCATAGAACCCATATCTCAAAAAAATTCCTAAAAAATTCACTTCCACTTGCTAGTTTTAGCCTATCCTCGAGCTTTTTCAGCCTTTACTAAAGTTGTCTGAACATACCCAACTTTACAGTCAATAATCTAGTTTTTCAGAATGCAGTACAATCCCATAGATTACAAGGCCAAACAAGTCTTTGTTCATGATTTTCTGAAAACTACCGATATTGACTTGGGTCATGTTTATCCCGTCATCAATCTGCGTACATTGGAGGGTACTAGCAACACTACACTCAGGAATCTTGAGCATTCAGGGTTACTTGCAGCAGCATCCATTCCCATCTCGAGTTTGTAATTGCTTGCATCAAGCACTATGACTCGTCTACCAGACAAATAAGGTCAACCGATAGAAGGGTCATTTGTAGCCTCAAATCGAGGGACATTGAGAAATGATTTTCTATCCCTCCGCGTTCAAATCACTTAACGGTATCCATTCCAAATTGTGACAGGATATGGGAAGAAGACAAGGACAGGTCGCAGAAGAAAGTAGCTCAACGGTGGTTGAAAGTTCAGAAAAGCAACATGACAAAGAAAATTAGGCGTCATGAGTTCAAGGACGAGATTGCCATTTTGTTAACTTTACTCAACCAGGCATCAGGTCAGGAACACGCAAGCGTTTTTCGACCATGGATGTTCTACCTCATCTCTCGAGCTATTAACAAGAAAGAAACCTTTGACTAGGCAATGTTTATCAGTGAATGTCTTCACCAACAGATTCCAGAGTTCTTGAGAAAGCACGAATTTCATATGGTGACTTTTCTAGTTTACTTGGTTGCGTTTCAATGCAGCTTTAGACTATTAAAGACCCATGGAATTTTGGGCATTCACCAGCAGATTACAGATTTCTTGAGAAAGCACGAATTTCATATGGTGACTTTTCTAGTTTACTTGGTTGCGTTTCAAGGCAGCTTTAGACTATTAAAGACCCATGGAGTTTTGGGCGTTCAGCGAGTGCATGAATACTACTCTCAGTTAGAGTTTTCGAAAGCTGAACAGGACTTTAAGGCGGTGAATATCACTTTCTTATAAAGACAGTCAAAGATTTAGACAACGAGATGCATGTTAGAATTTCCCCAAAGGCCAAGTCAGCAATGGAGAGTTGGGCGGATTGGTTCATCCAATTCCCTACTTTCACATATATCCGTGTGTATGGATACACAGGAGAGCCTCTAATGCTTCTGAGGTACCCGTTGGACAAAGTTCTTATCATGGAGTTTATGAGACAGGCACACGAGGTTCACACTTTCCTTCGCAATCGATACAGGCCAGCTTTCACCTTTCCTTTCAGATTGGGTATTTACAAGTGTAAGACAGCTGTTGATTGCAAGCTAATGGTGAAAGAGTTAGAGAAACTTCGGCTCGAGTGTTTTCCTCAGAGGCGTACCTATGATCCGTTGGGTCATTATTCAGCAAGGTTGGAGCGAAGCAATTCACATTCGGCAGCGCTTGAGGACTTATGGGTCAACTACAAGGATGATTTTGAGGTGCGTCGACATCATTACTATAGGCTTACTCTCCCACAGATTGCTGATTTCCTGTCAAAAGATGTGGAGGGTTTGTTTGATGATGATGGAGAAGTGCTCCTCACTTCGTTCATTCAAGACCAAGTCGCTCGCCAGCCACTTCGCCAACCTGATTGGTATGTTCCAGTGAATACTTCAGTAAAGGACTTGTCCAAATCAGTTATTAAAACGAGCATGTACTTCCTTGAGAGCAAGCGGAAGCGGAGGGTAATTCCAGCCACAGAGCCGCCAGCAGTGATTTCTTCAATGCCTTCTACATCTAGGGCGAAGCCTCGAGTCAAAGTTATCTTGAAGCCGCCTGAAGGAGTCAAGATTGGGGTGAATCCAAAAGGGAAGAGCATTACTAAACGGAAACAGGTTGAGAGGGAGCCAGTAGTTCCAACAGAGCCAGTAGTTCTAGCAAAACCGGTAGTACTGTTGTGACCTTTTCCACACATCACCCCATCCAAGATGGGGACCCCCTAATTTTTGCTCCATTCTGGTCTTTTGGCTTTGCGTCTCTCTCTTTGTGGTCCTTCTGTCTTTTCGGGGATGTCCCATCATTTGACCCAGGTTAAAGTATTGATTAAGTCTGTGGAATTAGGGTTTTTTATCCTTCAGGCTTTTTAAGGTCAAACCAGGTTATCAAATTGGAATCTGAGCTTAGTACAGCAATCACAAGGCTTCCAGCAAAGTCTCACTGAATTTTTATCGAATTCTGACAACTTACTATTTATAGAAAGTACTCAATCGAGGACTGTTTCAGCAGGATTTTGGAATTTTGTCGACTTCGACACATTCAGAACACATCAAGCTGCTTGCACGTAAATTTTGAGCCAGATCAGACAACTTGCTATTTTTACCAGTTCAGGCTTCAAGAGCCATTTTCAGGGGTCAAACATATGATTCTTCATTGCATGTCCGGAGATTACTTCTGGGTTTCTCGAAACCTTCGCAACGATATAACATGCAAACCAAGATGATCACTTTCAGAGTTCAGGCTTCGGAGGCTATTTTTAGGCTTTGCATGCAGAATTCTCTAATGCATGTTCGGATATTCCTTCTGGGTTTTTCGAGAGCTTCGCAACAGTGTGACATGCAAGCAGAGAAGATCAAGTTTCGAGGACTTACTATTTTTGGCTAGTGCCCGCATGCAAACCAGTTTTCTGGGTTTTTCTGGGTTTCTTGAGATCCCACAGGCAATATGACATGCAAAATCATCCGGCAGTGGATGAGTCACTTTTCAGGAAGTTTCTATAAATAGCAGATTCACCCCGGCCACCCAACACTTCAGTTCAGTGTACATAATGACATGCAGAAGAAACAAAGTCAAACGGAGACCGTTCGGGATACATGCAAGTCAAATTAGGGTTTCCACTTTTATAGGGGGTGAAATCCAAAAATGGCCAGAACGAAGCACCCCACCGACATCAGCATACTTCAAGGTACCTGCTAGCGAAATTTGAGCGTAATCGGAGAACTTACTATTTTTAGTAAGTCAGGGCACGGCTATAAATAGCAGGTATGCACCCGAGGTTGGCATGAACACGACACTCAAGTTATCAGGATCGGGCATAGCAAGTTTCAGGTCAAACGGAGCTACTAAAGACAGGCAACTTTGAAACTTACTATAAATAGCAGGTGGCTATAAATAGCAGGTCAGGGCAGAGGACTGGCAAAACAGGTTCACAAGGCAGAGAGTATCATATGGTGAAATTTTCAAGCAAAACGGAGCTATAGGGGTCGAAAATCAAGGGACTTTCTAAAAATAGCCTGACTTGCCCAAAATAGATGGTGAAGACGAAGGCAGGCAGAGGTATGAAATTTTTTTCTAAGTTTGGAAAATGAAAGTTGCCTAGTGAAATGCGCCCATGTTGGAGGATGCCTAGCAATACGCCTAAGGCATGGAAAATAAAAGTTGAGGGTACCAAATGCGCCCAAGTTAAAGCAAAGATGTTGAAAAGGCACCTAAGTATGGAAAATGAAAATTCACCCTCTCAAATGCGCCCAGCATTGTGAGAGCCATCCAAAAAATTTCTAAGGCATGAAACAAAACCTTGACACCTAATATGCGCCCATGATGAAATCAAAAGTGAGCACATAGAAATGCGCCCAAGGGGTCAAGAGGGTAAAAAAAAAAAAAAAATTCTTCTAAGGCATTGAGAATTTCCTAAGGCATTGAAATGAAAGTAGCCACCTCTATTTGCGCCCTCATCTTGAAGCCCACCATGCTATTTGCGCCCAAGGAAGGTGGTGATTAGTAAAATGCCTTAGGCATAAAGTGAAAGCTTCCTAGGCAAAATGTGCCCACCTCAAGATTGATAGCCTAAAATATTCTAAGTATAGAAATGAAAGTGGACATGGCAATTTGCGCCCTCAACTTGAAAGCTCATGTATGAAAATGCGCCCACCTCCAAGAAAGGGAAAGGAAGTCTAAAAACGCCTAAGGCATGAAGTGGAAGTAGGGACATTGAAATGCGCCCTCAAACAAAAGCTTGCCACCCTAAATGCGCCCAGCCAAGATGAATTTATCAAAAACGCCTAAGGCAAAAAGTGAAAGCTTGAGGTAGTATTTGCGCCCTTGAAGAGGTTGATGAAATTTTAAAGAGTCTAAGGCGTAAAAATTTATAAGTGTGGAAAAATAAAAGCTTGCCACCCCAAATGTGCCCAAGCTAGATAATGAAGTGGAGATAAAAATACGTTGAGCGAAGTAAATGGAAGAGCCCATGTGAAAATGCGCTCAGACTAAAGCTTGCCTTGCTGAATGCGCTCACCATGGAGGAGTTGACTGGAGAATTTTCAAAGGCAAGGCAAAGTATTCTTGAGGCATGGGAAAATGAAAGCTAGAGGTGTGAAATGCGCCCATGAGTAATAGAGGGTCATAAACTAAGGCATTTGAAAGGCAAAAATAGCTTGGCATATCAAATGCGCCAAGCTTGTATGAGGAAGTTTAAAAATTCTCTAAGTGTTTGAAATGGAAGCACATGGTATAAAATGCACCCAAGCCACAAACAAGATCAAGCAAACATAGGAAAATCTAAGGCTCGGAAAATAGAAGTGCAAGGCATAAAATAGAAGTTCAACATGTATATGCGCCCATCTCCAGCAAGCTCTTGAAAACGCCTAAGTAATGAAGAGTTTGCCTAAGTTAAAAACAAAAGTCACACATGGAAATGCGCCCTAGCATGGAAGTACATGGGTCAAGGTGCGCCCAAAGTGAAAAGATTTAAATCTATTGCTAAGTATGTGAAGTGAAGGCATGAGAAAAAAAAAACACTAAGGAAGAAAATGTTCGAATTTTTCCTAAGTGAAGCAAATATTCCAACACATGAAAGTACGCCCTTGATATGGATGAACTGGAAATTTTCAAAGGCATTTAAATGGAATTGGCAACTTGAAAATGAATATTTTCCATGGGTCAAGTGAAAAATCAAATGAACCCGTTCAAAAGGCACCCATGGGTCGGGAAATTTTAAAATTAATTTCCTAAGGGAAATTTTAATATTTTCAGAAGAAATTCGTTTTGCCTAGATTATTTTCCTAACGGAAATTAAATCTCAGAGGATGAGTTATTTTGAACAGGCAAGTGATTTTAAATCACCCAGAGTTGAATATTTTAAAGAGAAAATTTAAAATGTCTAAGGCAAATTTTATGAAATTGAGGATTTAAATGACAGACATTTTAAAAGTTGGAAATGAATCTACAACTCCCACGAATTTTTTCGAATCAAATTTATTTAAACACTACGAAGAATTTTAAATGGAGTTCTCAAACAAATCAGAGTGATTTTCTTGCGAGTTGTTTAATTACCAGCAGTTAACTGGCAGCCTAGAAAGGAAAATTTGAATTTTTACAAGGAAAGAATCTTCATTAATGGCAACTGCCATAATGACTGGCTGACGACTAGCCCACTACTGCGCCTGAATTAGAAGATGCTGAACGGAGAGAGTGGAGAATTGATGAAGATGCTAAAAATAACCCCAGCACTAATTGGCAGGATTCTTCGAGAAGAATTATTTAAGCAGTCTCTCCTCTCATTTCTTCTCACATTTTTCGAAGTTGAGTTGCTGAAGAAGTTCTTGAGAGATTGAAGTATTTTCGAGTTGCTAAGAAGAGAAGTTCTCTGAAAATTCTATTTTTTTTATTTCGAAGTGTTGAGTTGCTGAGGAAGTTCTTGAGAGATTGAAATCTTTGAAAGTTGCTGGAAGTGAGCTTGAGTTTTCTTTTTTCGAAGTGTTGAGTTGCCGAAAGTGCGAAGTTGCTGGAGGATTTATTTCTCAAGTTGCAGAGATTCTCGAAGTTGCTGCAGATTTTACTTGTTCAAGCTGCTGAAAGATAGTTGCTGTTCGAGTTGAGAAGAAATTCGAGTTTCCACACTAGCAGTGATCTCTTCGTTCTTCAAGTTGCTGAAGTTGAAAGTTAAAGGTTGGCAGAAGTTGAAGCAAAAGATTTAATTAATTTTGTGATGAGAAAATTGTTGAGTTGCTGAAAGTTGTCAATTTGCTGCAAATTTTCCTCGCCAATCGGAGGCCAAGTTGCTGAAGTTTTTGAGCTTAGAGTTTTTTATACAGTTTGAGGTTTGGAGTTAGAAATTTATGCTGAGAGACTTCATTTTCAAAAGCTAACTTCAGATCCGCAGCCGTCTCGAAATTGTTTTATTTTATAAAAAAATCTACAATCTAACTTATTGTTATTTTATTCTATTTCGCAGATGGCCGGAGCAAAGGATGTTGCAGGAACAAGCAGAGCTACAGGCCGAGCTGCAAACACTGAAACGGGCAAGGCTAACTCATCCCGGCAGGCAATGATCAAAAGGCTCGCCAAGTCATTTCTCCCAAAATCGGCAATTGTTTCAAAGTTGGCAGGATTAAGTGACACCAACCTTGGGTCATTTAATCTAAATGCACTCAAGTCTAGGATGTACAGACTGGGAGGCCATCAACCATCAGTCACGGCACATAACATCATGAAGAGTGGTATCTATGCAGCCGCTGGTTTTCCACCAGCAATTCAGTGCCCGGAGCTAATCATGGAGTGTGCGAAATACTACAAGCCGAAGCGTAGAACCATTGTCTCGCCGGATGGCAAATTGCTTGCCAACTTCACGCCAAATGCCATCGGAGAGGCATTTGGGATTCCTACTGCCGAAAAGATGCTGTACAGATCAAAGGAGAGGGCGGATAAAATGTACTCCACCTCCTTCGAGAGGGTTGCTGCGGTCATCAACAGAGTTTGGATGCAAAAGCCAGAACCACCTCGCACTAGACACCCAAAGCAGATAATTGCCGAAGATGTGAAACAGGAATACTGCGACTTGATGATGATGCTAAGCCGAATAAATGGGAGTGCACAAGCCTACTTCTTCGAGCCTTGGATGTTCTACTTCATCGAGATCATCTTGGAGGGAAAGGAGTGTGTTGACTGGGCAAGAATGATCAGTGATAACATAGATGAACAGTTCAAGAGCCTGAGGGGGATGAAAACCTTTTACATGAGCTCGTATGTGATATATATGCTAGCAAGAATGACCAACTACCGAGGGATTACATACAAGGAGCCAATAGGCTGTGCACCTGATCAGTTCAAAATCCATGAGGCCTGCACACAGTTGCATCTAACTAACCCTGCCAATTACAAACGAGCCAATGATGCACTCACAATGCACATCACGAGGACCCTTCAATGGAGAACGTAGCAAAAAATATCCAATGCGGCACAAGCATTGATCAAAGAATATGGATATTGGCTCATCCAATTTCCGAAATTCACTTACATTAGGCTGCAGGGGTTCACTTCGTATCCATACCGGCTACCAAGGTACCCCACCGATCACATTATAATGCTGGAAATATCTAGGCAGTTGATCACCTATGATAAGATTCAGAAAAAGAAGAAGGGGGGTGGACTTGACTTTCCTATTGCCATGGGAAATTCCACTGAGGTGTGTCCCTCCTTGCAGGCAGCTCGAGAGGCAGAGGATGAACTGCAATTCTATCATCTATCGTATCACACAGGCAGACAAGATTTCAATCCATACAGAAACATCCGAATGATACAGAACGTCAAGTACCGACACAAAGCCCACATTGAGGACTTTTGGGCAAATGCTGTTGATGAGATTGAAATAAGGAAAAGGATGTTTTCTAGGCTTCCCCTCAAATTGATCAGGGAATGTGAGATCATCCCAGTTCTCGACCAGGTGGAGGAGGATGTCAACGTTATACAACCCGACTATGGTTCAGTCAGGGATACTCCGGTCCCACCACCTGATTGGTCCAAGCCAGAAATCATGGACTTGGACATGCCTCTATTCCAGTGTTGACTTTCACAAGAGCTCCGGTCGATAGACATGTATGCAGACTTAAGAGCAGATCGATCGCCCTTACTTATAGCTTGATGGGTGACCCAAGGGCGCTATCAGTGAGAAAGGGAAAACAGGTTACTCAAACACCGGAAGCACAAGCAGAAGTACCAACCCAGCCGATACCGTTGAGGATGGAACAAGCATCACCTATGCACTCACAAACTCAGTCTTCGAGTTTGAGAGTGATTTCATTATTTGCTGATCAGAGGGCAGGATTGGGTGAAGAGCGGGAGCTTGAGGAGGTGGATCAACCCAACATCCGAGAATCAGATAGTATAAACGTCAGTGCATCCAGGGCTGGCCGACAAGAGGAAGAAGAGGAAACAGTGGCTGACACTCGTTTCCAACAGATGTTGGACATGACATTGGAGGAAGAGGAAAACACAGAACAGGGGACCCAAGGGTCGAGGGATACGCAGCTCGTGGAAGATGATGAGCCCGAACAGAACAGTGCAAGAAGAGAAGAAGTACACGAGGTGGAGGCAACAAAAGAACAGCCCCTCGTCATTTGCAACCCACAGCAGACGGTGCCGGATTGGCTTTCGGAGAGAATGAGAAGAGACCCCGAGGATGATACAGATCCAGCTGTCGAGATGGAGGAGTTCCTCAAAAGAATTAGTGCGCCTCCAGAAAAGAAGAGAGCCAAGAAATTCTCGAAGATTTCGACTAACGAGTCAGGCTCCCGCACACTCCAAGTTGCTGTCCCAAGGGAGGAATATGATCAAGCCGAGGAGAGGCCCGAAAACTATGTGATCACCACCGTGTTGACGTGCCTTTTGTGACAGCGCCAGCACAGAATAAAGTTGCCCAACGGTCACTCTATTCTCTCTTGATCAAAGTGTCCCACATGCTAAGATTGCTTGAAAGTTCATGTGTTCGACTCCAAGGTTCCTTTTATCGCGAATAGACTCAGTTGGTTGATGTGTTTTGCTGGTTATTCCAAGGGGACTTACGTAGTTGTTCGATTTTGTGAAGCAATTAGGACATGAAAGATTTGGCAATATTGTTCTGGTATCTAAACTGACTCGGAAAATGCAGAATTAAAAGGGGATAGGGATAGGGATTCTACAGATCTACTTCTAAAAGGGTGGAGGACGAAGATCGACTTAAACAATCTTCAAACCAAACTTCGCTTCGTCTTCTTTCGAACAACTCCGACAAAGTTGGTGCAATCTTCAAAGGATGAGAAAATGTTCAAACTATGACACAACACGTTCATACCGTCAACACGACGCATACAAAACACATGAACCATAATCGAAGTTAAGTGCTGATACTCCAGTTGACCACGCAAGGCGAACTTACCATCAGGAAGTCCGCTAGTGGTATGGACGAGAAGACTTGCTCAAATCACAACGCCACACTCCACAGCTAACAACTACTTGCATGAAATAAAATCTATTTTACTCTATCTACCTTGAATTGGAAAGACGAACAAGCCTTGCTAGCTACTCACAATAGAAGATAGAACCACCAAACAGTGATAAATCTTTATATTATGAGAGTGTTCACAACAACTTCTTACAAAGTCCTCAATGGGAAAACTTCCTTTCCTCCTCAATCTAAACTAACTTCTAAGCTCTACTCACTAACTTCTATCTCCAATACTCTCTAGCTCTGATCTATCTCTGATTCTAATTCTAATAATTACAAATGAGGGGGGATGCCCCTTTTATAATAAGTCCAATTCAGTGGACGGTTCAGATCAAATTACAATGAAGGGCTCAGATCGAGCCACCCATGCCCTGATTAGGGTTTCTGCCCTAAAAACCGCCACAGAGAGGAGTGGGCAATGAATGCACAGAATATTCTCCACTCCCCTGCAGGAATCATAATGAGCAATTAATGCCCACTACCATCATCAAGAAGATCCTCATCAAGCAGCGCGTTCCCACTGGCCTTCTCCGGGATAGCAAACTCGATCAACCGGGCCAATATTGCTTCAACCTCCTGTGTAGAGATCGGTGGAATATGGATTGAGGTAGCGGAACTCTCCAGAATGCGATGCATCAAAATTAATACGTCACCAAAGATTTCTAATACATATCTTAAAGGCGTCCTGGGTATGCTGAATTATACTAGAGAACGTGGAGACATTCTCAAAGTCATCCGGGACAAGTGACTTCGCAGCTGAGAAGAATGGAGGCAGTCTACTTTTCAAACCATCAGCAGTTATCTCCTCTGGGACCAACTTTCTAGCAAATATGGCTTCTAATGTATTGAGGACTCCCCCCAAGATGTTGCCCATTTCCTTCTTCACTTTAGCTGAATCTGCCCTTCTTTAGCGTCGTGAAATCCTGACACAGCTGACCAGGGAGTACCAACTGGTGAAATCGTACCTATCACCTCTATGAATTACACCTCCATCCACTAAGGTTTCTAGAGGTACATGCATCAAAGCCCCCAAACGAAGTACAGTCTTCGTTTGATAGATGCGAGTATCACCCCAGGCCTGATCTACTATATCCATCTGTGCCAAAATATTTGAGGCCTGTCGATAAACATCGGCAAGGTCCTCCATGAATTTCTCTGTCTCAGCATGAACACGGCTAACCCACTTGTCCGCCTCCGTTTCCATTTTCTTCAAATCCTCTAAGGCAACAACTGACTCATTCGGAAGCTCCGATGGACGTTCTACTGCCGGGTCTGCTGGTTCACCTGGACGTGCTAGATTCTGCATATATCCTATCAAGGTTTTGTGCTCCTTCTTCAATTTTCTTATACTTCCCCTCCGTGCGGAGCAACTGATCCTTCAATGCCTGATAGGAGTTATCGAACTCCTCGATAACTTGGGCTCCCGTAGGACGACCCAACTCTATTGTGGTGATCACATAATTTTCAGGCCTCTCCTCGGTTCGATCACAATCTTCCCTCGGAATAGCCACCTGAAGCGTGCGAGAGCCTGACTCGTCAGTCGAGATCTTTGAAAACTTTCGGGCCCTTTTCTTCTCTGGTGGCGCACTGATCCTCCTGAGGAACTCTTCCATCTCGATGGCTGGATCCGTGTCATCCTCGGGTTCTCTCCTCATTCTGTCGGAAAGCCAATCAGGCACTGTCTGCTGTGGATTACAAATGACAAGGGGCTGTTCTTCTGTTGCCTCCATCTCGTGCACTTCCTCTCTTCTTGCACTGGTTTGCTCGGGCTCATCCTCCTCTATAAGCTGGGTATCTCCCGACCCTTGGGTCCCCTGTTCTGTGATTTCCTCTTCTTCCAAAGCAGTGTCCAACATCTGCTGAAAATGTGTGTCGGCCATTGTTTCCTCTTCCTCCTCATGTTGGCCGCCCCTGGATAAACTGACACTAGCTGATTCCCGGGCGTTGGGCTGATCTACCTCCCCAAGTCCCCGCTCTTCCTCTAATCCTGCCCTCTGATCGGCAAATAATGAAACCACTCTTAAACTCGAAGATTGAGTTTGTGAGTGCACGGGTGATGCTTGTTCTATCCTCAACGGTATCGGCTGGGTTGGCACTTCCACTTGTGCCCTCGATGTCTGAGCAGTTTGTTTCCCTCTTTTTACCGATAACGGCCTTGGGTCACCCATCAAGCTGTAAGTAAGGGCGATCGACTTGCTCTTAAGTCTGCATACATGTCTGTCGACCCAAGTCCTGGTAAAAGTCATCACCGGGATAGAAAGAGTGTCCAAGTCCATGATCTCTGGCTCGGACCAATCAGGTGGTGGGACAGGAGTATCCCTAACTGACCCATAGTCGGGTTGCATGGCGTTGACATCCTCCTCCACCTGGTCGGGAACTGGAATAATCTCACATTCTCTAATCAACTTGAGAGGAAGTCTGGAAAACATCCTTCTTCTTATCTCAGCCTCATCCACTGCATTTGCCCAAAAGTCCTCCAGATGAGCTCTGTGCCGGTATTCAACGTTCTGTACCATCCGGATGTTCCCGTAAGGATCGAAATCCTGCCTGCCTGTGTGATATGACAAATGATAAGATTGCGGCTCGTCCTCTGCCTCTCGGGCTGCCTGCA
This sequence comes from Sequoiadendron giganteum, assembly GCA_007115665.2. Lineage (NCBI taxonomy): Eukaryota > Viridiplantae > Streptophyta > Pinopsida > Cupressales > Cupressaceae > Sequoiadendron > Sequoiadendron giganteum. The sequence continues at coordinate 372,622,509 of CM021110.1, forward strand.
AAGAGGGACACACCTCAATGGAATTTCCCATGGTGATAGGGAAATCAAGCCCACCCTTCTTTTTCCTTTTCTGAATCTTATCGTAGGCAATCAATTGCCTAGATATCTCAAGCATTACTATGTGATCAGTGGGGTATCGTGGTAACCGATACCGATACGAAGTGAACCCCTGCAGCCTAATATATGTGAATTTCGGGAATTGGATGAGCCAATACCCATATTCCTCAATCAGTGTCTGTGCTTCTTTAGATATTCTCTGCTGCGTTCTCTGCTGAAGCGTCTTCGCGATGTGCATTGTGAATGCATCATTTGCCCGTTTATAGTTGGCAATGTTAGCTAAATGTAGCTGTGTGCAGGCTTCATGAATTTTGAATTGACCAGGGGCACAGCCGATTGGCTCTTTGTACGAAATCCCTCTGTACTTAGTCATTCTGGCCAACATGCAAATTACATATGAGCTCATGTAGAAAGTCTTCGATTGGCTCTTTATACGAAATCCCTCTGTACTTAGTCATTCTGGCCAACATGTAAATTACATATGAGCTCATGTAGAAAGTCTTCGTCACCTTCAAGCTCCTGAATTGCTCATCAATGTGGTTGCTAATCATCCTAGCCCAATCGACACACTCTTTTCCTTCCAAGATGATCTCAATGAAGTAGAAAATCCAAGGCTCGAAAATGTAAGCCTGTGCACTCCCATTCACCCGGCTCAGCATCATTATCAAATCACAGTATTCTTGTTTCACGTCCTCGGCAATTATCTGCTTTGGGAGCTTAGTGTGGGGTGGCCTCGGCTTTTGCATCCAAACTCTATTGATGACTGCAGTGACTCTTTCGAAAGAGGAAGAGTACATCTTATCTGCCCTCTTGTTTGTTCTGTATAACATCTCCTCAGCAGTTGGAATCCCAAATGCTTCTCCGATGGCATCCGATGTGAAGTTGGCGAGCAGTTTACCATCCGGAGAGACAATCGTCCTACGTTCTGGCTTGTAGTGATTGGCGCGCTCCATAATTAGCTCCGGACACTGAATTGCTGGCGGAAAACTAGCAGCTGCGTAGATTCCACTCTTCATTATATTATGTGCCGTGACGGATGGTTGATGGCCCCCTAGCCCGAACATCCTCGATTTGAGTGCATTCAGATTAAATGAACCAGGGTTGGTGTCATTCAATCCTGCCAACTTTGAAACTATTGCTGACTTTGGGAGAAATGGCTTAGCGAGCCTCTTAATCATTGCCTGCCGAGATGAGCCAGCCTTGCCTGCTTCAGTGTTTGCAGCTCTGCCTGCGGCTCTGCTTGTTCCTGCAACATCCTTTGCTCCGGCCATCTGCAAAAATAAAATAGAAGAATAAGCTAGGCTGCAGATTAATAAAACAATTCCCGAGATGGCTGCGAATACGGAGTTAGCTTTGAAAATAAAATTTCTCAGCATAAATTTCTAACTCCAAACCTCGTACTGTATAAAAATCTCTGAGTTTAGAGACAACTCTCAGCAACTGCACCTCTGACTGGTGAAGAAAAAACGCAGCAAGCTAATAACTTTTCAGCAATGTAGCTAATTTCTCCAGCACAAATAGTTCGAACCTTGACTTCACTTTGTCAACTTCAGCAGTTAGATGAATAAAGAGTTGCCAGCAATATTAAATTTCGACTTCTTCAACTTCTCAATGTTTAAACTTCGCAGCAACTCCACTTTCAGCTCTTTGAGAATTAAATTCTCCAGCAACTCCGGAAAATAACTTCAACCTTCAACTTCGAAGTTGCAGCAACACACCTTCAGCTCTTTGAAAGAAAGAGTCTCGGCAAATGAAGATTTCTCCAGCACTTCGCACTTTCAACAACTCAACACTCCGAAGTAAAATAAACTCTCACAGAATTTCTCTCCTCAACCACTTGGAAAATATTTCAATCTCTCAAGAACTTCTTCAGCAACTTCAACTTCGAAACAATGTGAGGAGAAATGAGAGAAGAGATTGTTTAAATAACTTTTCTCGGAGAATCCTGCTAAGTAGTGCTGGGGCTATTTTTAGCACCTTCATCAATTTTCCACTTTCTTCGTTCGGAATCTTCTAATTCAAGCGCAGTAGTGGGCTAGTCGTCAGCCGGTCATTATGGCAGTTGCTATTAATAATGATTCCTTCTTCTTCAAATTTCGAATTTTCCTCTTAATCTGCCAGTTAACTCTTGGCGATTTAAACAACTCGCGAGAAAAACAATCACTTGACTTGATTTAAAATTCCATTTTAAAATCTCGCAGTGTTTAAATAAATTCAACTCGAAAAATTTCGTGGGAGTTGCAAATTTATTTCCAACTTTTAAAATGTCTGTCATTTAAATCCTCGATTTCATAAAATTTGCCTTAGACATTTTAAATTCTCTCATTAAAATGTTCAACTCCGGGCGATTAAAAATTGTTTGCATGCTCGAAATAATTCGTCCTTTGAGATTTAACTTCTGTCAGGAAAATAATCTAGGCAAAACGAATTTCTTCTGAAAATATTAAAATTTCCCTTAGGAAATTAATTTTCAAACTCTGCTAACTCATGGGTGCATTTTAAACGGGTTCATTTGATTTTCACTTGACCCATGGAAAATATTCGTCGATATCAAATTTTCCCCTTGAAAAAAGATTCGTTAACTTTCAACTGCCTTCGGAGAATTTTTAAAACTCATCAAATCATCCTTCCTTGCCAAGGGCGTATTTTTCCCTAGTGAAGTGTTATATCACTTAGAAAAAATTTTCTAACACTTTCTCTACCATAGGCGTATACATTTTGATGAAATATTTATTTCATTAAAAAAAAAATTCCTTCACTTTACACCTCTGGCGCACTTTCATGTGTCTACTTTTATTTTGTTGCCTTAGGAAATTTTCTCCAGCAACCTTGGCGTATTTTACTCATGCAAGCCTTGATTTCTCACTTAGAAAATTCTCAAACAGTTAGAATATCCTTGGGCGCATATGGGGTCTTGAACTTTCATTTTCTTGACTTAGAAATTTCTCCAAGTCCTAGCCACTTTATCTTGCCTTGGGCGCATTTCCTTGGTTCCACTTTCGTTTCATGCCTTAGGAAAATTTCGGCCATCTCCTCTTCATCATGGGCGCAAATGCTAGGCCAAGCTTTCATTTCATGCCTTAGGAAAATTTCGGCCATCTCCTCTTCATCATGGGCGCAAATGCTAGGCCAAGCTTTCATTTTCCTTGGAGGGCGCATTTCACCCTTGACACTTTCGTTTTATGCCTTAGAAATATTTCATATCCTCACCTTCCTTGAGGGCGCATTTTACTAGGTGAGCTTTTGTTTTTGCCTTAGAAACTTTTCAAGGCTTCAATCCTTGAGGTGGGCGCATTTTACTAGGTGAGCTTTTGTTTTTGCCTTAGAAACTTTTCAAGGCTTCAATCCTTGAGGTGGGCGCATTTTACTAGGTGAGCTTTTGTTTTTGCCTTAGAAACTTTTCAAGGCTTCAATCCTTGAGGTGGGCGCATTTTACTAGGTGAGCTTTTGTTTTCCACGCCTTAGAACTTTTCACCTCTCTCCTTCCTCTTTGGGCGCATTTTGAGGTATGAGCTTCTGTTTTATGCCTTAGGCGTTTTGAAGGCATCTCTTCTTGAGGGCGCATTTTGATGGGTCTACTTTTATTTCTGCCTTAGACAATTTTCAAGCCTCTACCTGTTCCTGCTCTTGCATTCTATTTTTAGCAAGTTGTGCTATTTTTAGCAAATCCCTTGATTTTCAACCTCTAAGGCTCCGTTTTGCCTGAAAATTTCATCAGATGATATTCTCTGCCTTGTGAACCTGTTTTGTCAGTCCTCTGCCCTGACCTGCTATTTATAGCCACCTGCTATTTATAGTAAGTTTGACTTTCTGACTTTAGTAGCTCCGTTTTGCCTGAAAGTTGCAACGCTTGATCTTGATAGCTTGAGGGTTACTCTGATGCCAACCTCGGGTGCAGACCTGCTATTTATAGCCGTGCCCTGACTTACTAAAAATAGTAAGTTCTCCGACTTTGCTCAAATTTTGCCAGCAGGTACCTTGAAGTGTGCTGACATGGGTGGGGTACTTTGTTTCGGCTATTTTTGGATTTTACCCCCTATAAAAGTGGAAACCCTAATTTGATTTGCATGTATCCCGAACGGTCTCCGTTTGACTTCGTTCCTTCTGCATGTCGTTCTGCTTGCTGGACTGGAGTGTTGGGCGGCTGCCGGAGTGTACCTGCTAAAAATAGAAACTGTCTGAAAAGTGACTCATTCACTGCCGGATGGTTTTGCATGTCATATTGCCCGCGGGATCTCAAAAAACCCAGAAAACCCAGAAAACTGGTCTGTATGCATGCACTGGCTAAAAATAGTAAGTCCTCAAAACTCGATCTTCTCTGCTTGCAAGTCACACCGTTGCGAAGCTCTCGAAAAACCCATAAAGAAAAACCCGACATGCGTTGAAAAACACTGCATGCGAACCCTAAAAATAGCCTCCGAAGGCTGAACTCTGAAAGTGGTTGTCTCGGTTTGCATGTTACATCACTGCGAAGGTTTTGGAAAACCCAGAAGGATTCTCCAGACATGCATCTGAAAAGCTCATGTAGAAACCCTAATTTGGCTCTTAAAGCCTGAAATGCCAAAAATAGTAAGTCGTCTGATCTGGCTCAAAATTTACGTGCAGACAGCTTGATGTCACTCGGATGCAGTGGAACTGACAGAATTCCAAAATCTCAATAAAATAGTCCCAAATTGAATACTTACTAAAAATAGTAAGTTGCCGGAATACAGTGAAAATTTAGGGTGACTCTGCTGGAAGTCTTCTGACTGCTGTACTAAGCTTAGATTTCAATTTTATGACTTGGTTTGACCTTAAATAAGCCTGAAGGATGAAAACCCTAATTACACAGACTTAACCAATATTTCGACCT